>NTHP01000313.1:652587-676623 GCA_003416845.1 Oplegnathus fasciatus | reverse complement strand
TTTCCAAAGCCAAGGATTTTTTCTATATTTCATAAAATGCACAATTACATACACAAAAATAGAAAAAATAAATAGCTAAATTAATCAATAATGAAAAACAATGGCAGCCAAAACCAAAAGGTATCCTTTCTATCACACCAGAGTCCAAAAGGAACCATTGTAGTCACTCTGGCAGGCAACCAAAGTCCTATTTTCAAGATAGTACATGCACCTAAAATCTGCGCCCCAGTGTTCACCCTAAATCTGAGATAAATTTGTTTTTGGAGCAATTATGTTTTTGCCAGGACTTGTTTTGTCACTGCACGTCTGACAAGATATTGACAAACCTAAAGGTCCTCGTCCTAACTGTGCTGCTTGGTTCCAGCTGTATCGAGCCTCAGCTAACAATGGTGTGCCATTAAAAGCAAAGCATTTTTAAAATCAATTCATCTATACACTCTGTTGTCGTCTGCAAAAAAAGAATGAAAGGGGTGAGACACGGTGCTATTTCAGACTCAAGGGCTAATGCGCCAATTAACATGATCCAACCACAGATTAGAAGTTGTCAAAGACACTTCTTTGGCCATCGACCATCAAGTTTCAATGAACTGAAGATGAGGGCTTTGTTTTTTAGGCTTTAAAAATCATCAAAATGGATGGGACTAAACACAAAGAAGTAGAATGTCACTGAACTCGATGTAACCCTGCTGACCTCTGGCCAGCTCCAAACTCTCTGAAGCCTTTGTAACTGGAGGCAGAGGCCACCAGTGTTTACATGGAGGGGAGAAGGTTAACAAACTCCTCTGAGACTGGAGAGGGTGTAGGCTAATGCACGGGCCCTAATTGACAGTGTAATCATCTAATACTGCATTCATGCTCTCGCAGATTCTCATGCCACATGAAATCACATGCCACATTTACGTAATCCTCAGAAGATCTTCAGTCCCTGTTGGCAGCCTTTCCTGTCTGACTTGCAGGCGTTTTGTGTGCCGAAGCCAGAAGAAACATTTCAATAATGTACTTCATTTCACTGTCTGCTGCAATATTAGCCAAACTGACTTTCAGAGAAATCCCCAAGTCATCAAGTTACAGAACCCCCAAAACCACATCAATGCAGAAATATTAAAATAAAACCAAGATAGGCTTATGACATGCTGTCAGCAGCGCATTTATGCTCAGCTCTGGGCCTCAGCGGACTGAAGCGACTATTACAACTTTGTCAGTTTGATCGCAGCTCGTGACATATGTTGCATGTCACATCCTCCTGCGCCTCGCTTTCCTGTCAGTCTTCACTATACAGCCCAATAAAGCCAGTGCCATGAAAATAATCCCCCTACCCCAGAATGGAGTAGTAATAGTAGTGTAGGAGATAGTGGCGAAGAATGGAATAGTAGCTGGTAGGAGTTATTACTTTGCAGAGGGGTGAGCTGAACCTTGTGGCTCCTCTGGCCACAGTGATAAAGCAGAGAGTCAGATGCACCGAGGCAAAACTAATCTGGAGTTTTGATGACAAAAGGACGACCTTTATCCCTCCTACACATACGCCGGATGGATGGAAGAGGAGAGGAAGACCAACAGAGGGAAGGAGAAAATGAGAACTCTCTCAGAGACTGGAAAATAATAACTTCTGCTACATATATGTCAACACCGGTTGTGGGAAGCCTTGTGATGTTCTCCATTTTCAGCCCATGAAATCGTCCCCCCTCCCCCATTTCTGTATTTCCTGCTTTTCCCTGACGACAAATATCAGGGTTCCAGAGGGCTTTAAGAAAGCAGAGCAGGACCAATCACATCCTATAAGGTCTGAGTGTGTCTTCCTTTTATGTCATCCATGGCAGCAAAGAGTTATGGAATAGAGGTCAGAGGTCAGGGTGTCCCAGAGGACTGCTCCTGACCCCCCGGTCCTGGCCGCTGCTCTCTGCTGCCTGGCAACTCACACAGTAGCACACGCATGCACACACACATATGAACACGCACGCACTATGGACATACACAAACACACAGGGTCTCTTTGCCTTTATCTCCAAGGACTGATTTGGTCTCTGCAGAGGACGGCAGTTCACCAGAGCAACACTGCACTGGTTTACACTTGAAAAGCAGACATTCAAACACTAAATAACCTTAAGACCTTTGGTCTTGTTCAAATAAAACATTCACCAATGTCTGTGAAGGGTATAATATAGTGCTGAAATGATTAGTTGATTAATCAAGTTTACAAATAATTGTCTTTTTTTTTCTGGAAAATTGCTGTTGACCTTTTGAGTTCACTTTAACTTCCTGCAGGAACTGTTCTACTTTCTGGAAAATTAGGCTTTTTCCAGTTTTTGGCCAGCTGTGTGTGTTAAAGAAAGCTTAGAGTGCACTTGTTTTACACTGTTTCTGTTCTGTAAAATAAAATAAAATAATAATGTAAATAACAGTTTCGTGCGTTTTAAAAATGACTTTTTCTTCTTTGGTTACAGATATTGTGATATATCGTAGAGACTAAGAGTAAGAGTCTACAGCCATGCTAGCAGCTGTGTTTAGGCGCACCAGTGCTTTGAGGTAAATGGTAATACTAGCATGGTAACATGTGTGACATGCTGATGTTTAACAGGTATAATGTTTACCATGCTCACCATCTTAGTTTGTTAGCATTGCTAACATTAGCTAATCAGCACTAAACACAAAGTACAGCTGAGGCTGATGGGAATGGCATTAGTTTTGCAGGTATTTGGCCATAAACCAAAGTATTGGACAAATTACAATTTTGGGCTGATGGTGGCGCTAANNNGGATCACAAAAGTTATTGCAGTTCAGTCCTGATGGGACCATGAATGTCTGTACAAAGGTTTGTGCAAATCCATCCAATAGTTGTTGAGACATTTCAATCTGGAACTAAGTGGTTTCCTCTGTTTCATATCATTGTAAATTGAAAATCCCTTTTCAATTTAAGATTCTGGACAGCTGATCAGACAAAACAAGCAAACTGAAGATGTCATTTTGGCTCTGGAAAATTCAAATGAGCATTTTTTTTATTATTATTATTTTGTAAAATGTTATAGTCTAAACAATCCATTCATCAATCAGGAAATAATTGAGAGATTAATTGATAATGAAAATAGTCGTTACTGGCAGCTCTGTTATAATATATATTGTCCAAAGTACAAAATCAGGCATAGCTGTAATGTATAAAGTATAATTACTANNGTTAAAATAGGTCGTGGCCCTTGCTTTGCACCCTAAACATTATAAGTTTGAGTTCAGAGACTGTCCTAGAGCCGGAGGATTAAACATAACCCCTCTGTTTATTGGCAAACCAACTAAGCAGATAATAAGCACACAATATACAGTATATTTAGGGGAACTAAGCCCCAGAACTTTCAAANTGAAAAATGATAGCACAAACACATCAATGAGGCCACTGCTCAGGCTGTAAGAACAGCACTATAGTGTTTTACTAAAAAAAAAAAACAGTTGTACACACAGTAAGTAAGATGCAAAAGCACAGAAAGGACACGCGTAATGTATGGTGCAAGGAAATCAAATATTGCCAGTGAATAATTCAAGATGACACACACACAGACACACACAGCCTCCGTCCTCCAAAGTAGGCTAACCAACAAAGCAAACAGACATTTGCATCAGGCAAACACGGAGTAAGTTTGGTATGATTCATCAGCAGCCAGCGATCATGAAGTCACGCTCGCCCTCACTCTCTGAGGATGGCGAACAATCTCAGACATACGCACACGCCGACACACAAAAGCAAACTGAGGTTGCGAATGTGGACGCTTGAAGGTGACTTGTGTGAGTGTGTGTGCAGCCTAGAGGTCCCTTGGTGGAGTGCAGGGATAGTGTGTGCATGTGTGTGGCGGACTGACTGCGACAGTCAGGTCAAGCTTAAAAAAAGCCCAGGCCCAGGGCTCTAGACTTCCATGGTAATGGCTGTGACACACCACGGGCCCACATGCAATCACATGTTCGTGCACGCTCACTCAGTTGCTCGCTCGCTCGGTTGCTCACTCGGTCGGTCCAATCTTTTCTCAGTCACTCGGTTCAGGTCAAGTCAGTGTGCTCTCCCGGTGTGGCGTTCAACATGTGCTCTATGTGTTAGAAAACAACCGATGCCACTGGGGTCAACTGCTGTTGTGGATCCAGATTTTATGAGGGGCTTTTATTAAGACCAATTAATGTCCAAAACATGCAAGTCGCAGGCTCCTCATTTTTACCCGGCACTGATTGTTGCTTTTGCCAGTCAAAATGACGAATGAAGCCAAAAGGCCCAAATGAAACTCTCGACTCTTGTCTAGTTAATGTGCTCTCGCAGGCCGGAGGGTCTACTACGCTGAAGATCATTTGTTAGAGAAAGAAACAGAACTCTCTAAAACCACTTTATTATTGTGAGCGGTTGTTTGTGCAGTTCAACGAGGTAGACAGAGTGATGAGTCTCCTCTCGTGAAATGATCTGCTGATCACGTCATGTCAGTTTCAGCTGTCAGAGTTAAACTTTCATATATCCTGCATATCGTAAAAATACTTTAAAATTATGAATTTAAAGGAACGGTTCAACATTTTGGGAAATAATACGCTCATTAATTTTCTCTCAGTGCAGAGGTGGAGGCGGGGGGCAATTAGGTTAGCTTAGCATTAGCACGTTGTATCATGTTGGTTTAATCCAAATACAATCAGAAACACAAAAAATTACAGTTTGTATGTTTTTTATTTGCACAACTCCCATTTGAAACGCAGGTGTTAACACACAAGCAATGCTAAGCTAAGCTAATCACTAGTACTAGCACTTGCTTTAATCCTTCTTCACGTTCTCTTCTGACTGTGTTTGTCGTCATGCACCAAAACACGCAAGGCAAATTCCTTGTATGTGAAAACCTACTTGGCAATAAACCTGATTCTGATTCTGATCACCTCCTGGCTCTAGCTCCATACTTTAACACACAGACATGAAAGATCTTTTCATTTAACTGTTGGAAAGACGGCCATTAAGCACATTTCCCAAAATGTAAAACTCTTTTCGACACAGTGGTGAGTCTTATCTTGTAAAATGATCAGCTTATTCCGTTATGTACACTGTAGTTAGAGTCTTCCTGTTAAAACATTCCTGGATATCATAAAAATTGTTGTTGAGCTTAAATTAGCAACTTAGTAGTTCTGACTGGGACCACCAGTACTTGAAGCAACTGAAAGACAAAGTGTGCAGAAGTAAGAAGACTACAGCTGTTATTTGTTATTTCTGAACTTTAGTTACTTACACATGTTGAAAGCAGGACCTAAAAAAAACTACGAGGGTTTTGAAAGGATTCTGACACAATAAGCAGATTTAATACTGGATTCAGATGTGATCAAATGCTACTAAACCCTAGGTGCCAACAAGAGGAGTAATAATGATAAAAAGATAACACTCACTCCCTCACTGTTGCCACCTTTTCCTCCTCTCCCCCCTCGCCCAGTCCCTCCCTCACTCCCTCTAAGGCCTCCCTGTCTTTTCTCTTTGACAGTGAGCAGGTCCCTGCTGGCGCTCTGTGCTCTTTTACAATATTGTGGGAAAGGAGAGAGAGACAGAGAGAGAGAGAGAGAGAGAGAGAGTGAGAAAAAGAAAGACAGAGGGAGACTGCCAGAAACACTATACGATATCAAAGCGGCCAGTGCACAGCCAACAGAGCTTTGATAGCGGGCAGGGAGGGGTGCGGGTCAGAAAAACGCAAGGAGAAAGCCTCGGTGAACTGTTTAAAGAGGGGAGCGTGATCTATCGGGATCCCCACATTGAGAGGGAGAGTGGGGTGGATGAAGCTTTGAGGTAGTGAGTGTTTTTCAGCTGGATGTCCTGCAGTCAAAAAGAGAAAAAAAAAAAGTTAAGCAGGGCTCCCTCTCTGTGTCTGTCTGTCTCCCTATTTCTCTTCCCCCTCTGGCTTTTCCACTTATCTTTAACAAACAGCAGCGCAGGCTCTCAGCCACTGGCCGACAGTTTGTCCCGACAACAAAAAACCATGGCAACAACCACTGGAAGAGCCCGTCCGGTTCCAAAGGTCCGCCCTCTCTGGCTCCTCCAACTCGCTCTGCTCTTTCAGCCTTTTGCAAATTTTGGCTGCAATGGCAGATTGGGATCAATAAGCAAATGAGCTAAAACTTGTTGATAGAAGTTTGCGATCAAGAGACCGCACGGCCTCATGTTCGGTTGAGAAAGCAGATCAAGATTGAAGAGTTTATTAGGTCACCTTTGGCAGAGAAAGGCGATTGGAGCACAGAAAAAATGTGCTCTGGTTGAGAAGAGAAAAAAGCGAAAAGAGAGGGACAAGGCAGTGAGGCAGCAGTTTGTCAGTAGCCTATACAGTCCTCTCCAGCCTGCCTTTGCTGACGATACTTACACCGCTTCTGCTGATGATACAACTCTGCTTACATCCTTCACTCCTCCCTCCCACTCCTACAAGCTGTTTTTAACACTGCACAAGATACCTTATGTCAACTGAAACGTGTTCTGAATGCTGACAAAACAAAATTCAGGCTGTTTACAAACTCACAAACGGGACAAAAAAAGGAAAAGTGATATGAGGAATCACACTAGTAGGGGAGTTTCAAATGCTTTCCTCTTCACAGGGCATCTTTCAGCACCTTACTGTGAAGTTAATATGCATGTTGTATCCAATTAAATAATACATTACATGCAGAATTGATTTACTACTGACTATTTTCAAAGGATGTCAGTCTGTTTCTTAGTTATCAGAATATTTGCATGCATTTGCAAAATCCCATCAGATCAACTGTGCATCAACACTATGTGTACGCAAATCTTCTAAGTAACTTAGGTATACCAAATATCTTAACTTTCTTTAACACGAGAGGGGAGGAAATCCAAATCCTCTCCACAACATCTATGTTTGTGGGTATCAAAACATACATCGATACACATCAATAATTTTTACCGGACCAAAATGTGTCCATAGCACACAGTATCAAAAAATGTCCAGAAAGTGTTACGCAATGTCTGGTCAGATTCACAGTCTTATTTCATTCTTGATCAAATAACTTCTGATTTAAGTGAAAAAAAAATAGTTTTAGACTTTTAAGAACTTTGGCTTCTTTTGTTAAATGACAAAAATGCTTTGTGTTAATATCTGTCAGTCGGTAAGGTCAGTAAGGTGTCAAACGAGTATTGTTTTGGTATCGAACCTCAGGCAACAATGCTAACATTAGCCCTTAGCTCAACGCACCACAAGAATCTTAGTCTTGTTTGACATGTTTGCCTTTATAAGACAGTGTGACAGTACGAAGTGGGGGATGACATGCAAACAAGGGTTCCTGGTTTGAACTGAGCCAGCGGTTACATGGTATGAGTCTCAGACCACTCTCGCACACCAGGATGATTTTACTTAAGATTTTTTGAGTTCTCTGAATGTTTGAGAGTCGACTTGGAAGGTCACTAGAAGATGTGCGCATCCCACTAAAATGACTATTGAAAGATAAAGCTAGTCTGACGAAAATCAACTTTGACGGGATGCTCACTGTGATGGACTGATCATCTCGAGCAAGTTTCAAATCTTTGCTATTTGATTTTTGTTGCTGTCGCAGCTGAATGGGGAAAAAAATGGCTGCCTGGAAAGAAGGAAAAGCTTGAGCAAATGAGTAAGTGGGCTAAAATGCATAAAAGGTTTGGTACTTTAAAGCTGAAATCAGGTTGTTGTTGCAGAATGGTTGCTACTATTGCCACGCTAGCACTTGATTATGTTGTTTTATATTCACACGCATCACCCCTTCTTGTCCTAGCTACTGTAGCACTGAGCTGCATTACTGACTGTACCTCTGTCTCTCATCAGTGTCACCTTCTACACTCGAGCTGACAGCCACCCCGTCCACAGCTCGACTTATTCCTCGCTACAGTTTTATATATAAATATATAAGACCACTCTGGGTCTACTAATTCACTGTTTTCTTACATCTCTAATAAACGTAGGTGGAAAATTACTGTTTGCAGTCCCAGGATTTGTTTTCGTTATCTGTCCCTGAGGTCACAGCTGAATTAGGCAAAAGAGCCTTTATGTACTCTGCTCCCTCTTCATGGAACCGGCTGCAAACTTATTTAAAGCTGAAAGCTCTCTCGGTGAGTTTACACGGTTAATGAAGGTTCTTGTGGCAGACTCAATAAGGAGCTGTCTTTGCTTTGTTTAGTCAAGATTTAAATAGGTTTGGCAATGAGCCTGCTGGTTTGACGCTGAAGTGTTGCCTATTGGAGTGCTTATAAAGTAGTCTCTCGGCTATGTGGCTTTGATTGTATTTTGCTTTTGTGTGTTTGTGTTTCTCTGACTGAGACTTTTATGTTTGTCTGGATGCTGCTTGCCTTGGCCGGCGTCCCTTGATGGAGGAGATTTTTTATCCGTGGGGCTGCCCAGTTTAAATAAAGGTTAAATAACATTTGGACAGAAGCTCGTCTTCACATTAACCCTCAACGACTTTGCTTCCCAGCCTGTCCACATTCAGTTTGATTCATCTTACAAAAAAAAAAAAAATAGTATGATTCCTTGTTTCCTCTCACACCCTCTCCCTTGCATTTTCTAATCAGCAGATCCAGAGAGTGGCAGTGAACAAGAAAGAGGATGACCGCGAGTGCAAATGACAGGAGTGGACAAGAAAGAAAGCGTGAGGGGGAGTTAAAGAGAGAGGGTAGTTATATCCTAGGGTCATTAGCAGCATTTCAAAGTCACCCCGTCTTTCAGCGTATGCTGTTTGACAGGCCCTGCCAACAGAATTAGGGATGAGGGATGATGGTGCCGTGATTAGATGTGTAACTCAGGGGAAAGACAGGGCCTGATCCATGGTCACAGTACACTCACGCTCATATACATGCATGCTGTAGAAAGAAAAGGATCATGAAGAAAAGAGAGGGGGATAAGTGGTATGATAACCCCAGTCTTAAGATGCGGTCAGTCATTTATTAGATAGCCCCGAAACTCTCCGTTTCAACATACAGACCTGACGCTAGTCGGCCTGATAAACACCACAGGCTCCCCTGGCTCCCCCTATGAGTGAATTGAATTCCCAAATTACCAGGCTTAAGATAACATACCTGGCTAAATTGCCGTTCTTTATAAGTCTCCAATCTCTTTGTAGATATTCATCAAAGGCTGTTTCACTCCTGATGCGGAGAACACAGGAGATGGGAAACAGGAGAACAACACACAATGTGGTTCGTATTAAGGCCTCTGATCTTCTATCTCGAGTCCCTCGTTTTCCGCTACATTCCTTTAGCCAGGGGTGATGTGTGGGAGAAGGGGGGGGGTTGGCATCCTCTCTGCCAGCGCAAAATATGTGGTGAAGCCTCCTTGTTAGCTGGAGCTTTCTAGAGGAAAGTGGAGGGCAACTGATGCTTTATCTGCCTCCACTTCTTCAGCCTTTTATTACAGCTAACATAACATGATCTAGCTTTGTTTGAGCGCCAATGCAACAATTGTGTATCCTTGTAGCTTACTTTAGGAGGTTACTTCAAACCTCCTGTTGTATACTTGCAGTTCATCTTACAGCTTCTTCTCTCATTCCTGCCTGACATCGACTCTGGAGCAAAGTCTGAAGTTTCCATCTGCCCAGTGCCAAATGAATGCCAGTGATAGTGGTTGTTTGTTGGATAAACTGAGAAGGGTCCATCTGTTGGCGGCAGACGCACTCAAAGACACACCCACACTAACATTAACCCTGAACACAACCAACATGCCCACTCAAAGACAGGATAACCCTCAAGCAGGCCTTGAAAAATCACGAGGGACTGCGTGGTCGTGCCGCCACGGGAACCCTGAGACGAGGAAATACGATCCAGGAGAAGTACATCCGTGAACTGGATGTCTCATCAGATGCCAAAACTTCACAGTGGTACCTCAATACTACGAGGCGGGATTTTACAGAATTTTACAGTACTTTATCATTCGCCACGACAATCATGAGGTAAACAGTAGAACTAAGCTGCTCACATTGCAAACTAATCTATCGGGAACGTGCGCTTACACACATTTTATTGGCCAATGCAAGGTGAAGCTGGATAACGTCGCATTGCGTCGTGGGAAAAGTTAAGCCAGGTTGAACTTTTTTGCCAGATGACCCCCCACTGCATCAACGCAGTGGTCTTAGGTGGTCTTAAGTGGGTATTCAGACCAAAAACAGCCTCTTTGGGGCAAGGGGCTGCATCAGTGGGGGAGGTGTTTTTTCAGGTAACGGTGAGACAACGAAATACGATCCAGAACATTGAGTTGGAGGAATAAACCCAGGGGGTTGAAAGCTTATCAAATGCCAAAACACTGCACAGTGATTTATTAAACTATGAGGAAAACTCATCATTTCATCAATCATTTCATCTTTCAGCACAACTACTGCAAGGTAGACAGTAGAAATACAGCATTCACGTTACAAAGTAATCTGCCAACAATAAGTGCTTGCACGAATTTGACTGGCCAACGCGGCCCCTTGCCAACAAGAATCTATGTGATTGCATATACAGCACAAAAAAGTTAACTCTATCAATAACTGTCTCTTAAAGGGGGTGTGTCTCTAAACAGTCATGTTCTGAACCACACACATCTACTCACTGGGTCACTGGCTGACAACATTTAAACTGTACAGTATTTCTGTTTTAGCCTCATCTCAGACTTCAAAACTGCACTTCTGCTCACTCGATCCACTGTCGGCGTGAGGAAGTTTTAGAAGAGCAGATACTTCATTCTTCACACAAAATGGCACTGAAAACGTATTGTATGAAAAATGTATACCACTTGTGTACTAGTAGCAGTCATGGTAGTTTCGTTTAACAGCTCTTAGCAGGTGAGCCAAAAAGTTCATTTCAGTCACTGCTCCTGGGAAAAACTGAACCATAGCACGGAAACAAACCATCAACTAGACAGGCAAATAAAACAAAGTTCTCCAGTGTTTCCTCCATAATCGTGTTCTTGTAAGGGTGCAAAAGCCTGTGAAATGGAATCAGACACTGCAGCTCTCCAGTGGAACCCATACTAAGGAAATATTTTTAGGTGTGCTGGAAGCTACTCAAATGAAAACCCCACCTTTAAACGCATATACCTGAAGGAAGTCTGGTCCCATTTTGTCGCTAAATGATGGATTTTGGACAACTTGCGCAACACAACACGACTTCTCGTCAGCGGCTACAAATGAACAGCTATGAGCTTTTGGGCTCTGCTTCTCAGGATCAAAGAGCAAGAGCTTTTTTCTGGAGCCTCCGGTTTGCAGCGACATGCATTCACACTGGGAGCAATCCATCGTAGAGGAGGCATACTTGCAAATGTCGCCAGTGACAGCATTCATGGTAGACCATAATGAAATGCAACCACAAGACATGATGTGTTTAAAGGGTGCAAGTAACTTTTTCTAGACTGGGAAAGAAATCCTCTTATAACTCCCTCTACAGACATCTTACACCAGCAGCTGAAAATCAACAAGTTAAGGCACATTCTCAGCTGGGGAAAAGAGTGGGGAGCTGGGGTGTCCAGAGGCATTCTGGGAAATGTAGTACAGGCACTAACTGAAGATGACGAGAGAGGCTGAGGGAAAGTGGATACAACAAAAAGGCAAACGACAGCCCGCTTATTCACAAAATAACATGATGCGTTGGACATCCCAGCTTGATGATTTACAACAGCGTAGGAGCAGCTGAGGATGGAATTTTCCTCTGAGGCAGGGCGTTCCACTCTTTCACCAAACGGCAAGGGAAACTCCAGTGTTCACACTTGCACAAACACACACACACACGTTTGCATTCCTGCACAGACACACGCATAAAACCACGCGCATTTGTATGCATTTTCGCACACATGCACTTGTTCTCTCCTTCTCTCCTTCTTCTCCTTTTGCTCTTTTACAGCGGTTTCCTGCGCACACTGTCTACCTCTCATGGTACATTCAGAGCATGAACACCCAGAGTCAGCAAGTCTGGACACAGCTGCTGAATATTCAGCCCTGCGCTCCCTTTCCGCTCTCCCTTTCTCTCACCATCTCTGCCTTCTCCCACCTTAAACTCCTTATTTCCCCCTCTCTCGCTCCACTCTTACTTCTAGCTCAATGTCTCCCTGCCTCCCTCTGTAGCTCTCTGCAGCTCTGCTTGCCGCTGCCTCTGCTCTCTGTGCTCCACTTTCATTAAGGGGCTCTCCTCTGATAGCCCTTCATATAACACTTAATCATCATAACAATAAGAGCACTCTCTCTCAGGCGAATCACCTCGAGGGGCCGGTCCTAAAGATCCTCCGCTAACTGATGTCATTAACTGCCAAGGCTCCTGATTGGCTGGGGCAGCGCGGGAGAGCCCGCCCCAGGTGTTTGACGGAGGGCTCAGTGGGAGCACGCAGGTCGGACAGGCCAAGGACATTCCTCTTATGGAGAAGAGCAGAGAAAACACACACACGAGCGCTGGTGTGTACGCGGGCACAAAGGCTCTTGCCGGGAAGCAGAAGACAAGGCGTGTTTGGTTTTGCAGTCAAGAGAGAGATGAATAAGACTATTGAATAAGGGGGAGGGAGGTTTGAATAACAGTATTTTACATGAATGGATCTTCAGGGAAATGACTGCTCCGTCGCTCCCTCTGCTCTCTATTTTCAGCTGTGATTTGACAACAGGGTTGAGTGTGTGTGTGTGTGTGANNGTGTGGATGGGTGCATTTTGGCTGATTGAGTCTATGCCGCTATCACGCTGTGGAAGTGACAGTGTGCCATATTACGTTGTTGTGGGTGTGTGCATAGATGAACAGTGACGGCGGTTTCACGCGGACATAAACGCACACAAACAAAAATGCACACACACACACATATACACACACACACACACACACACACACACATCCAAACCACAGTGAAATCACAGCTGTTCTCAGTTGCTATGCGGCAGTCGCACCATCGTCTCAGATAACACACACTTACGCACACACGCATACGAGTGTGAGACGGGGACAGTAACACCAGACTTGGCAGGGTCGGAAGGTCACAGGGGTATTGTAACAAAGTTGCCTAGCAACAAACACACCGCACATCTAATTTCCAGTGATCTCCTGTGTGCCCCCTGACCAGATCTGAATGTAGGTATGATGAACATGTTCGCAGTCGATGATTGTTTTGCACCTGCTCTTAACGTTTGTGGAGAAATGTGTTGAATGTGCTGGTGCTTCATTATAGACCACAATAAATCTTGCACCATTGTTAGCACTCCACAGTGAAACCAAAGGGTACCGTTAGCAGCGTACTAATGTTTAAATGTCTTACAACCCATGTTAGGTGGACACTTACACATTGTGGCTTTAAGTCCCTTTTAAGCTTGTAGAAACATGTTTAACACCAAAAGCAAACTCATGCCACACCAGGTCACATCCTCACTGCTGTGCAAACTTTGGTTCAGTGTGGTCCTTACTAAGCTAGCTAATGTTGTTAGTTCTTTATTATTCTGTCTTCCAATATCGTCCCTTGAGGCTTTCTATACCCCTGTACTCCTGCAAGCCTGTACAGCAAGCCCCCGCGGACAACGTCACCAAACACAGAATACAGTAACAGGAAAAAGACATTGAATACAACTCACAAAAGTGTGTTTCATCAGGACTGCAGGTAGCTCAGCCCATCTGCGTACTGAATTCTTTATAGGTTATCACAGGAACAAGGCTCCTGTCCTCTCTACCTCTATCCCTTTGTGCACAGTGGTGTTTCAAAACATAAACAGTGCGCTGCGGAGGAAATTTGGGGCTGAATTATGCACTGTTTTAGGTAAAGATGCACCTGTCCAACTAGCCTAAGGCCATGTTCAGGTTTGACTTGAGCCCTGCGTGAAAAAACATAGCCCTGTCATTCGTTTGAATGGAGCCAGTCCTTCGGCACAGCGGGGGTGCCAACGCAGAGGGCTCCGGAAAAAAAAGTTGATCCGGGCTCAACTTTTGCTGCATTGGCCAATCAAGTACATGCACATGCAAGTCAGTTTCAGGAGTCACATTTTCCAGTTAATCTCTCATTCATATCATGTCAATAACTAAAGCTTATCAGCTTTATAGAACCAGGACCTCCCGTATTTGTCAGATACATATTTAATCAACATTTAGGTAAATATAAGAATCAGATTGGACTCTGAATTGGCAGATGCCCAATATTTAAGGACATTAAGATATTTAAGACGTGGCCACGTTCCAGGCAGGGATGGTCAAAGGAAGAGATGCTTCAGAGTTGCATTATAGGGAGTGTAGGAGACTGTGGTTTTTTTGGCCCTTCTTTTTTTTAATCTGTCTCTCGCAAACTTTAGGCAACTGCAGTACTAAGTAAGTCGCTGGAGTGCCCCTTTAAGTTAACTTTTGTATTTTGTTTTTTGCCGTCAATATTTTGGAATAATACAGTGTATCTGTAATAATCTGATGTTGTATTTAAGCATATTGCTTCCCTGGTCTATAGATTTAAATACTTTTTCTGCATTTCAGCTTTTCATGAGTTATCTGTGACACTATAAGTACAGTCAATTTGACATTTTCTCATATGTGCACACACAAACATTACACATTCATTGTGTGTCATGTATTAAAACAAAAAAAATGAAGGGCCTCCTGAAGACTCAATAATTATATTTTCTGTAAAACAGGAAAAAATAATGAAGTCCACTTGTTCGGCATTACTCAAAACAAAGTGCCGCGTGCTCTCAAACCATCGTAAAATCAATAAGACATTTTTGAAAATTGAGTTAAACACAGTGGCCTCTTACTTCCTTGCTTTAGTTAGTGATGTCACATGTCAGCCCCTCTGCCTCCTCCGTCTTCGCCGTCTCTTTCCACTGTGTGCAGTGGAACAAAGCAGAGATGGCAGAGAAACTTATCTTTAAAAAGAAACTGCACAGTGTTGTGGAATAATTTGGAAAACTGTCACAGAGCGCGAATCCTATCTCGGAGAATGCCAGTCACACACACACAAGGTTACAAGTGTGCACACACACACACACTCATGCATACAGACACACACACACACACACACAGGGACTTTGGTGTTTACATCATATGGGAAGGTATTTTTTCCCCTCACACTGCCAGGGAACAGGCCCACGCATGGACACACAGACGCTGACTAAGGCCCTAAGACTCCTGGGGGGTGGGGGGTAAGCGCGTGCATGTGTGTGTGTGTATGTGTGTTTGCATATGTATATAATTACTGTAGTTGTGTGTCTACGTCCAACTGTTACTTGTTGATGTGAAGGTCGGACATCATTTGGACTGCTTCTATGATTTATTTATGCTGTTGTGGTCTAAAGTGTGTGTGTGGGTTTTGTCTTTGTGTTTATTTATGTGTGTGTATGTTTGTGCAGTGGTATCACTGTTAAGCTGTTGTGTGGTTAGTGGAATGTACAGTAGACTGTTTGTGGTTTGGTCTTAGCAGGGCCGAGCTAATGCTAATCAGTTTATGAGGAAAATCTGCATATTTTGTGTTTGTGCGTGTATTTAAACCACTTGTATGTGTGTTGCTACTCAGTTCATAACCTGTTACGTCACTGTGTGGTGTGATTTCCCTTCGGTTTGGGGTTTAGAGAGAGAAAAAGTGGGAGCGGACGGCAGAAAGACAAAGTGTGTTTGTGCGTCTTTGTGTGTGTATTCAGGTCTGTTGAAACCTCCCAGTTCTCCCATCCAACGCTGGCTGATGTTCAGAGCTTCAACCACAACGCTTGGAGAACACAACAGGCGGCCTATTCAACCCAAGACACAAATAGAGCACTCTTCCTCTGTGCTTAAAACCCTGTAGCTCAAACGGCGAGCTAAAAACAGATATTTTTATCGAGACCTGAAGAAGGCCAACCACCAAATCACTCCTCTTTCTCCATGACGCGGTGTTTTCTTTTGCTAAAATAAGAACTGGCACATACAGTATCTGTGGAGACGACCCAGCATCATCTCTCTCTCTCCTTTCATTCACTGCCTGCCTGTGATTGTTGGCGAGTCTCAGGATGAGAATCAACAAAGGTCAGACTGTTGCAGACGGAGGGCAACAAGGCGATGGAGTTACCGGTTGCGAGACACTGGGATATTCATTTCAAATAGAAGCCCTCAAGGGGCCGCAACAGGCTGCAACAGTGTGTGTGTGTGTGTTGCAGGAGCATCTTTAAACGCCTCATGTTGCTAAGAGCAACACATACAGAACAATAAAGTATCTATTAGCTGCAAAGTCTCTCCACTTAAAGGGAAAGGAAGAGGGGAAAAGAGGGGGAGGAGTAAACACATTATATAAATCAGATGGTTCCTCAGGTCATTTTTGTCTCCACACACGATTATGCATGCCAACACGCACACACACACACACACACACACACACACACCGTGTATGGCTGCATCCACTTATGACATCACTGTAGCTAGCCAGAAAGACAGCAGAGTCAGAGAGAGCCAAGCCGACGTCATCCCATTCACTCAATGTCAATTACGTAATCATGGGGTCCAACGCCTGCAGGACAGACACGCTGTGTGTGTTTTTTTGTGATCGCATGCGGGGCAAGAACACATAATTGCAATCTCATGTGTGAGAGGAGACATAAAATGAGGCATGCTGATGACATCATTAGCGGGAGGCGGCCTGGCGTGAGCGCGGCGGCCGTGACATGGTGAGAGTGTTTGGGCAGAAGAGGAGGAGACAGAGCGCTGCAAACAGACCTGGCTAGAGGAGTTATGCAACGCAAATCCAACTCAACAGACTAGAAAGGGCTTTTTTTGCCTTTTCTCTGTGTGTACAGTGTATACACAGTGTGCGTGTGTGTGTGTCTTAAGTGACTTTTCTGTAGCACTTTTACTTGAGGCAAAGGGTGCATTAAAAACACACAAGCACTCAAGCATACTGCTGAAATGCACACTGAAATCTACACACACACACACATGCATATACATACGCACTCACTCTCCCCCCCACTTATAAACAAAGCTTCCTAAGGACAGGAAATCCTTCCACCCACGTTCCTGTGTTGCTTGGCAACCAGAGCAGCGTCACCGTGTGCATGCCTCCACCGCTGAAAACAACACACGCGCGCAAACACGAAGACAGAGACACACACACACACAAACTGCAACTCCTTGAACTCTGCTCCTTTAAAAGCACCCAAAAAACATCAGATAGCTGAGCCAAAGCTGAGCAGGCTGATACTCGCCACAGCTGCCCTCCAATTCGTCAGCTATGGATCTAAACCAAACATGACATCACTCCTTGTAAACATAAAACACTTTTTCCCCCATTTATAAGCTCTATTTTTACACCCGCTGACGTCTTTCTATGCATGATGGTGCGTGTGCGCGCGACTGTGCTCGTGCTCGCTACTCTGTATGTGTCAGTGTGTATTTGTGCGTATGCACTTGTGTGCCACTGTGTGAGGATGCGACCAGCAATAGCTCAGCACGACTAAGTAGAGAGAGGCTAATTGAGCAGAGGTGCCCATCACTGTGGACAATGAGTCCATTTCAAATCAGCAGGAGGCCTATTGAAGACAATTATAACCTGGGGGATACAGAGGAGCATTATTCTTCTAAGCCATCTTTGCCACTTAGGCCGGCTGTGTTTCCACTGCAGTTTAAAACACTGCTTTTAACTCTCCAGTTGCTTTAACATATGAAGCAGCACATGAAAGGCACAGGTCACCTCCCAAAAAATAAAAAGAATAAATTAATGACTGAAAACTCAGTCATTAGCGAATCATTCCCATGTCTGACACAGAGAAAGAGTTGCACAGCAACAAAAATGTTTTTGAAAGTCTCCTGTGCAGCATAATCCGGCTGTTTTACAATGAAACAACTGCAATGTGGATCCAAAAGTCATATATTTGATTTATTGCTGTGCACATTTGCTTCACTGATGATGCTTTATTCTGGAGTGAATCAAAGGACACTTTCCATCACAGTTGTGGCAGGTAAAAAGTAAAGCGATGGCATTAAAGATGCACCCTGTTTTTGTTACAGTGCCTCTTTCTAACATTTCCTCACAGCTCACTGTCCACGTTTTAAAAGTCAACACTGTTCATAGTTGAGTTTTAAAACATGGTGAGTGAGCTGGGAGGAAATTTGGGGATTTGAGGGCATTGTTGGTCCCTTAAATGCAGCTCATGAGGGGGTTAAATATTGGTTATGATGCATGAGCTGCATGAGAAATTGCATATAAGATTAAAAACATTTTTTGGGGGGCATCCTGGAGGCCAAGTGGGTGAAATGCATAACATAAAATTGCAACGTCCTTGGTTCGATTCCAACCAAGCACCTCTCTCTCAGAGACTATTGAGGGACTATTGAGGGTCACATGGGGTAGCCAAGCTAGTACTGCTGCTAACAAGCTAATTTGCTAGCATGTTTACTGCTGAATGGCCACTATTGCTAGCCTGGTTGCATCACTGATTTGTTCAGCCATTCAAATATATATATGGTGTTGTGCAGCCAACCAACCAGAGCTTTGTAGGCGGGATTAAGAAAGCGAACATACAGACATTTCCTACGTGGCTAGCTATCTATCTTGCTACATCCATGAAAAATAGCGTAGATGAGATCAACGCAGCTGTACAGGATGTTGTTAATCAACTTGAAGAAATAACAAGTCTTAAACCAGCGTATTTCTTCTATAGTTTTGAAAAACACTGTATTACCACTTACTGGATTGGGCAAAACAGAACTTAGCTAATGCCTGGTGCACACTAGAGGATTTTCAAATCTTAACTGATTTTGAAAACGTGGGAGACCACAGACATAACAACAGATTTAACTGATTTTTTATATCTTATTATATATATCTAGCGCTTGTGTGTGCTATCTTGTTCACCCAAAAACAAAAGAAGAGAAAAAAAACTGTGGATGAGGTCATGGTTGAGAAGACAGAATCAGCATGGCTTATACATTTTGCAGCGTGAGCTGGAGGTGAGTTGGAAATAAAGTTGTATGCTGCAAGCTACTGCTACAAGCTAACGTTATTGTTCATCCGGCTGGTGGCGCTTCCTGGTCAGCTCGCTCTCATTGGCTAATGCAGGTTTCTGCTCAATATTCCATCGCCATTCCTTTCACACTACAGGATTTCAAGTCGTAAATATAAAACATGTTTGATATTTAGGATTTGAAATCGGGGGGACTCCGATCCAGTCGGTAACATTAAGACTATGTCCGTAAACCCCTCACACTACAGGATCATACGGGCAGATAATTGGTTCAAACCAGCCTCGAATCGGGAACACCCCCGCGATTGTTGGGAGGGGCGAATCGGATCCAAAATCTGCCCAATTATCCTCTAGTGCGGGGCCAGCATAACATGAACACAATGTAAGACAGACTGACTGAAGTGAAACTAAATAATAATTCAGTCTGATGATCAGGTTACACTTTTGGTTGCTATCTTACTGTAAACACCACTTTGTCTGTGGGTTTGTTGTTTCATGAGTTGTTTCTGTTTTCACTTACAATGGATTCATTTCAGGAGGAACTGATTATTAAAAATGACATTTGTTGCATTTATACGACAATGGCATTACGCTGCGCCCTCTGAATGATCTGATATTTCTCCAGACAGTCATTCTGAACAGAGTTGGTGTGACAATACAACTGTAGAAGAGAAATCGCAAAGTAATTTATGTTGAAGGGATCCTTAATGTGGTTTTCTAAATCTGATTAACTATTAATTATGTTTGCATGAATATTCATGAAGGGTATAATGTCATATTTTGGAGGGAGTTTGGCTTGCTATGTGTCACTTGAATCACAGTGATACGGCGCAGCTTTGTCAAAACTAAATAGAGAATAAAGAAACACTGTAGGTTGATTAACAAGCTTTACAATGTTTTTACTTTTTACGTACAGAGTTCTACTAACTTTTCAGGGACAGTTAAAAGTTTTGCGCTTCTTCACTGATTTCCTTCTTATGGTACAAGTAGACAAGCTAGCAAGGCTAACGAAAGGCAAGGCTAACGAAAAGTAGCATAATAATGCCTTCGGCTTTTTTGTGGGTTAGGTGACCCTTGCCTTGTAGGTAGTAGCAGTACCTAAAAAATAGTTTCGGGTGCTGTCAAAAAGTTTTTCTGTGATAATAGTTTAGAAAAAAGACAGTGACGGAAGTACAAGGCTATTTCCTTTGTGTTATTTTCGTGCGATCTTTGGTCAAGTTTTCATTGACCCAGAGACGAATGGTTAATGACTTTAATGACCAAGCTGCTTTAATTTTTTTTTTTGAGGGTGTGAACGATGCCTTTAATTAGTTTAACTATATTTAGTGTGCTTGGATCCAGTGGGAATCAAACCCTTGAGCGGCTGTACCACGATGTACTGTACTGAGGCAGAACAAGTGCCTCACTCTCGCTGTGGATGCACAGCGGCCGATTCTTTACATCAGCTTTGGAAAACACAACTCATCGTACCGTATGACTGCATAACAAAGGTACGTCGTCATGAACCTTTTAGCAGTTACACGCCAAGATACAATGTCAACGCTCCACCTTCTACGTCCTCTTTTCACTGACTAAACACGCTCCAAGTCCATCACATCTATAAAACTAAAGAAGTCAGGATATTTTTATCACTTTTGCTGATAAGGTGCACTTCTGTTGTGTTTATCTTTTAGAACTAAATGTACCTCTGCAGTACACTGGTTTTTTTTCTGACTGTGCATTTTAGACGCTCTGCCATATGGCTCATGGGCCACAGCTGACCAGAGCACAGCGGTGGGTGATAGTGTGGCTCCAGACACAGCTAATACAATCAGAAATATTAAAACAGCCACTTTTGAGTATTTACGCTGAATAAATCATGCGCTGGCATCCAAGAAAACTGTCTGGTGCTTTTATTCAAAAAGCAGACTATTCAGTTCATTCACACATGAATTATAGATCCATTATGGACTGTTTTAGCAGTGTTGAGGGAATCAGACTAACAACAGTTGTACTGAGAGCACTAACCCACTGAGCCATCCATACCAATTATCTGTGTCTAGGGTGGAGTCTGAATTCAATATTCAATTTACACAATTCAATCTCACATCAGAGCTTCCAACTGAAAAACACTAGTGGTGTCAAAAGAGCCATAACGGACAAAAAACAGTGTGGGCTTTCTCTGCCAACCTCAACTGTCTCCAAAGTGAAAAAGAAGCGGGCTAACTGAACGTCGCGCCACAGGGGTGTCCATTGAGAGACAGGGAGAGGTGGAGGGGCGAGAACTCCATTGAGCGCAGCCATGGGGGGTCAATATGTGAATGAACGTTTGCCATGGAGGTGAATTATGAATGAGCAGCACTCCGAGCACTCCTGGAGAGAGCATGTCAGCCCCCGTCTCCTTCACTCCATCTCCTCCCGCGTTCTTTCCATTTCTCCTCCTCCTCCGCCTCCTGTCCTAAAATCTCCATCATCCCTTCCTTCCTCTACTGGATTAATCTTCTCATCTGCCTCGTTCTCGGTCATCTGATCGCTTTTCCTCCCTCCAACCTCCCCCACCCCCCCACCTCCCGAAACCTTCCTCTCCACCTCTTGCCTCCCAGACCAAAGGGGGGTGGGGGGGGGAGACGGAGGTAGACACACACGCCGTCTGTCTGAAGAGACGACAGAACATTCTTTCCCTGCACATACATATTTACACAGCCTCAGATGGGTACACACACACACACACTCACTCGGAAACACACACACACACACACAGTAGCAAAAGATAATATAAAAGCAAACAGTCCTGCACGTGCAAAGGCAGACGCATGCATTAAGTGAAACGCTCTCAAGCACTGACACACACACATTTCTCCCAGCTGTTCTGCTGGCCAGGGAGCTTGTGTGTGTGTGTGTGTGTGTGTGTGCGTGAGTGTGTGTATTCGTCTGTGTGTAATCCAATGTGCTGCTGCTCAGCCTGTGCCACGCTCTCTCCTCTGTTGCTGTGCGTCTGATCAGATCTGCCTCCCTCAACCTGTTTGCCGTCTATGGCACACACACACACACACGCACTCTTACACACATATATCCACACACGCAAGAAGCTGCTACTACTTATCAAGCCTCATTCAGTGTCAAGCAAGCGCTCGGAAAAACAGAAAATTCACCCTGTGCTGCCTTTTGCAAGCTCCAGCCAAAGACCGTGCGTGTTACCTGCTGCACTACAAACTCTGCTCACACACATGCATTTGCAAACACACACACACATGAAGGAAGGAAAGGGGGGGGGGCAAAAATGGACTTCTTTAAGAGAGTGTTACCCCCCCCTTTTTCTCGAGCTCAACTTTAAGTAGCCTACCTGAGAAGTGTGTGTGTGTGTGTGTGTGAGTGTGTGTTGGAAAGGGATCATGCTGTTCCCTAAAAAGTATCCACTCCTTTTGATCCCTTCACTCCAGTTTATAGCGGTCAGCTCAGCTCGCTTACACACTTTGGCCCCCTTTTTAGCTTGTGGAAAAACAACCCTAAAAACTCTCACACACACACACACACACACAAATGTGTATATATAGGCTACACACACACACTTACACAGTCACACACATATATGCCAANCTCTCTCTCTCTCTCTTCTCTCTCCCTCTCTTCGTCTCGGTGCTCGGTCAGTTCCCAGCGTTTTTCCCGAGCCCCTCCATATCCGCCCCGCCAGTCGTTTCTGCCACCGAGCGAGCGTACCTACACACACAAACACACACGCACACAAGCCGCCGCGTTCCTATAGTCTCTCTCTCTCTCTCTCTCCCTCTGTTTATCCCTCTCTGCGCTCTCTCGCTCGCTCTCTCTCTCTCTCTCTCTCTCTCCTCTGTCGAGAGAAGATCTCGGTGTGAGTGTGTGTACGTGTGTGTCCGTGCATGCGTGTGTGCGTGGATGTGTGTGTTTCTGTGCTCTGCCTTGCCCCGCCAGCAGCAGAGGACTTCCCCCGGCGCCCGCCCTGGGTCCTAGCGCACGTTGGGTTCACTGAAAGAATGCCATTGTGTACGGAAGGTATAGCCAAAGATCGTCTATGATGTTGACAAGACGATCCACTCATTGTTTTTGGCCATTAGTGCATCTTTGCCATGTCTAACAATGTCTCTAATAAGTGAAGATTAAAAATAAATAAAATAAGTGTCTCTTTATGTCAGAAAAAGAATGAAAACAAGATTTACCCCCCCAGAAAATGTTCAAATGTTCAAGCTCAAAATAGACTTGTGTTCAGCAAAGTCTATTTTGGAATATGCCATGCACACACAAACACACACACCATCATTCAATCGAGCAAACTAACGAAGAGAATGTGTAATTATTGTGTTTTCAGTGCAGGAAAATTATGCATTGGAAGCACATAACTTTCCAGGTACCACAGACATAATTGTAAAACGCATCAAGTCAGAAATTTGAAGACTTTACAAATCTGCTTACTTATTTTATTTATACCGGCCTTTAACTGAGAAACAGAGAGATAAATGTGCAGTGCCACAGACGGCTGCTGTTCAACCCATCTAAAGGCTCATTTAGAGCAGTTAACATCCAAAGGTAAAAATGTAGGGGTTTTTTTTTTTGTAAGTAAGTTGTTTTGAGTCTGTACCCGAGTGGTCGCTATGGCAACAGCAGGGCAGAAGCAGAGGCAGAGAGCCATGCAAGGGTGTAGGAGCCATTATAGATGGAGGATGGAGGGGACATGTCCTCTGCACATGATCAAGTCTGAGCTCTGTCTGACCTATTTGTTCAGATCATAAGTCACATGTTTTTTGTCGTCTGCGCTGAAGTCAGGGTCTAGTCCAGCAGCATTTAAAATCACTTCCTTGATATTGTGTGTGAAAATCTCNNNACACATAGAAATAAGGCGCCCCCCTCATCCACTTCCAAAATAGTTTCTAAGCAGCATTTCTGTGTGAGGCCCAAGCAAAGACTGCAAATGTCAGAGATAAGATACACCGTTTTTTGTTTTTTTGTTTTTTTAAGCCGAGTGAGTCATCCTCTCAAACATACTCAATCTTTGGTGCAGCTACCTTCTTCCTCATCTCCCCACACCTCCCTCGCTTTTCTCCCTCCCGTCCTTCCTCAGAGCGTCATCAGGTTGCCATAGCAACGGCCCGCCTATGGGAGACAGAGATCAGATCATTATGGACCATGGGATCCAGAAACTGAAGGACATGATTTTTTTTTTTTTTTTTTTTT
>NTHP01000313.1:605542-642979 GCA_003416845.1 Oplegnathus fasciatus | reverse complement strand
TCCCCCCCCCTCTTTCCAGCCATTGAGATCCACTTTCATCTCCTTTTATAAAGCCATGAAACATCAGGCAGCAGCATAAATCTAACAAGTGATTGTTGTAATGACCAGGAGCCGCCGCATCGGCAACAGGAGCCAGACGGATGTACGACTCATGCAACACGCGCAGGGTCAAGGCTGCGTCTGTGTGTTGCATGCAGTAGCTATCAGTGCCACACAGCCGCACACGCGACGTACAGTAATGCAACTGAGCCTGCTTCAGCCCAGCTGGCTAGTTTGACATGCTACTCATGCACAGGCTCGCAGAGTACAAGACATGCCATAGAGGGGCAAATCTCACAGCTCAGATAGCGCTGCATGCACGTCCAGAGACACAGGCTGAATAGAACACTAATGGGATTCAATTTGCCTGGTCCTCCAGAGCCCTGATACAAGCCGTACAGCCTAACACAAATATCACTCACAGAGCACACAACACAGAGAGCCATTCACAAGAGAAAAGACAATGAATGCGGGCACTTTAAACAGCTCGTCATCCTACACGCTGTTCAATTTCATAGAAACACAAGCTCTGTTAGGCACCGGCAGTGTCCCAGAGAAAGCTTGCACCACCGTCAAGTCAGAATTTGAGGAATTTGGAAACTTGCATGCTAAAGTGCATTTTGAATTGAGTTGCTGAGACACATACTGTAGCCACTGTAATAAATGCCAATCCTCCATTAGTGCTGTAATGTTTTTTGGATGACGGTATAATTATCATATATTACATCAACCTGTTAAACCACCATTTATTTTCATATGGGTGACTGGGATGGGATGAATTTCTCTTGGGGATGAGAGACCACTGGCATCTATTACAGCGGCTACTATGTGTCTCAGATTTCAAGCCACGCAATTAAAAATGCACTCGACCTATTATTACTCAAAACCCTGTTTCCTAAAAGGGCCTTAAGTCGACTCCTGCAATCTTACATTATCTTGAGGCCCTGTCTTATAGAGAGGCCCTGCATAAAAATGAACTTTTAATACCTATAATATTCCAGAAAATACCTCCAAAACATTCAGTGTCTACTTATTTTATTTGTTTTCTCTACAATATCCGCAGCACATAACTAAGGCGTGATGTACGTTTCATTAAAGCACTTTGTTAAAGGTTAGGGACAGAACTTGGTCTTGGCTAAAAGCTGACTTGAAGTATGAGACAGGTTGTGTTTACTTGTAATTGTCATTTGCAACAGTACCGACAGATAATGCACTTTGTGGTTTAGTTTGGAGGACTTGTTGATGTGGGATGCAGGGTGCAAACTCCTGCCTCCGGTGTCAAAGTCCTGTGCTATGAACACCCACCATCCACCCTGACCTCCTCATTATGTGATGAATTGAATGTTCCAGGCAGAAATTATGCTTCCTCCAAAGTGTATTTAGCAGAGAGTATTAGTGTGTGATTCTATTTTTTCTAAGTGTTTTTTGTCGCATATTTATAGATGTAGTTCTGGACAAAATGGAGAATGTGACTGCCACAGCTCTTTGAGTACTTTTTCTGTTTATGGAATATTTCCAATTTGCACTGCTCCTTTAGTTTTTATGTAATATGTGACTGTTATATAAGCTTACAAACTCAATCTATGCTGAAAGTGACACTTTTGTATGTTTGGTTTCAAGCTCTGGAAGCAAGCTGTCCATGTTTTTGATAACCAGTGAAGTTTACTTTCAATTTTTACATTGAGTGGTATTTTCCTTTAAGCAGAGCCAAGACAACATGCATTTCCTTCAAAATGCCGTAATGCTTTTGGCTGTGTGAGCGTTAAGTGCGCCCCCATTGAGACAGGCCTGACCCTGGCGGCAGCGCCGAGGGCCGTACATCACTGTGACCTTTCTGAGCACCGCTGCAGCCCGCTGCCTTTGTTCGCCTAACGGGTCCCACACAAAGCGACTTTTGACCAACAACAGAGGAAGAAGGAGGGCAGAGATGGAGAGATAGCGACAGAGGAGAGGGGATGAATGGATAAAGGGACAGGCGTCGGCTGGAGGTCCGCGCTAATGGCCCCTGTGTGTTTTGTAATTAGGAGCAATGTCAAGAGACGCAGGGGAAGAAATGGGGGTGGTCAGACGACCGGCAAAGAGGAACAGGCCGAGAGAGAAAGGAAGACAGAAAGAGGACAGATATCCAGACAGACAGAATAAAGCCAGCGTAAGAAAGAGGAAGAAAGAGAATACAGAAAAGAAGAGATTAGGGGCCAATTAAGAGAGAACTGGAGAGGTTGACTTCTAAAGAAAGCCAAGAGAAGGAGCTCCCATCGTCTGATCAGTAATTGATCTTGTGCCATTGTGCCTTCTGCATCCATATGAGTGTGTAAGTGTGTGTGTGTGTGTGTGTGTGTNNGCTGAGTTGCAGTTTAAGAATGGACCTCTCATACCATTAAACCCTTGGACAGCACTTTCTGGAGGCGAACTTAACAACCACACGGACAGCGATGATAAGCGGAGCACATGTTTTTATCTGGTATTCAGGCTTATCAAGCTTACTTTGAAATTTAAGTCAAATTATTTTGCTATGCTGACAGTCTCCAGGAAATTCACTTGTTTCATGATAAAATACCCATATTCAAGACGTTTGCTTGAAACACGAGAGGGGGTTTTGTGGGCTGTTTCTTATTCCAAGTTGTTATTTATTACAGTAAGAGATCAACAATACTTTATGTTCTTGATGGATATGAGATTCTCTAAGACCAGGGTAATTATTTAGGACAGGGGCTGCTTGTTCCAAGAGTATTTTCCATATTTTGTATTCCCATTTCAAATTTTTCTTAAAAAAACAACAACAACCTGTTGTTGCAGTTGAGAACAAAACACAGCACCACGGCTGCTGAATTCATCAAAAATGTATCCAGAATTCTAAAGTGAATAGATTTAAGCTGCACATTGTATTATTAGTTTTCTCAATACTGTAATCTTTAGCTTTGGCTCACGGGTAGCTGGGCACATAGTAGAATTTGAAGCTCTATGATTGGATGTTTCTTGCTGCAATACACAGTTGGAGTTGGAGTTAACTTCTCCCGTGAAGTTTTTATGTACACCAGCTTGTACCTTTGATAAGAATATCGAAGAACTAGATATTTTCTAACAGGGTTTGTTCATCTTTTGGAGCCGATGATTCATTGAGAGATTCATGCCGATCCAAGCCACAGAAGTGTTTCAACTCTGAGTCATGTAACATTGCCTATGGGAAAAATTAATGGGACTTTCAGAACCAGGGGCACCTGAAATAGCTTCTCCCACCAATGGCTGGTGACGACGGCCATATTAAGGCAATACGCTTTCCGGCACAAGAGTTACCATTCGCACATCAGTCAGAAATAGTTGCTTTCCGAGAAAACAATAGACAAATTTGTTAGAGTAAATAGAGCTCAAGAAACATATACATTAGATACATTTGACCAAAAGAGCTAAAATCAGACTGTACAGTGAAAGCTACTTGTCTTAGCTAGCTGTCTCACACTGTAATGTCTCATCTGCAGGGAAAACCAAATGTAGTCCAAATAAAGAAACATTTCGAGACAAAACACCCCTCTTTAGCCAGCAAAGATCTGGAACACTTCAAGCGATTTAGTTAGCTAAATGGAAGACAGAATTAATGCATGATGTCATGTGTGCCTGTTTTGTGTCTTTGAAAAATTAAAATGTAAGCTAATTTTACTTTTGAACAAAACAAAAAAATACATTTAACCAATTAGCTAACATTTTTATCCAGTGTTTGGCTTAAGCTCAATATTTATCTGCTAATCTGCACAGAAACAAAACTGCTGACTTCTTTTGTGATTCGGAATACGCCTCCAGTATATTATTTCAATCAATACTGTCAAAAAATCACTATATAGGGTTGTCATGGTTTAAAAAAAGTTTTGGAACCACTGCTGTAAATTCAGTACTGCTTGGTGTATCCATGCCTCAACCATAATGCATGCTGGGAAGAACCTCATTCAGCGTTTTGTATGTGAGGCTTCCTGTGCGTGTGCTACATGTGTCTATGCTCCTTGTCCCCTGTGTGCGAATGTGTGTATTAGCGCGTATGTATGTGTGAACTCTTTTGTATGTGTGTGTTTGCTGCACATGCGATGAGGGATGGACATCACCAGGGCAGCGCTACGAGTGAACGAGGCAGATCAGTCAAAGACTTAAAGCCCCGCTCCCCAACGGAGGAAACGGACAGGCTTTGATGTTGATGTGAACAAATAAAAGGAAGCCAAAATGAGTGGAATGGACCATTATCTGCTGCGGAGAGGCCCTCCCATGGAACTGAGCCTGCCTGCTTTGCCTCCAATTGGGGGGGGGGTTGAGGAAGATGGAGAGAGAGAAAGAGGAGAGAGTGTGTGTGAGAGAAAGACACACAAAAAGACTGGGAGAGAGGGGGTAGGGGGTCCAGAATCCTATTGATTTCACTCTTGTGCTAAATCCAAATACTGCAGTGTTCTATATTTGCTAGTGTGTGCAGCCTCTTACAAAGGACATTTGTATATGCAATATCCACTTTAACACTGCAAGAGGCCAAGTGAGGATGATCATCGGTAGGGCATGCTGGAAATGTATATATATATATATAGATATATATATATAGATATATATATAAACACCTTGCTATATATGTGTAGACTGTTTAGATCAAATGTTCGAAACATTAAAAAAAATTCATCAGGGCATCACTGAACTGCTGCACTGAGCGTAATTTTAATGGCACTATTAATAAGACTTGGCTAGTCCTGTTTAGCACTGCTAATGTTAACTCATACAGAAAGACACAAGGCCCTATGCCAAAGCCACAAATAGACAAAATCCAAGAATATTATATTATTAATATTATGCATTAGCCTTATGCTGAAGCTGAAAGTGGTGCAGTAAAATACTGATACCTACATCAAGTGGTAACTAAACAGAAGTAGGGGAACTAATTCAATTAATATTGTGTGTTTGTCAGAGGCAAATTCAAAATCAGACTTTGCCAAAAGCAAAGACCAGCATGCAAAAAAGGTCATTCATGCTAGAAATGAATAGAGGAGTATTTAAAGGCACAGGGAACTTGTTTGCACAGGCTGACACATGTTAACCATCTTTTGTACTGGCTGGAAAAAGTGGGTCAGACGCACGACAGCAAATGTGTACAGGGCTAACAACAGAGAGCGAGAGAGACACAGGGAGAGGGATTCATGCGACGCTGACCCACAGAGGAAAGTTCCCTCTTTGTAAGAAAAGGCATGTAGAGTGTGGTTACAGCATATCATTAGTGCCAGAAGTGATGCAGCATGTGTGCATCTGAAAACGAAACATTTCCAGAACGCAACCAGAATTTGGTTGAAAACAGAAAGATGAGGCTGGGTGGAACTGTGAACTTCCCAGTCATTACTTTGGATAACTTTGACTGTGACCGACTTTTCCTCTAGCGCCACCATCAGGACAAAATTTCAATTTGTTTACTACTTTGGTTCATGACCAAATACCTTAGCTGCACTTTGTGCTAATTAGCGAATGTTAGCATGCTAACACGCTAAACTAAGATGGTAAATATGGTAAACATTATACCTGATAAACCTCAGCACGTTAGAGTTATGAGCATTATTATGAGCATGTTAGCATGCGCAAGATGGCATTTAGCTCAAAGTGCTAGCGTAGCAGTCTCTTATATAGACGTAATTATGATAATTGTTCAGCTGGTAAGTATGGAAGCCCATTTCCGCCAATGTGATTTAAAAAAAAAAGATCCTGCAAGCCATTATAATGACAAACTTTCTCAAAATAATGACTTAGTATCTCAAAATAATGACTTAGTATCTCGAAATATTTTGAGAAAGCTTCTCGTTATTTTGAAATACTAAGTCATTATTTTGCGATATTAAGTCATTATTTTGCAGATATTAAGTCATTATTTTGATGATACTAAGTCATTATTTTATGAGAAGACATTATTTCGAGAAAGTTTCTCACTATAATGACTTACAGGATCTTTTTTTTCTCATCACATTGGCGGAAGTGGGCTTCCATAGGTAAGACATTCTCCTTGTAAATAAAATTAATATGAGGATGCAAATTACAAAAGGAAACTAACAAGGGTGACCTGGTGGACTAGGGGTTAAGGCGCCAACCACTAACTGCAAGCCCAGTTCGCATCTTTGTTGCTTGTCATTCTCCGTCTCGCTCTTCCTCATTTTGTGTCATCTCTCTGCCTTAGACTACCAAATAGCGGCATGAAATTGCCATCAATAATACAAAAACTAACAGTTTAGAGGAGGAATAACACAAGACGTTTAGTTTCCAATAATTCATCCCAAGTGGCTAAATGTGTATCCGTGAGATGGATTGAGATAACGCAGGAAATTAGATAATGGATTGTTGAGACTGGCTATGGCAGGAACGCTTCCTTGCAACCCTATAGCTTTAATGCAGTTAATAATGAATAATTAAAAATAGGACCTTTTACCTGCAGCATGATATGCTGGAATAAAAGATGCAGTGAGACTGAAGATGGTTGCTCAAGTGAAGTGAACTGAAGTGTTTCCTGCACCGGGCACTTGTTGAACATCAGAACAAAAGCCCATCTCACTTTTTAACTGGAGTGCAGGTGCTCTGAGTCTCTCTAAACTTTGAAACAATGCGTCTACCCATGCGACATAATCCTAGCTGATATCCTGGGCCACTTTTTGTTTAGTCTCTTTCAAGGCACCATGACAGTGAATGAGGGTTTGGGGCGTCAGCTGCTGAAAGTTGTAATTAGTTTGTGATGCCACGTCTGCTGAAGGGCAGTCATCTTTAATGAACATCAGCAGCCCTAATGGAGCGTAAAATGACACCGGGAAATACAAGATGTCGTGGTCAACAAGGGAATGGCTACATCAGTCAGGCCCTTCATTCCCTTACATATGCTTCTTTTTAGAAAGACGACTCAATGATGAGGATGCTCTCTATATCGCTTTCTCTATCTATCTAGACACAGTTCTATTTATGCAGCAGCATACTTTCTACTTTTAAACATCTAAACATGCTTCATTTAACTTTTCTGGACTCTTAAGCAGCTTCAACAACTTGATCCGTCTACTTCAGTAAGAGCTGCTGAGATCTGAGATGTCCTATTTATTATGCTCCTTTTACTCTCCTCCCTCTGTCTACTTCTCTTTTATTTTAATAACTTTAAATATTTTCCCCAGGTTTTTTCTCTTGTGAACTTGCTGTGCTGTGGAACACTGAGCTTGACCGAGGCTTTGGTTTATTCATGAGGTCCAATGAGGAAGGCCTTTGATGTCCATGAATTATTTAAAGGCAACACTTTTTTGAATAATCCCTCACTTTGGTAAATACTTCCCCACGCTGCCCCACCAAGTCGTTAACATTGTGGAGGGTTGTGGGATGGTGACACATGGACAGATGTACTGTAAAAGACATGAGTGAAAGGGGACACAAATGGTGTCCACAGATGAAAATGCCCAAGGCTGTTATTGTATTTCATATTTCAATTCTACAATTTTGCACATTTTCTTAACCAGTTTAAGTGTTTTCTTTTGATCCATGCTTTAAATGTTTTCATTTAGTGTAATAATTCATAAGAGAAGGTGTCTCTTTTTATTTGCAAATGGTTGGCACAGTATCTCATCTTGCAACAAAACTCTTCTTATCACAATTGGTTGATGCAATCCAAGTACCTGCAGTAAGTGGCTTGCAAATACAAGCATATATTTGTATTTTTTAAAGTAATGGGCCATGAAGTCCAAACGTGCCCAAAGGCAAAATTGTTTATAGCTGTTCTGAATGGCCACTCTTGAAGGCGAGGTGGAAAGACTGCCCAGGATAACGTCACACACACTTTCGGACAGCCTACTCTTGAAGGCACTCGTTTTTGCATTTGATAAGTAGCTGTGTGAAAAATAAGAGGGAGCTTGAGTGAGAAGAAAAATGGATGTGAACGTTGATTGTTTCGGAAAGTTAGAATAAATGTTGGATGTAGTAGTCTGCCAATTTTGACATCAGAAAAGCATCGTTTGGTGGGGGTTCTGAAGCTGTTCGATAATCTGACAAGAAATTTGTTGGAAGCAATTTACGCAAAATAAATAAAAAATGTGTCCAGTGAGTCCAGTTTATTCATCTTAAAAAGATATACTGTAAATGATCCTGGCTTCAAAATGAATATTCCAGACTGTACAGACTTTGATACATGCTGTTTTGCCTCATCCCCACACTCCTCATCAAGTTTCCGTGTCGGTGAAAAGTTTAATTATTGGTGAAAACCCAGTTTCATCTTACTAATGCAGTTGTTCAACCACATACCAAGAAATGTCACTGACATCGTCTGTACTGTGTAATCAGAAAAACACAAACAACTTTTTACATTCTTACTGTAATATTGCTAGTAATATTAAAGTATGAATATTGCTATACAGTATTTCAATTACTTTGCCTTATTTTAAAATATTTCTGCACTATTACCATCCTGTATGTTTGCTTGTACAGAACATTTACAGTGTACACAATAATTATCCTGCCTTTTAAATCAATTTGGCACATTATAACTTTCACAGTTACTGCATTTTTCAACTACAAATATGATGCAACTTTTATGTCAGTTTTTCTCTACTTTAAGCAAGTTATCTCTCTTGAATGACAGGACTATGTTTCACTATACGCAAGATATAATGAGAATAAAGTTGAATTGAACTGAATTTCCCATTTTTCAAGGCAAGGCAAGGAAAGGCAAGTTTATTTATATAGCACATTTCAGCAAGGCAATTTGAAGTGCTTCACACAAGACACCAAAAGCACTGAGTGCAAAAGAAACACACCACAAAAAAGGACACTCAAATACAATTAAAAAGAGTCATTAGAATAGAATAAGAACAAGACAGCTATAAAATACAGTGTAGTACAGAGTGAAAGTTACAGTGCAGCGTAAGAAATGATGAGAATGCGAAGTGTGAATGTTTTTGAAGGATCTCTTCTTATTAGTTAAAAATAATGCTGGTTTAGTGTTTATAGAATACCAATATGGAGAAAAGGTGAAAAAGTATGCATTTATCATGTATTCCCATTGGTGTGTTCAGCATCTATTAGAAAGGTGTAATATTATGTGCAGTTGATAGGCCTGGTGATTAGTGATGGCTGAGACCCCCTACTGGTCCTCAATGCTAAGTCCAGCAGGCATCAGCAGAGCTCCCAACTAATCTCAGCTTGTCTCTCATTTGATTTGTCCACTGAGTGGTAACAGAGTCTTGTCTTATATCACACTGTAAAACCACCATTTCTGACATGTACAGTAGAGCAGCAGCATTACTCTTTTTGCTCTGGCAGTTCTCTCTCTCTGTCTCAGTTTCTCATTCACATACCGGTGCAACGAGCATGCACGCACAAATTCACTCTCCCTGTCCCTGTCTTTCCTCTGTCTTTGAATGGTGATATTATACGATAGCATCGCATAATGTGGTGTGAGGGCAGCGGAGAGAGCAGTGACTAGGATCCTCACCCAGCCGCGCTCTGCTGTTATACCCCATGCGGTGGCACACAGCGCAGGCAGGAGTGATATAATTAGAATGGAAATTACAGAAAGTTACAGGCGAGCTAAATCCCCCCGCGCATCGCGTGGCTAAAAATGTCCCGGGCAACGCCAGTGGATGTATCACCATAGCAACAGCCTTCTTCTGCACTCTATTTTCAGACTGAAAAGGGAGAACCATCCAGAGAGAGAGGAAGAGAGCGAGGGAGAGAGAAATGCAAACATTGCCGTTTCTGTAGAAATTGATACATTATTCAAGTAAGGAAAACATCTCAGAGTGAGTGCTGGCGGATGGGAGGTGTGCCGTGGCGTGTGCTCGCCTGTCGGGGCTAAACTGAACTGTCTTGGGGGCGTTAGTGTGACGGTCATACAAGGACAATGGGGTTGACTTACACGTCTCAGCAGAGGTCAATGCTGAAATCCACACCGAGCAGCCAGAGATGTTAACATCAATGCAGTGATGAGGCTTCCTAACCGGCGCTGCACCGGCTTCTATTTTAATCAATCACACATGAAATGGTTAGAGGATGAACTGCTGTGGAAAGTGAATCATCTTGTGGGGGAAATGGAGTAATTTGGGCATTAAGACCAGGCTTCAATGAACCTGAGTGCAAGCCGGCATTTAAGTTCAGCGTTGTGTCAAGGGCACGGTGTCATTGCTTTGAGTCAACCGATGAGTCAAGCATCTGATTTGGGTCTCGAAATAGCTCTCAAAATGAAATTCAACATCAAATCATGAAAAAAAAGCCCCTCTCCCAATGCACTTAGTCTCTATTTCTCAATTCTTTTCACTTCAGTTCAATTTATTGTAATTCATTTCAGCACAATGTGGTTTATTGGCATGGCAGTTGAGAATGAAATGCCAAAGCACCAAGACAAAAGATCCACATTTTCTCTCTTTCTCTCTCTTTCTGCTGGTCTAATCAGGTCTGAAATGAAAGCATACTCTCACACACACTCACACACATGCACACACACACACACACACTCTCTCTCTGTCCATCTTTCCATCTCCTAATGTTTCTCTCACCCCCCAGGGGGTCTGATTGAGCCGGCTGGGAGGCATGGATCTTTCTCTATTGATCCGCCTGCTGAATCACTTATCCCTTTTCCAATGGCCTTCATCACCACACTCAGGTTTTAGCACTCTCTGCATGCAGAGATTTCCTTACTTGTACAGCCAAGATCCATGCTTGGAAAGAAATGCTTCGCAAGTGAAAAGAATATAGTAATTGGATTGAAAAGGAACTTGCTAACTGTAATGAATTACGGTTTCTAGAACAGAAACATGTAAATCGCACCGATCAGATGACAAATACCTCAATGAACAAACGACAATGTCTAAGATGAACCCAATTTCCGTTAGCGATAAATAAGGTTGCTAAAGGAAATTGGGTCATTGTTATATCAAAACAATATACATAGGGAACATCCCAGTCATGCTAATGGACACTACAGACTCTTGTTTCCGACAGATGTTGCAGTTAATTTAGTTCAAAGCAGGAAAATACAGCATGCAGAATTAGCAAATAGATTCTCATTATTAGATTTAAAGGTGTGAAATCTATATATAGACGTGCGTCCAGAAATACTGTATCTAAAAGCTATCTAAAGGTCAATGTCCATGAAATAATGTAATTGATTAATGCAGCAGGAAGAATAAATGATGACAGTGTCATTATGTGGAACCACTCTGCAGACGCAGAGATCCAGTTGTGGCATTCAGTGGCGAGACGGTCCACAGTTAGCCCGATGTGTTCAAAGAGGCGTTCATCTCAAAACAAAAGCCATGAAAAGCTGCACAACAAGACTTAGAATCGGATCAAAACAAAGCCCAAACACATGTAAAATTATTATTATTATTAAATGATGTAACTCAAAAACAAAGTGCAAAAAGTCTTAATATGAATCAGTAGAATACATTTCAAGCCACCGGCTATATAACATACATTTTGGTCAAAGCCCAACATTTCTCAGCACTAAACATGTGCAACCAGAATCCCACCCATACCCACATGGCTGTGAAAGTATGCAGACAAAGCAAAGCTGAGACATATATTTATATGGCACGCTATGTAGGCTACTGGAGATCATTTGAATGCCGCGGTGCCCTATGCAAACCTTTTATTATCACCATCCATCAACTTGTCGTGCATCATTTTTTTCTTCTGCTGAGCTGGCCAGCGGAGAAAAAAAAATTAAGAAACAAGAAACTGCCCTTACTGGTTGCAATTTGAGCCGTATAAATCAAACAATCATTTGATCATTTGTTCATTAAATCAATACAGAGAGGAGAAGCAATTTCATCTGAGCCCTAAATTCTTCCTCTGGATTCAGCATATTGCTAGCCTTGAAGGGCTTTTTGGCTAGGTATATCCAGCAGATGACTGTGCTGGTGTAGACCACTGTAAACATGCTTTAAAGCGGTGTGGTTTTTGGAAAGCTGAAATGTTTTCAACTTTTAGCACCTGGCACACTGAACACTAAAAATATGTTCTCTCCCATACTGCTGGGAATGCGCAAAAACATGCTCTTACCATTGAAAACAACGAGGAAAAGAGGCCAACACTGTAAAGACAGGTCCCTAGTGGTCATGCAGCTTTTTGCAATGTCAACCAGATGCCTGTGGGCTGACACAGATGCTTTCATTCTCCTAGCAGGATGGACTCACTAACACTGCCAGCCTCTGTCCGGGCAGAAAACAAGTCCCTGCATGCATCCTGATAATGCCTATCTGCCTGTTTCTGTCTCCCGCTCTCACTGGCTCACTTTCTTTGACTGTCACTCTCTCTCTCACTCTCTCTCTTTATGTCTCTTTTAATTTTTTTTACTCCTTCTGCCCTTTTTTCTCTCTGCCTCCCTCGTGCTTTTGTTTGACTTTATTTTCGTCATCAAACATGACGATTTGTCATTGTTGACACGATGCGCTCTGACCTCCAGCGCGCTCCGTCACTTTGAACCTTTGCCGCCCTTCTGTTGGGATGACTCGCACAGACAGAGGACACACAGAGAGAGAGAGAGAGAGAGAGAGAGAGAGAGAGAGAGAGAATGGAAGAATAATGATGAGTATTTAGCACGGGGGTTGAAAGTCCGCTAGAAAACAAGGGCGCCAGATGAAATGAGTCAAAAGCAAAGATGAAAGCGGACAAAGAAAATTGGATGATTCCACCCCCAAAATAGTGACCATCTGTAACACCTCTCAGCTGAGATGCCCATCTACTAAAATGATGCAGTATCATGTTAACTTGTCATGGCAGCTTCCACACGTGAGCGCAACGGGGTCATGAGAGCTATTCCTGGCTGCCAAAGTAAGGATAAATGTATGGTAACACGTGACAAACACACACATAAACACACACGCATGCATACATGTCTATTTAACTCCAGCTTGGGTTCACAGCTGTCAGTCAATTATAGATGTAGGTCAAATGAGCAGACGCTCGTACTGTAATGGTTGACTCAGTTCAGTAATAGTAGGCTGTGGTATCTGGGACCGTTATGCAGAGTCAATACGAAGAGAGCGAAGGGGGACAGAGAGAGAGAGAGAGAGAGTGGGATGAAGGAAGTGAGTAAACAAAGACTGAAAGAAAAAAGGGAAAAAAAGTTCAGAGAAAGGGAAAAAAGAATGACAAAGTGAGTGTTAAAGCGAGAGGCAGGAGGCAGAATGAGGTTTTCAGGAGAAACAGATTTCTTGCTGACAAACTCTGGAAATGCTGCAGGTCTGGTCTGATACATGGAGCCTAAAGTGGCTGTGTCAAGAAGATTATGACCCCCCTGATAAGCACGATTAAATATACCTCTTGTGTGTGGCTCGCGCAAAGAGGCATTTGGCCACTTTCAGAAGGGAGAATAAGTTTTTTGAACATTCGCAGTGTGTTTCCAGAACTGGACTGAAACCAGCATTGAGAGAAAGAAGAGAGGAACGGATAAACGCGCAACCTGTTTTTGCCAAGTCGCCAGTGGCCTCAAACCAACATTTTTTGTTACATGTTGGAGCCAACAGAGCTCTCAAACAATCAGAGCATTTTGGTATTATTTTTTTTTATGACTAATTGTGTCTTCATGTGCTTCTCATCAATTTGTTTTTACAATTTAAAAAGAATGTGCAATATGTGTTCCAGTAAGAAATAAACCTGGTGGATGCAGCTGTTTTGTCATTGCAGACAGGCGCGGGAATATTCAGCAGCAGAATGAAGATGGGAGGCTGCAATATGTAGATATTAGATATGCAGAAATCCTTATTAATCCAAAGATCTTTAGTGAGAAATCCGTATTCAATACAAAAGTCTTGAGCAAACAGTCTGTGGCTCTGACATATTTTGAGGCAAACACTTTATACCCCTGTTCATGTTCCCTATAGCCTGCAGGCGAGGGGACCTGATTGCTTCAGATTATATTTCAGGATCATTTGGGCAACAGTATCCCCAATCCAGTTTCAAAACCCCATAAAAGGAACAGTTGAGCCTCCTGGAAAACTCTCTAGCTCTATCACAATTCAAAACCAATACGTCAGAAGTGGGACAAAGTCATTGTTTTGCAAGTCAAAAGCAAGTCTCAGGACTTGGCTACCAACAAGTGTCAAGTAATGGCAACGTTTGTGTTTTCTAAAGAAGTCGTTATGGGATTACAAACAGTGCCAGGTTAACTCTTCTGCTTACCACCCACCAATGACAGATACCTAACTTTAGACATTTCTGATTCTTTATTGATTTTTGATAGTTGTGCTGATTGATTTCAACAGACAACATTTAGGCTACCAGCTCTTGGATTCATATTTGGATCGTTACCGGTGTCGAGGGCTCACTGATTTAATATTTGCTAGCTCTTAGCTAAAGTTAACTCAAGCTACAGCCAATCTTTTTGCAGCCACAATTGTTGCACATAGTTTGAAGTTGTTGGGTCTTGTAAACCGAAGTATAATTTGTTGTCTGTCTGTGGTGCGCAATGCCAAAAGCACCTTTCCATCCTGCTTGCACAACGTGATAGACCTGTTTACACTCCAGACATGCTGACTTGTCAAAGCAAGAAAAGCACAGGTGGTATTAATAACATTAATGAAGGCTGCATTCCATTTAAGTGAGCCAGTAAATCCAAAGACTAAAGTCCAACTTCGTCAAAAGTCTTTTTTGATTTAAGTAACTTAAGTATAAAGTCAACAGATTTGAGTCTGATTAGAATCCAGGTTATGTGACTCAAGTCCACATCTCTGGTTTCGATGTACTTGTGCAGTGCCCGTTCAAAACGCACCTGTTCAGAACGGGCCGATTGCTTGGCCTTTACACTTCTTTGGGTCCTTAGCAATACACCCGCCAAGTGTGAAGGCGATCTGATGAACGGATGTCGAGATAACCGAAGGACAAACAGACAGATAGCCAGACAGGAAGACTCCTTCCGTTTTAGTTAGATATAGTGGTATCACAGGAAAAGTGACACAACTAAGTATACACAAGAATGTCAATGTGCATAACACCTGATTTCTGAGTGCGATTTTGATGGACCCTACGGTCCAACAATGCAATGCAAACAAATTACAGACAAGCATTGCACAGCTGGACCTAAATAAATAAATAAATAAATAAATAAATTGTAGAAAATGGTGAGACAGCTCCAGGAATATTGTAAACAAAACTCATTGCACAAACACTTCGCTTCCACTCTGTGAAGTTCCAAATTTCAGTGCCATCTATCAGTGCACATCTTCATTATTTCCAGTTGGTACAAGTATATCAATTTCTTATCAACTAACTGCTACAGTAAAACACTATACTATGCAGAAAAGTACTTTATTGCTTTACAGTATTGCTATATTGCAACTTCGTACTGCACAAGTAAGCCAAATAAACCGGTAGAGCAATAAAACCATCACTCATTTTTGAACAACCTTTCTTATCAAATTGGATTAGCAGCCTCTTCATAAGTATCACATTGATTTACATTTGAGAATAATCAACATTCGCAGTTTCTACCAGAAGCAGTGAAGCTCTTGAGAGGAGCATGATGGGATTACTGAAGGCAGGAGATGGACGGGCAACAAAGAGACAGAGAAGACCTGGAAGGAGTGACAAACCACTGCGCAGTAACCGATCGCACCTGAGATCCAAGTTTATCTTTATTCTAAATAAACAAAAATTGCAGCTTGTTATTATTCCTGCACTGATCTCTATCATCTGTCGACCCGAGCTGCAACAACAATGGAGGCGAGCGGTAAACTGCATTTGGATTGACAGCGCAATTGATCTGCCTACAAGCGTCCGATTGTGAGAGGTGTCGGCGCTGCCTGACGGGCTCACTGTGTTTTTGTCCAGCTTCAACATCCTCTTTCAACGGGAAGCAACACACGCACACGGGCCTTGTTTAGTTAACACACGGACCAGTCCTCACCTGTGGATTTTCATCAATCTCTAATTAACGCGCATGTGTGTGATCAGCATACACGTGTCCATGCACGATGCTACGTGTAGCTGTGTAAACTGTAAGTATGCCTGCATGCCACACACACATGCGACTCATGTGTAACTTTGCGATTAGCAGCAGCTGAGTGAGAGCTTCAGCTATGGAGCATGACAACAAAGGGAGGGCGGACGTTGCAGAGGCGGAGGGAGGGAGAGACAAATGAACAACACGTCGCTCAGGTTGACTCGGCATTGACAGTAGAGGTCATGCTGAGAGATTGAGTCTACCTGTAGCTTCAGCACAGAGGGTGAAGTAAAGGCCTTTAGTGGCTAAGACAGCGTGTTAAGGGAGGTCACGTAACATGTTAACACACAACCAACAAGAACTTCTATTAACCAACGTGCTGTTCTTAATTAGACTCGAGACTGTGGGTCCTCCCTGCGCACATGGGCAAACACACACACACAGGCAACCGCCCATCCATCACATACATGTTTGTGTGAGTGGCCATACGTTCCTGCTGCCAACCTGCTGCTCTATATAACCTTTCGCCAGGGCTCCCCCGAGGTGAAGACGACCAAACACACACACACTAACACACACACACTAATAGACACACTCTTTGGCAGCAGCAGATGACTTGAGATATGTAAGGATTTAATCCACGCCTGGGGTGCTGCAGAGGTATTATGGACAACAAAGGCCTGATAAAGATGCCATTTTAGTCAATTTAGCTCCGGGACATGATTAGCAATGACCCACACCAGGTGAAACACCGGAGGCTACTGCGCCGCTACACCAGTAATGAGAGAGGGATGGAGAAAGAAAGAAAGAAAGACAGGGACGGAAAGAAAAGGGAGAGAGTCTGGGAAAGAGTGAGTGGTCATCTTGGAGGGAAATTAAATGCATCTTTAAAGGAGGCAAGAGTGAGAGGGATAATTTGGTGAATGGGACTAAGTAAGAGTGGGAGGGAAAGAGTAGAAGTTGAAGTAGAAGTAAGAGGTTTCAGATGATTATATTATCAGCAGGGACAAAAGATGCACGCCTACAGTTGATGACAACACACCAGCTCTTAAGTTATAATCATTCGAAACAGACAGGAAAAAAATAAAGCAAAATTTCAAAAGGAGGCCCAGGGGAGAGGCGGAAACGAGGGAGGAAGGAGTATGAATGGGGCAGAGGGAGGAGATAGCGGCAGCTCTCTGTTGGGCACAGCAGGTTAATTTGCTCTTGTCAGAACGAGGGCTTTCCCTCTAGCCGTCCTTATCTTTGTTGTCCTCCTGGATGTTGGTGTCAAACCGAGAGGCGGTGTGTGGATCCCGCCTCGGCACTGTCACCTCGCTGGTTGCAGCCCAGCAGTGACAGAGTGGCAGCTTTACACTGTAATCCTGTAATTATGTCAATTAAGGGGCTGAAGAATTGAGCGGGGAATCCAAATTCTTCTTGTAAAGAGGGGAAAGTAAAATGACATACACAGGTACAGGCTATACAGGTACACAGGGACACACTAATACGTGACAAAAGCCCACATGAGGACCGCAGCACAATACTGAGAAGGGGGCTCTATGCTCAGTTAATTGTGCCCTAATGAGTTGAGACTTTTCGATTGGTTAAACAAGGTCCAATCATTGTTGACTGCATTACTGAGAGCTACCAAAAGAAAACCAGATACAGCCAGAATAATGAAGAAAAGAGCAAAATGCAAATTCAGGATTAACGCCAGGCAAGCGGACTTAGGGAGCCTTAAAGTGTTGTACATTACCTCAAATAGGATTTACAGCAGCTATAAGGAGAGATTACACAATAACACAGAGTACACAGTCATGTACTAATCATGTACATGTCAAAGTCCTGTGGAGAACCACTGTTTGTTACTTGTTTTACAGGCTGTCTGTTTGGAAGACTGTAACACACACACAAATGGTGAAACGCTCGCTGTAACATGCTGTCGCAGCTGGGGATGGTGTCGAGTGTTGGTCAAGACACAACTGAGTCCGATTCTGATTCTGCCCTGGTCACTGCCCTGGAATGTAGATGAAGTAGGAGAAAAGAAAACCATATTGAGTTGGTATGTAAACTTAACAAGAAGCCCCTGACCGCAACAGTGAAAAGGACGTAAGACTTAAAACGGATGATTTCTGTGGTGGCCCTGAAGGAAAAAAACACACATAAGACCGAAAGACAAACATTAAAAGAAATGTACTCCAAGAAATGCTGCATATACCAAAACACAAGGCACAAATATTAAGAGAAACACAGTTGAAATTTAAAAACCCAAGAAAGCAGCTGCAACTCAGAAAAAATTGTCTTGTATGCATAAACACATACAAGAGTAAGAGGATGTACTAAAAAGGCAGCTTGAGGTAAACACACTCAAATAATTATATTTATGTGAAGTGCTATATTAGGCCGTTTTCACAGCAAACATTTTCACATGTCCAGGAAAAGCAGAGGCGTACGATGATGCCGCCCATATAGTTGCATTAGTTGCAGGGCCCTGCATACTGTTTCTATGGAGACCCTGAGTGGTCACAATATTTTTTTTTACTAAATCGTGCGCACGTTTTACTCATTATGTGTTCTCATTTGGTAAAACGTGTGCGTGAAATACTTAAATCGCACGCACAACATACTCACTGCCCACAGTTTCATAAAGCCAGAAGGACAGGAAGGAGCAATTTTGTGGGCAGAAATATGCACCACTAGAAACTGAATTTGAATCATTTATATTTGAATTTGTATTTGTAAATTGAATTTATTAGAGTCCCCCTCCACATGTTTTACCAAATGAGCACACATAATGAGTAAAACGTGTGCACGATTTAGTAAAACGTGCGCACAAACTAGAAAAAAGAAATATGATGTGACCACTCAGGGGCTCCGTATATTTCACCCGTTGTTAGTGTTATTACTAAAACCTGTGCTTTTCCTGCTAATAACACACAGTTCTGCAGATGTTTGCTCTTTTTTAATAACCGCTAAGCAAAAATTTCAAATCAACTTTTTCATTATAATTCCTGGCTCTTGTGTGACTATTGGGAATATCTTTTTTTATTTGCGTTGTCTCTGACTTGTATCAGGTTTCCAACTCTTTGGGGGTTTATGCATTAGCCTTATGTGCCAAATGTCTGACATTTCTGTTGTCTTTGTTTGTTTTGGTATATGTAGCAGTTTCTGGATTTGGAGTACGTTCCCCTTAATGTCTGTGCTTTCACTCGTGTGTGTTTTGATATGTGTAGTTGTTGATTCAGAGTGTTTTTCTTTTAATATTTGTGCTTTCCCATTTGTGTTTGTTTTGTCTTTGGGGGCCACAGTAAGTTACACTCTTAGAAAATATGTTTGTGTGTTTGTTTTATTGAAGTGATAAGCCAAAAATGTTTATTTTAAAGGTTCTCTTTATTTTGCTCCATGGGATGTGAAAACTTTAACTCCAAAAAACTTACACCACCCGTCCACAGCACAAAATAAAAACAAGTGATATCTTGTAACTCTCATTCTCTTGCACAGATCCAAAGTATACAGTATGTGCATGTTTGTTTTTGTGTATTTAATTACAACACCAGTTAACAAGGAGAAAATAGTCATAAATAGTAGCTTTCACATCCACTGAGAGCAAAGATTTGCTTGCATTATTGGGAATAAAAGTAAAATAAGATATTTTCACATCTGGTGTAGTTGACGCAGTGTTATTCTTGTTTTCCGCTGCAGTACTGCAGGCTACTTAGCTTCTCTGTGGTTCTGATCCATGTCAGCCATCAGCAACAATCCCCCAGGAGACGTCCCTCGTTGATGACATCATCTCTCAGCGTGGGAAGTTGATGGATCCCTCGCCATTTTGGTGCCCGTGGTTTTGATGAAGTGGTGAGCAGGTAGCTGAGGGGGGAGGTGAGGGGAGGACGACTGCCAAAAACACCCATAGCGCTTTGTCAACGTCAGGGAGGTGCACTCAGGGTCCCCATGCAGCCCAGACAGAGATTAAGAGCAGGGAGGATAGTGGAAGTGGTGTGTGTGTGTTTATGTGTGTGTGTGCTTGCACCACCATCAGATATATCAGGTTATCTCACTGCAACACCATCTCTTATATAGTGAAATATCTCCTCATGACTCACTACACTATAGCGTCCCCCCCCCCGTCCTATGATTCCATCCAACCCTTGTTGAACCTTTAGCCTGTGAACCAGCCCAGGATAAAGAGTCACGAGGGGAAGTCAAGTGAAGAGACAAAAGGAGGGAGGTGGAGTGTGTTGCGCTCTCTGTGAGTGTGTAAAGTCTCTGTTCTTCAAACGGCCTCGTCTCACTTTAGTCTTCAGCTGTATCGGACCAGCAGGGGGCCTCGCAGCCGGGAAGCTTGTCATGAGCTCATACAGTTAAAATGTAATTTAACTGCACGAAAGCATGTGTGTGGGCATATGGATAATGTGTGTGTGTGTGTGTGTGAATATTACACTGTATATACTGTATATGAGACAAGGACAAGGGGAGATGCGAGGCCTGCAGCCGTATTTCTGTCAAGGGCAAATCAGACCTGTCAGAAAGCATCAAGCCGTGCTGCCATGGCAACGACGTTAGCACCCGCGAAGGTCACAAGATGGAGTGTGTTCCCCTCCTGCTGGGCGGCTGTCATGAATGACACACAACTAAAACCACACACACACACACACACACAACAATAAACTGCTGTACAGAATAGTGTTTATCACCAACTGTTTTTTTCAGGGATTGGCGAGAAGCAGGCAGGACTTTGTGTTACCAAGGGAGACAGCTGATGTTGTGGTTCAGACGAAGTTGATTTCATTTTGTATTTATATTTAGGGAATATGAAGAGCTGCGTTTTCAAACCATAAGAGATGTATCACTCTAAAAGCGTTCTATTTTTACTGAGTCTTGGGATAAGAATTGCAGATTTGAAAGCACAGGACTGTGTACACATCCAGGTAAATACACGCACACACGCACACATACACACACACGTCCTCGCACATCTGCAGACACGCACACACATTTCTCAGCAGGTTCACAGGCTCATTAGAGTTTTCCCAGCTGTCTAGAGAGGATCTGTGGGATGTCGCCATCACTTACCTCAACTACATAGGGATATAACACCATCAGCTACACATGCACACGCACACACATCTGCAGCACCACAAGCAAATGTGAGCTCAGAGCAATGTGTATTGTCTTTTCCGCAGGGCCGGCTGCTGGCTAGATGATGAATGTGCTGCTCCGCTGTGTGTCCTCCCTTTGTTAATAGAGTGATAGAGCCACAGTGGCACCCTGCGCTCGCCACCCCTCCTCTCAGCTGCACCCAGGAAGTGGTCATAAATAGGCACATAAAGCCGTAAAGCCCTTGGCATTTGAATAGGGTCAGAGAAGCTTGGTAATTTTTACCTCATTACAAAGCTAGAACTGTTTTTACACCGTGCTGCCCTTGGGATGAAGTCCCCCTGCCTTAATGTGAGGCTCACTTAAAAAGAAAACAACAAAATTATGACTTACAGCGCTTTGACCATCCTATTTATTATTGGATGAGATGGTTGCTACTGTGCGAACTTCACCTCTGGGCCCTCAGAGGAGAAACCTCTTAAATGCTCATGATAACACTTAGCTAAAGGAAGTGTATCGTGAGCTCCACCCCTCTCCTCCTACTCAATTGGTCAAGTTCACACCCCAACACGTGTCACTCAGCTTGATGAGCTCTTTGCTTTGAAGCAGCATCCAGCCTCCGGCTGAGCGATCCAGCATCAGGAAAGCTTACAACAGATGCTGAAGAGACAGACGGAAAGTGATTCTGTCTACCAAAAACATGTTCCTGTTCAGTCACTGTGTTCTGCTTTTTGCCACTGTTACTTTGCTACCCTCACTTTGTTGTGATCTGTCAAACTAAGCACTGTTCAGGGGACATATGACTAATAAGGCAATTGTTAATAAAGGTGTACTTGATTAATTTTAAACCCTCTTGCCACCGGTGTTCTGTTCACTCTTTTGCTGCCATGCTTGCTGCCACACCGCTCACCATAAAGCTGTCACTTGCTGTTACAGCTGTTGCTGTTCACATAGCATTCCAAAAGCCCCTCCTCCAACCCAGAATCCACCTGTGGGATCTGAAACTATGTACCAAAAGGGGGTAGGTTTTTATCATCACTTCCCACTACCTGCTGTACTGAGGTTTGTCCTTTCATGTGGGAAGTGACAAGGTAGAGCTTATGCATATATATATATATATATGTATGTATATGTATATATATATATATTTATATATATATATATATATTTATTTTTTTTCCATTTCATTTAAAACAGATATATTGTACATATCTTATACAATATTCTGTCATATTTTTTGTTTATTTTCTATCTTTTTTAACTTTCTTGACTGTTGCAGTACTTACTTTTTACTTGCTTTCTATTTTTATTCTCTTATTATGTTTATTGTTTACTGTATTGCACCAAAACACCAAAACAAATTGCTTGTATGTGTAAACCTACTTGGCAATACACCCGATTCTGATTCTGATTCTGATATTCTATAATCAAATGAGGAGTCATGTAAGTTGGCTGAGCGTGCCTTTGGTTGCTAGCACTTATAAAGTGAATGTTTTAAGTGAGCAAGCTTTTGTGGCTTGCGTGCTATAGAAACAGGAATGAAGCTCGAGTCGAGCCGTGGACAGAAGCAGCAATATTTAGTCATCAGGGACGAGGACCAGCGACAGCCACGTTAGTTTACCTAGCAGCACATGACATGTGTCAAAACACCTGCGCCTTTTGTGTTCTATGTGAGTCCACACACCTGGCGGTGTTTTGATGTGCATCATCTTGGGTTGACGTGTGTAGACAACACAGCAGATTCAATTACGAAAACAAAACAAAGAACATGTTTTTCTCTCTAATTTAACGGCAGTGCAACAGAGTGTGTCATTTAAATTTTAAAATTGTAAAAAAAAAAAAAAAATCTTATCAGGGGGATGCTCCCACACCCCTCTAAAGGGGCTTTATATCAGAACTGGCCACCTTTTTGTTTATCCCACTTGAGCTTTCAGGCCTGACTTTAGCTCTCCATCCCAATACAGTGGAGGTGATTTGAATTTTCTTTGTGTTGGACAAAGCATTTGAAAAACAACATTTCACCAGCCCTTTTAATGAGCATTATGCCTTAAAAGCGAAAATGCACAGTTTGTGGTAGTGAAAGTCTGCAGTTCCTTTCAGTAAAATACCCTACCACAGTAAGTAGTAGTTACAGCTTATTTTGGAACGACCGCTAAACAACAGTGAAACAGGACAGAACAGAAATACAAAGATTTGTACAATGACTATGGTGACAAGGTTTTGTTTTCTGTCTGTTTATATGACGTGTCCAAAATGTACCACAAGTGTTTTTCACTAAAACATTTGCACCGCTGCAAACTTTACAGTGGTTAGACAGGAATGAACTCGGGTTGATCAAAGAACTTGTTTGCCCAAGACTCAGCTCCTACATCAGCTGTAGCATAATACCTGGCAAAGGCATTAAAAGGAAATGTCAACAGTTGTATTTCTATGTTTTCTAATAGTATTATACTGCCAATGTTGTCAGCATGCTGCCTTTCTTTAGAAGCTGAATAGTCAGTTATGATCTTTTGTCACTGCGGGCACCATGCTGTGAGTGTGACACACTTTCATCATGGTGTAGTTTAACTGTATTCCCTGTTGAACAAAACAAACCTCCCTTGCCTCAGGGGTTTCTCATGTCTAAACATAGACCTCAGAGGATCATTGTGATCAACTGCAGAGTTCCCAAGGTAGTGTTTTAGTTGCAGTTGTGTTTTACTGTGAATTTAGTGTCTGTATGGCAGCCAGGCCATGAATAAAAGCAAGAATGCAAGTGATAATATGTGGCATTTTAATATAAATAAAAGTCACTTTCACTTTTTCTGTCGTATTTGCTGTTGTAAACACTGATAAGTGGGTCGCTGTTTCCTGGGGAAAACCCTTGGGTGCACAGGCAGTAATGAATTTGATGTTTCTCTGGAAGCAGTGGTTTGTTTAGAATAAATAGCAAAACTGGGCACACAGCATCAGAATCTAGCCTGGCTAAACACACAAAGAAACAAACAGCAACTCCAAGTGGGTATCAACAGAAAAAAAAAATCAAGGGAAATCAAACACCACTTGATAGGCAGAAGAGAAGTGTTTCCATGCCGTGTGTTGAGTGCACATCAGTGCTGCCTTTCGAGGATAAAAAAGGGATGAGACAGGGCAGAGGAGTGCTGGAGAAGTGTTCTTTTTTTTCTTTTGGACTGGTGCTGCAGGTTTTATATCTGAGATATTGCCTAACATGCAGCACAGCAGTTGCTGTCAATATATGGTTTGTTTTGTGTTTATGTCTTTTTTTTTTCAGCCCAGTATGCCTTGGAATTATGTTCATAGTGACCGACTTTCATGCAGGAAACTGGAATTTGTGGCCTCACAGATGTGCAGTTAATGTTTCAACCATAGCCACAAGCTTTCCCAACTCGCAACCAAGTGTTTTAGTTGCCTAACCATACCTTATCCAGTTTATCTGCCATAACCACAATCTGTCCCTGACCTTAACCATACAATAGTTGCAATGCATATTAGAGGCGGAAATTATGAATAATTTTGCTGATCGGAGATCAGATTTGTCATCACTGACTATGTCGTTAGCCCACTTTTTTGTGATGCCAATTTTTCACCGTTCAAATGCACTTAATTACATAAAAGTAAGTGAGCGCATCATCAGTGTAGGGGGTGCTGTCGCTGCAGAAAAATATTTTTTTCTTGGGGATACTATTTAGACCAAATGAGTACAAGTAAGTAAAGATACTAAGCATATACATACTGATTTCTTAATAGAAATTATTTTTAATTTCAATTCGACATTAAACATTTCTAGTGGCAGGGAATAGGCTTGAACAGCAGCATTTGTTTGTTACCAAATTAACCATTATTATAGGGCAATTTAGTACACATTTGATACATTTTCACAATGTAGACATAAATGTCTCTACACATAAACCTCAGGCTGTTATTTATAGCCTCTTTACACATCTCAGTAGAGGAGCCCATGCTTGTGGTTGTGGCAGCTGCTGTCAGTCCAGTGATGTCAAAGTAACTGTGACACTGGTCTGAAGTGATCACTGGGCAGAGCATTGCAAAACACCACAGAGGTAATCATTTAGCATCAACATGTTGCCAAAATAAGAAAAAAAAAATCACAGATTATCACTTCAACACATGGCAGTCGGAGGCCTGCAACACCCTTCAAGCCAGCTGACGGCTAAGCCCCTCTGGATCAAGGTCTCTTGTATTTGGTCCCACAGCCTCACTTGGCATTCTGGTTTTTGTTTCATGGCTCTACCGGGGACAGAGGAAGATTTAATGTAAGACATGTTGGTGGCTGAACACAGAAAACAACTGACATTAGAAAAGCATTTCCTATCAGTGTAAAAAGGGATCAAGAGTGCCAACTTGTGCGAGCTTTTTGCATCATACGTTCACAGTTCCACTTTGTAACCTTTACGGCTTGGCCTCCTCCTCTCTCCATCTTGTCATTTTCAACAGAAGCGCTATTAAGTAAAGCAGAAACGCCAGAAAAGAACAACAACAGCACAGGGGGGGAGGAGAGGGGAGGGGAGAAAGGCTTTTCAAAGTTGTGATGTTTGACCTAGAAAAAATGCCTACGAATCCTCTTTGAATTAGTGTTTGGAATTAGAAGTGGCAGCAGCACAAGCTCTCACTTCAAAAACAAATGGATAACAGTCAGGTTCCGATTGTCAGGGTCAGACTCCGGCTTTATTTGTTCGAGCTGCTACATCATCGCCTTTGGTATTTGGTACATTCTAATTAATGGCAGTGGAGGATGTTTGAACAGCTCATTGATGTTTATCGGCTTTGATGACAGAAAACTGCCACCATCATCGGCCCTCAACAGCGAGCGCGCACGTTCACACGCTGATCATGGCTTCATTCATCTAACACTGAATCTCTGCTGGAAATGATCCTAGCACACACACACACACACACACACACACACACAACCCTGTAGTGTTTAATAGTGCAACTGTACTGAGATTTAAATGAACTGCAGGGATATAGAAGCTCCTATATTGTGTTGTGTTACAAAGAGCCTTAACACACACACAGTCACACATTGGTGCGACTGATAAAATGATCAAATGGCAGCAGAGTGCTGATTACAAGAAGTGATTCACAGTCAACAGATGTTGTGTGATCATAAACAAGAGGATTTTTGTCAGAGCCATGAATCAAACTGCCTGCCCTAATGCTGCCGGTCTGTGCGTCACAGAGCCTCATCAAGGTGCCGTTATTATTCCAGGCAAACTTGTATTCCAACCCTGAGGAGAGAACAACTGGCTAAGCTAAAGCTCAGGTTGAGTCACTCTGCCTCTTTGATCACAAGTAAGAGATTCAAAGTTTCTTCAACATCTAAAACTTCCAAGACCAGCCTTCTTCTTCTTCTGTCTTCTTCACTCTGTCAACTCCTTCCTACTGCTACATCTGATGCTACAATGATTACAGTGCTATCACGAATGCTACTACTACTAATAAAACTAATAATAATGATAGCACTCTTTATTTACCCATGTGATCGCATCAGGGGTTCTGCAAGGTTTATTAAACTGGCACAAAATCAATTAAAATCAAATTTAATCAAGGCTTCATGCAGTGTATGTGCCTTTGCTCGAAATTGCTTTACTTAATCTTTGCTTGATATTTGAGGAAATTCTCAAGGAACATTGCAGCTGACTCCATTACACACTTCTGTGATTTGCCATGCGCTTGAGAATTATTCATGCACTTCAGAGTGCTGTTTGTCCACGACTGTGTGATATGCAAAGAAGTAATGCTGGATTCAGCGCATCCGACATGATACATGAATGGATAACACCTCTTTCTTATGGGGGGTATTCCAGGTGAATGGCGGTTCTCTTTTATGAAACATTACATCGTTTAAATGGATACAAAATAAATAAAGTTTTATTTAATGACAATGGTCAGAGCTATACCGTCACCATATTTTAACAATTTTACATCTGAGGTGAGTATTTTTTTCTCTCCAAATCTGTACACACACATGTGAAGTGATAAAAACACAAACACAAACAGAAATACAGCTTTGGGTCCATAGAGGATGGGTGAAGAGCCACTGAAGGTGGTGTTTTAAGTTGAAAGTTCAACCCTAATTTTCTATGGGATGTGAGTGAATTGCCTCTCAAAGCACTGTGGGAAAGCAGGACACACAGGACTGACCAGTGATGCGAAAAAGGAAGGGGCATAGACGTATAAAGAAGTGGACGTAGCCACCGTGACGTCACCCATTGGTTTGTGGACTACCGTTTTGAAGCCTCGAGTTTGGCATTTTGGCCGTCGCCATCTTGGTTTTTTTGGAGCCAGAAGTGATCATATTTGGATGAGAGGGTGGAGCTGGCTTGGTTAGCAAGGTGCATCCGTAATTCACGTTAACTGTGATATTAATTGGTATGCTAATTTTGGCTGGCAAAAAACAAGCTTAAACGACATGTACTTACAGGAAAAAATTAACAGCCGACTCCTCCGACAGGTCACCGTGGTAGCGACTTGTCAATGACAAGGTAGCCCTGCCCTAAAGCACACCCTGCTTTATTGTCTATTTTACTCTAAATGGGGCCATAACAAAATGAATATCTTGCTGTATTGAAGAAGACTTGAAACCAGTGATTGAGGCCATAAATTCATTAGGAAAATGTTTACTGCGGTAATAAATCAAGGGAGAAGTAGGCTCATTTTCTCATAGACTTTTATACAATCAACCTCTTTTTGCAACCAGTGGAGTCGCCCCCCTGCTGGCCATTAGAAAGAATGCAGGTTTAAGGCACTTCCGCATTGGCTTCACTTTTCAGACCCGGGAGCTAAGTCCACTTCTTTTATACAGTCTATGGGAAGGGGTTGAAAGTTGTTGTTTTTTTTACTTTATAAAAATGAAGGTATAGTGATTTATCCTAAAACTGACAAAGTGATGAAGCTGTGGGTCAGAAAGTTTAGTTTTTACGTGTGAATCTGTAGAGGAGAAGATTTTTGCTGTTTCTAGGATTCCTATTTTGTATGTGCCTTGCCCTCAGGGTTACAGGTTCAAACAAAGACTAAGTGCTGCTTGGCACAAAGACACATAAGTATTTGGAGAAAATCACATGGTTACTTAGTTAGACAATGTCTGCTAATGAGCAAGTGACTCGATAGCTTACGAGTGTTGATATATCCACAACAGCAAACGCTTTCAGTGGGTTTTCACCGCTAAGGTGAGAGAACAACAACACTAAGCGAATTTTAGAGGTGGCACGACTGACACAAACAGCGCAAACAAAATAAGGTGAAAATTAGTTTCATGTTCAGTCAGAACACATTTACAACAGCAAGTCATGATTATAACCTGCTGTTTAATTTACAATGGCTCATTTACATACACCTTGGAATCAGGAAAAACTATATTTTTACCCTTTAATTTACATTTTTTTTCCATGCAGGACATTTTACAAAAGTAATAACATTTTTAAAAGCCTGTGTAAATTAGCTGTTTGTGTCAGGAAGTATGCCAGATGTTTAAAAATGTGTGTTGCTATCATTAGCTAACAATTGTGTTATGTCAAAATAGCCTCTGCAAAACGTTAGAGAATACTGTTTGTACATGTTTTTCCACAAAAGAATATTTTCTCAAATACAAAACCTTACCTGGCCAGAATCATTATGTCCACCCGGGGTGGCTCTTTAAATCTAACCTTTAAGACGATCTAACCTACAGAATTCAGCTGCATCAGCTGATCTGTAAGATACCAGCAAACTGTATCCAGGAAGATGAGAGATGTGTGCTCTGCTGTGCATGTAGAGTAAGTCAGACTGTGACTGGGGACCTCCTCATTAAGGTGTTAATTGGGTTGGTTACCTGCGCTGTCCCTCACTGCCCTGGGCAGTGTGTGCGCCTGCCTGTGTGTCAGTATGTGTGTGTGTGTGAAGATGTGAGTGCGTATCTGCTAAGTGTATGCACTGGTAATATGTGGGCGGGTGTTTGAAAAAAATGAAAAAAATATAGGCAGAAGCCAAAAGAGGTGTGGGGTGATGAAGATGGGATCTGGGGAGTGCCGTGGTTCTCTTGGGGCAGAGAGAGGAATCAAAAACAGACGTGCGTTTTGATGAGATGTTATTTGATTTCTGATTGATACAAGACCCTCTCTAATTGGTGTGCGCTATGAGAGCGATGGCTCCCAGGCACAGCTGTCACTGGATCAGATTTATGCTGATGTGTCCCTGCACCATCAATGACCTTTTTGAAAATGAAGGCCCGTGCTACAGAAAGCTGTCATGTTGAACAGAGCAAGAGATGACAGTAGGGTTACAGAAATCACGTTACCAACCTGATTCCACTTGTCACAATTTATTTTCCAAGACAAATCGGTTCTTTATTAAAAGAGGACACAAAGGAATACAGCAATTCCAGCCAGGCACAATTACTGAAAATATCCACTTTACTATACATTTCATTCCCTGCTCATGCTTATACACGTCCTTTAAAGGCTATGAGAAGATGGTGGAACTGGTTTTCTTCACAGTTTGAACTGGGCTTTGAGCAATGGGAAACAAATAAAAAATATTATTTGTCTGTTTTCATTTGACATGGAAGCTGTGGTTAACTTAATGTATGTCATGTTGCTCATAATGTTCCTGCTGTAAAAGTACATGTAAGTCTACTGTCTTTCCTTAGGCATATTTCAAAATAAACCAGGGAAATTACATGGCCCACCTTGAACTAGAGCTTGAATCACATTTTACTTGATTTGACCCCAAACTACAAAATCTGATGCATAGTAAAGCTTTAGGTGTGGAAGCTGGAGTGGTTGTAGCTTAAAAAAGGCAATAATGTTAATTACCAATAGGCGGAACTAGGGTTTTAGAAAATCTGCAGCTCCCTTCAGCTTTACAGAGCTTTATAGTGAGTTTCAGTTCAGTGTTTATCTGTCTGGCCCGCAAATATACAGTTTTGATTCGGTCTCACCACTCTCATTGTGATGTTTTTGCCGCTGCAGCTATTTCCATCCCACTGTACACTACCTACTCAGCACCAAACAGCAGACGGACAAAGTTGGCGACTATCTGGTGAGCATGGTGGAGCATTTAGCAGCTAAAGAGCCAGATATTTCCCTCAGAAATTGGCAGAGAACAAACACAGAGCTAAAAGAGAATGAATATTGGACTTCATCAGGTGGACACAAACACGACTTCAAATGAATGATAATGTCGCTCTGTAACTGATGGATGAGTAAATAAGCAGCTGTTGCAAACAAGGTCACTTTATCAACTTGAAGCTGAAGTGCAGAACTTTTGTCTCCCCTTCTGGCAGTGAGAGTAATTACACAAACACTGTCAAGGCGTGCTTCTAACATTACAAAAATACAGAGAAATTTCAGTTCTAAGACAATAATTCATTACTGAGGCAGAGTAAATGTAATAGCTACATAGCATACTCCAAGTATTTTACAAATACCAACCTGTCCAAGAGCAGTAACGCGACAGTCATGTGTGCCCTCAGTCCCTTCTCTCCAACGAGGAAAAGCTGCACCAATGGTAACCCGTGTTTGTCCTCGGCATCCGCCATACTCCTAGTTGCTGTAGCCTACGCCATCGCTACGGTTGCTCCCCCCTTAAGCCAATATCATCGACCTGCAGAACCGGAAAGCCCCCACAGACTCATCGTTTTAGACGTACTCCGGTGTACTGCAAAATACAGAGAGATTTACTTGGCGAGATGGGATTAATCAGCATTGTGTGAACTTGTTTGGCAAGGGCTTGAATGTAACGGACATTTATTTTATGTAAAAGTCCCACACTGCAGTTTTAAAAAAGATAATATGTACATGTTGTGTTCACAACTTGTTTCTGCTGGTCCCAAGTGGCCAAAAAAGCAGTTATTGCGGATTTAAATAAATAACGTAAGAAGATATATGCAAAATAAATAAATACATAAATAAAAATATTAATTACTGAGTCCAAGTCCCCATAACACCCACAAAGGTCTTTGTTTTTTAATTATAAATATTCTCTAAAATAATCTATAAAAAATTACAATAATAAAAAAAATATAAATTACATATTTTATTCATTCAGTCATTCTGTAAATTTTATTTGCCAACACAAAGGTCTTTTCCACACAGCCAGGAATCAATCCTGGTGGGAAAATACTGAAGTCTTTTTACATATATTCATCCGCCAGCCTCAAAATATTGATATATTGATATACTGAGTCCAAAAATACTGGCTCATAAAATACCCACCATGTGTAAGTTTTTAATTGTAGACTGTAAACTCCACCCAGGCGCTGAAACTCCTACGATTCTAGTAGTACGTACAGAGGGCATCACCTCAGTGAGGACAAATGTTGCTATGGCCCCGGTTGTACTTACATACACAATATTTTGGCCAACTGCATCAGGTTGCGTCAAGTCAGACCCTAAGCCCATTCAAACATAAATGTCAAGTTCAGCCTCAGGTGAAAATGCCAGTGTCTACCCTGTACCGTCCAGCAGCCTCGACAGATGCGACTGGCTCACTCGCCAAATCCATTGATTTTCCCGAGACCAATTACCCCGGCGTCAGAGATCTCACTCACAAGTTCCGGACGGCAGGGGGATTCTCTGACTTTAATCACACATCAATGCTAGTCCCTCGGAGCAATCTCCACTGTTTATCCCTAGCCCCAGCCCTTTGCCAACTCTATATCGATTACTACCCGGCTTTAGCCCTGTACTGCGATCTGTCGCTATCTGTGTCCATCCACCAGCCGTCCCCCTCGCTCTCTCTCCTCATGGCGGGAGAAAAACAGCCAGAGGGGGCTTATAGGCGGAGAAGAACAGAGCGCAAGGGTGATGATTTCCTCATGAAACTGCCATTGATTTTGTGACATGCTGATGCCATCTCTTTCTCTGTCAGGAGAGAGAATGAACCAATGCTCTGTTCTTGACAGAGCGGCGTTGGTGGTTGTGTAAAGCCATGCTTGTGGTGAGCGGGGTGAGGCCCAGGTGGTTGATTAACAGCCAGGCAGGTGGACTGTAGTAGGATATGGTGATTTACTCACATAGTGTTGTCCAGTATGAGTTTTTATTCAGTCTGGAGGTACAGAGTGGTATTTCACTGTTAAAATGAACAGGAAAAGCACTGGTGTAATCAATAACATTGATAATGGCGACATTCCATACAGCTGCATCAGTTCCAGGGTCCTGGGATTGTGCATACGGGCTCACTGGCAGTGGATCATCGGGACACCTGCTATTTTCATGCTATAACGAGTCAAAATGTTTGCAGTAAAAGTTCTATATACACAGACTTACTTGGTCTGGTGCAGTGGTGGAATGTAACTACATATTTACTTACAAGTCTTGTAAAAGAAAACAGACAAAAGCACACAAGCACAAACAAAAGGACAAAGACAAATAGCAAAACAATGACATAACCGCTACTCCAGATTATGACAGCATGTTTGATTGTCGCTGTTTTATAGATTCGGAGAAAGAGTTGAGAGATGTAATGTTCCTTTATAAACTTTATAAACTTACTTTCATTACTCCGCCACTACGCTATTTATTTGACAGCTACAGTCACTAACTGCTTTGCCGATTAAGATTTTACATGCAAGACATACAAGCTTAAAAAATGCAGTACGCTGTTATAAATGAGCAACCCTAACAGTATACAAAGTAGTTAAAATGAGCTCCATCTTGATCAGCTTCAACAGTAAAGTGCTACTTGCCCCTCATCTTTTAAGCTGATGTGACGAACTTGTTGGCTGCTTATTTACCCATCCATCAGCTACAGAGCAACATTATCATTCATTCGGAGGTGTGCTCTTGTCCACCTGATGAATGTAAGTCCAATATTCACTCTCTTTTAGCTCTGTTTTTGATCTCTCTCCAACTCCTGAGGGAAATAAATGACTCTTTAGCTGCTAAATGCTCCACTATGTTCATCATCTTGCATGACATAGCCTTCCCTGAAGGGTCTCGGACTATGTTTTAGTGTGTCACAGACACACATTTCAGTGGGGGTTTTTTTTAATCAAAAAAGTAAAACAAGAAGAGAACACATCGTACCGCACCAGGAGACACGTTTGTTGTTTTCTGCTCGTGGCCCCATTCCACTTGCTTTCAGTCAGGTTGCCTAATAATGATCTCTTTAAAGCAACTGACTGAAGAGAATCTTGGGAAATAAAGAGAAATTCAATGTGTCATTATCCTGTACTACTCCATGCCACTTGTTGCCACAGTGGCAAACGTCGGTGGCCAGAAATAACTGTGTGTTTTTATCTTCACCAAACGCTGACCCTGTCTTCAGACTTTGATGACAGGGAGCATTTTATTAGCAGAGTCCTGATACCTTGGAGATAGATGTGAGACAGTTCACCACTAACTGCAGTTTGATTACCTCATCATAATTTGGCTCGCCGTTGTCACTCTGGACAGTCAGAGAGCCAAAGTACTTCATGTGTGTGTTTGCATGTGAATTTGTGGCTTTTAGCATAAATGTGTATTTAAGCGTGTTCGTGTGCATGAGTTTGGCACGTTATTTTTGGAGTTTGAAGGTTCCAGCAGAGGTGTGTGTGCTCGTGCGTGTGTGTGTTTTGGCTGAGTCACGGTGGTTCTGGCAGGGTCGAGGCGGGATGGGCTGTGATGGGTTGAGTTTGGACGAGGTGGCGGAGCGGACGTGGGAACCCTCTCTCCTGTTCTCCCATCTGTTCTTTTTGGTGGAGGTGCAAGAGGCGATAGAGGTGCTGAGTGTGTGTCTGTGTGTGTGTGTGTGTGTGTGAAGGGTGGAGTTGTAGGGACAAAAAAATCACACAGGCATGTACAGAGGTATACAGGTATGTAGGGAAACACAGACAAACACACACACACAGCTAATCACCTCTATACCCATATGCATGAGGTACTGTTTTAAATATCGCACACATGGATGCACGCACACACACTTGCAGTACACACACATGCAAACTCACATACCTTTCAACAACCCACTAAAACTGCAAAACTACCCCTTTTACACACAAACTACACACATTCCTACACACACACGTGCACACAGACACACACACCCACACCTCTGAGCCACAGATGGTAGAGTGAAGGGGTTAGGGCTTCCTGAGGTCTGTGCATAAGCATCCTGTGGGCAACATCTCTAGAGCCAAATTTTATCTTCCTCCTCCTCCTCCTCCTCCTCCTCCTCTTCACCTCCTCTTCCCGTTCTCCTTCCCTCCTGACCTGACACTCATTCATCACCTGCAGGCAGGGATTCTGCTTTACAGCCATTAGGATGCAGGTGGTGCATCACTCTAACCTTGGCCGAAGGTCCGACTCCTTCAGTGGTACTTTGTCCTCTTTGAGGTTCTGACGTGGCAGTGGCTGCCATTTTCACCTGATTTTACCTTTTATTTAGGCTTAAAGAGAGAAACATTTAAAGGAAAATTCCAGTTTATTACAACTCAGGTTTTACGTTTGTAGGTTTGATCACCATCTCTATAAGTTATGATAACTTTGAGCTCACTGAGTGAACTGCTGAGATGCGAAGTCTGGGCAAGAAACGTGAACAGTCCAATGATTAGACAGGTTGTAAACAAGCCAACGGTTCGGTTAAACCCATGGATATATTACAGCACAGGCATACTTGCCACAGGCCCTAACAGTCAGGCAGCCCCAAAACCAGCTACCTGTCTTGTTGGAAAGTCAAAGAGCTCATTCAAAAGTAGACATCCTGATCACATTTTTCTTTGCTCCTCATCTCAATATGATTAATAATTAATAAACTCATATTGAGTCCAATCTCAATATGAGTCCTTTAATCAGTATCAGCTATAGCTTTGGCTAAAGTAAACACACATCAAAATTTGTTGAATAATTTTAATATGTTTTACATCACCTGTATCATAGGTTTCTTTAGGTGCTGTAGTTTCCCATAAAGTTTGAGTATAATATGTGGATCTGTTGTGTCAGGACGTTTTGGGAAGGTTTTAGACAGCCTTTATCTACAGCATGAGCAAAATACTGAAGTTCAGATCTGTAGCAACACTTTAGACTGATGGCTAAATGCAAAAGATTATTTTTTCGGCCATTTTGCCTTTATTTTGAAAGACAGCTGAAGAGAGACAGGAAAGGCGAGGGAGAGAGAAAGAGGGAATGACATGCAGCAAAGGGCTCAGGGTTGGAATCAAACCCAGGCCGCAGCGATAAGGACGCAGCCTTAGTGGTACACGCTCTACCCGGTGAGCTACCAGGGCGCCCCGAAATGCAAAATGTTGCTGAAAAAGACGATTGCAAGCGACATGGCTTTCTTCATAGCATGGGGGGTGATTTGCTGGTGGGGAGCGATGTCACCATGTTCCCAGATCTCAGCAATTAATCAGGTGTGTACATCATAACAAATAGAAATGATGAAACTACTGAAATAAGACCGAAGTTGTTGTTGAAGAAAGTTGTTTTCCTTTAGAGGAACAGTAAAGCTAGCAGAACAGTTTCAGTTATTGTCATGCACATCATATGTTCTTCCGAATATTTAGTTGGCCTAATTACTCATCCATTTTGTAGGTCAGATAAAGCCACCATATCACCAGATAAGAACGTCAATATTGGAAGATTCTGCAAAATCCCAGATTACGTCGATTGCCGACATTTTCAAATTCTCGCTGTCTACAATATCTGCACAAGGCAACTACGGCATGGTTAAGATTAGGTAAAGATCACAGTTATGGTTAATAAAAAAGTAAACATTCATCGCAGGTCTGTGAAAATTGAAACCAAAAAGAAACCACTCCAGCCTTCATACCCTTACTTTCCACCTCACTACATAAAGGGTACACTTCTTCCTGCACTGACACTGAACGATGGTACTGGACGTAAATTGTGAGGTGCGGAATCCTCAATTATAGATGTCATTTCTAGGATACTGGGCTGGACAAAGTACAACTACCGCCACTGAAGTACAGAAGCTTCAAAGACAACTTCCTGTAAAGTTGAGAACTGAATTTAAAGCCGACACTTGTTAAATACTGCAGGTACCTGTTTGAGGTATGTTGTATTCATTTAGGGGGGATCTGTCCATTTTCTGCCTTCATTAGATTCAATGAAACTTTCATCATCTGTTGGGGGAATTGAGTTGTTGCAGTTGCGAAGAATTATTTGTTTAAAAATAGAGCGAACCCGGATTATTGAAAATAATATATGAAAGAACTGCAACAATAATATATGGAGGATGATACAATAAATTAAAGGAGGCTGCATCTTCTTCTCCTTAGAGAGTCTCTTTATGCTGTCTATAAACACATTTATAGGTTGGCAGTACAGTCAGACATACAGAATCACATGAAACACACATATGTATGACTAGAAATTCACCTCCATACCCCCTCCCACACATGCATACATACTCTCCTCCCCATAATCCCACCTCCCCTGAGTCTCTCCAAACAGGTGACATCCTGTGCTGTATCTGGTTTGAAATAATCTCATACAACAGATGGGTCCTTTTCCCCGAGCCTGCCAGCAAGCCCCGCACTGCACCGCGGGCACTCGTGGCAGTGAAAATATGAATGCTACCCACGCCAGGAGAGTGGTCCAATTCTCATCGCAGTGCCCACCAATGCCGCCGCCACCGCACACGCCGCTCCACCGGTACAGGTTTCTTTCCGGAAATACCCGTGGGCGTTTGTTTCACTTCCTGTGCTCTTGTTTGCTGAGGTATTCATGCATGTGTGTGTTTTTTGAATGTGGAATGGCCAGTGAAACTCAGAAGAGCTGAGGGTATGATGTGTGGGGCTGCAGCGACAGGTAGGCAGCAAACTGCCTGCACAATATAGAAATGGGCAGGAAACCAACAGACAGGGAAGGCAGGCAGGCAGGCAGTCAGTATTGTATGAAAGCAGGTATGTGTCTTGAGTGCCGCTTAATTCATCTGTCCCCTTGGGTTTGCCCAATCAGCTAAGCCCCAATCTGCCTTCACTAACACCATACGGAAGAAGATAATAAGGAAACTGAGAGACATAGAGAGAGATAAAAAGATGCATCAAAGAGGGGTTTTGGATTTCAACTCTAAAGGAATAGTTCAACATTCTAGGAAATACACTTATTCACTTTCTTGTTGACAGTCAGGGTGCTTCCACACCTGAGCTGTTTGGTCCGTTTTAATCGAACCCTGGTGCGTTTCGTCAGATAGTCCGGTTCGTTTAGGGTGGTATGAAAGCTCATTCGAACTCTGGTGCGGACCAAACAACTGAACTCTGGTCCGCCTAAAAACGGGGGTCTCGGTTCGCTTCCAAGTGCACCAGAGTTCGGTTCGCTACAGGTGAGAACGCGATCCGAACCAAATACAGGAAGTGAACCAAAAAACAGTGCATTGCGGATGATTACTTTCAAATCCGTAACTTATGATGACCAAATCTCGCCCGTCTTCTGTCTAACAAGGACAACACATCATAATCCCTCTCTGTCATCAGGGCC
>NTHP01000313.1:574961-605389 GCA_003416845.1 Oplegnathus fasciatus | reverse complement strand
GTTTTGACCGCGTGACATTTGTTTACAATATTTGGTCCGCTTGACAAAGTACAGTGTGAAAGCGAACCGAACCAAATGAAAAATGCAACAATGTTGCAACTTCACCCCCGAATCGCACCGAGACCACCGAACTACAGGTGTGAAAGCGCCCTCAGATGAGAATCTTGATACCACTCTCATGTTCGTCTGTTAAATATGAAGCTAGAGCAAGGGGAAGAGTAAGCTTAGCTTAGCATAAAGCCTGGAAACAGGCGGGAAAAGCTAGCTTTGCTCTGTAGAAAACAAAAAATCTGCCCACAATACCAGCACCTCTACAGTTCAATAATTAACAATAGTTATTAATAATTTAATCCATACAATGACAAAACACTGATAAAAGTGTATAAACTGGGCTTGTAACTAAGGAGCCCCCCTCTGCCTCCCAAAATGAATTATCAAATTAAAAAAAATAGACTGATTAACAATTGGACTCCAATTGGGCCCAGCCAAGATATTGTCTGTGGCCTGTCAAACCATAACTTCTCATTTTCACACTTCACTTTTTGTACGGATTAAACAAACAAGATATAATGTGTTAATGAGTGAGCTTTAGAGGTGCTGGTAGATGGAATTTTCGGTCTGTCCGCCACTTTGGTCCAGACCGAAAAATCTCAATACTATTGGTTGATATCCATGTTGCCCAGACGATGGATCCTATTGAGTTTGGTGATTCCCTGACTAACGGCACCATGAGATGGACATTATTGTTTTTTATTGAAAAATCTCGACAACTATTGAATGGATCACCATGAAATTTGACCCCTCAGGATCAGTTGTAGTAACTTTGGTGATCTCGTAACTGCTCATCTGGCACCACCATCAGGTCAAAGTGTTATTTTCCCCAATGCTTTATGACACCTGTAAAACTTTCCATCAGCCTCAGCTATACTTTGTGTTCAGTGCTAGTTAGCAAATGTTAGCATGTGAACATGCTACACTAAGGTGAACATGATAACATTAGACCTGCTAAATATCAGCATGTTAGCATTGACATTGTGAGTCTTGTTTATCTTTGGACGGATTAGCTTTTTTTATGGCTTTTTTGTGAAGCTAAGCTAACTATCCCCTTGCTGTAGCTTCATATTATGTATGAGAGTGGTATCGATCTTCTCATCTAATTGGGCGAGACAGCAAATAAGCGTATTTCTCAAATGTTGAACTACTTGTTTAAACGTCTTTTTGCTCATTTTATTTGGACATAAACAGCATCTCGCCTCGTAGGTACAGCTGCGCCCTTTTGATAAGCCTGGACTGAAGTTTTCATTGTGTCATCTTGATACCCAGTTGTGAGACCTGATGGATATTGCAAAAGGATAAATTCCAGTTTGAAGGGCCATTTCTCTACAACTAGCCTACTACCTCCATTCAGATGCTGATGTGTGAGTTTGCGTGGGCGAGTGTGTATGTGTGCGCACGCTGGCCAAAAAAGCTCGCTGCATCCTAAATTAATCACGCCACTTTAACATCTATGTGCTCTCTGCTGAGCCAGCTCTAAAGTTGGAGTGAGTGTGAGAGAGAGAGAAAGAATGCTAAGCAGCTTCCCAAACTCTTTGCATCACAAGGGAAACTCAGCACGGTCAACAAAACACTCCTCCTTGTCCTCTCCTTCTTTTATATCCCTCTATACTCTCCTTTGAGCTGACCGCCTCTTCTCTCCACCTGCCTCACCTCCTCATCTCACCAACTTTTATATTTCTCCATCAATCCTCTGTCCTCCTCCTCATATCCCGCCTCTGTTACCTCATTAATATCGCCTCAAATCCTCCCTCCTTCCCAATATTTTCCATCCTCCACCTCCTCCCCCCTATCCCTTCTTTCACTCCTTCACCCGCATCCTCCTCCCTTGTCCTCCCCCCTCCATGCCCTCTGAGCACTGTTCTGTTACAGCTCAGCTGGTGACGGCGTGCCAGGAGACTGCTCCTTTTGTGCCCCGCTGAAAGGGACTCATAGCTTGTGAGTGTGCATGCGGGAGTGTGTGTATGTGTGAATGAAGGGGGGGTGGTGGGGGGGTCAGAAAGATTGACATGGGCATCCATCAACGGCGAGCGCGCGGCGTGCCTATTGCTGTCACAGAGATTTCAGTCGAGCTTGTCCGCATCAATTATCTGTGGTAGATAACCGGGACATAACTCTACACACACACACACACACACGCCTACTACTACCACGCCAAATACCACCTACTGCAGCTTCCCTAAAATTTTTGTGATGCCAGTCCCCCTCTCACCAACACACACTCTCACACACAAAAGCTCAACAACCTCAAACTCATCTCTTTCAGCACCAGCCATAATAAAGACACAAAAGAGGGCTGCATGTTTTGAAGCCCAGTAGAGCATGACACTGAAGAGAAGAAGTAGTCTTGTTAAAAGCTCGAGCAACTCTGTCTTCTCCTGTTTCTCCAGCTAATGGATGGGGTAAATTTAGAAATATAGTCAAAAGAGAGGAGAAGAGAGGGGAGGGAAATGTTTCAGCTTGAGGAATCTTCTTTTTCCCGTTGTGGATTGTAAAGAGCTTTCCTTAATACGCTGAAAAGGAGTTTAAAAAGAACAACCTGCTCAAAGTGTTTTAATCTAGAGCAGAAAATACACACATTTCCTCAACACTGTGTCCTGTGTTGTCATGTAAGAGCAATACCTGCAGTAAGTTGAGGACCACGCGTCAAAATGGCGGCGGGATGGTTAACCGTAAAATATGATGAAAATGACAGAGGAAAGAAAGGACCTGTGGGGGATGATATCATCATAATGATATTCATCCTAATGCACCATCTGGAGTAATGGCTTTTGGATGGTTCTCTGACCAGGCCCCGAGCTACAGTGATTTAATGATTTATTGACAGTGGCATGCCTTATGGCTATACGACTAAATAAAAGCTTATAATCACGCCATTCTGAAATCATTATTTCATGCACGTGTAATGTGGGCGGTTTGGACAGAAAGCACGGCATGAAAACTCTCAATCCTGATCCTACGTACGTATGACGGTCCTGGATGACCATTTCCCATTACTCATTTCAGTCTCTGATGGGCTCATCAAATTCTTTACTGGAACAATCTTGAAAATAAAAGTTCACCAGATGGAAGTTAATCTTCTTAAAGTGGAAAAAAACCCAGATGTCAAGCAAGTTTATAAAGTACCACAAAACACGATGTGTTCCAACCAAGAGAGGTGTCTTCCATTAAAGTCAATGCAAAGGGCAGGATTCCTCGCTCGCTGACTTGAGTGCAGCAGTGTGCTCAGTGATGCCACTGGTGGCCAGAAGAGCTGCGAGTGAAGAAGACACCCTGCACCATCTTTGAATTTACATGGGCACTGACTTCGAAGAGACCTTTGTCTGTCTGAGAAAATGTATTTTTTTGTTTCACGTGCCTGACGTCATTTTTTTCCCACCTTAAAGAAATGTGTCTTTGAAGACTCCCAGTCGTTAAGATATACCTTAAAGCAGAGGTGCGAGTGTGAAGCGCGACACTGAGAGAGAGAGAGAGCGGAAGTTGAAAGGGACAGGTGCATGCCCTCTAAAAACAAGGGGAAGTCAGTTTGTAGTTTGGCCCACTTATCAACATGGTCAATTTTTCACCAATATGGATTTAGTTCAAATTTGCACTAATAGTACCCTGATATCGGCCCTACATCGCAAATCAATGAATATCAAACCTTTTTTAAAAAAAGTTATTTTTACTTTGAAGTAATATATGATGGTATGTTTCTCCTGTTTTGTTTAATAAAACGTTCGGACTTGGAGGGGTCCAATACTGCCTTCTGAAAAAGTGCAGGGGACATGTCCCGTGTCCCCCCCATAAATTACGCCCCTGGCCTGTGTGCGTTCAGTATTCTGACTAATCTCAGAATTCGGCAGAAACTCCAGTTCTTCCTCTTATTTCCTTATAGTCTCATTTTTACTCTGTTTCTGTACATTTATGATGCGTATTCACTAGGAGTTTTTCCTCAGTTGACACATTTTGAACTTACATTGGACTTTATCTCTAATCACGTCTTTCCATTGACTTTCTAGGCAATCGCGCCACCTCTAAACCGCAGCCTAGACTGTACAGCAGCTCAACCAAAACAACTGTAATATGCAAAGAGAGAGAGGCACAGTTGTCTCGAGTTTGTCTCATGGGGGCCCACAGTGTCAGACTTTGAAAACCCCTGCCTTAAAGGAAGCTTATTTGCTGTTTTGCCGAGAGCTGGATGAGAAGATTGATACCACCCATATCTGTCAGCTACAGCCAGAAGCCAGTTAGCTTAGCTAGCTTAGTGCAGAAACCGGAGTATGAAAGTTAACGTTACTACCCATTAAACTGCAACTTGTCATTTTTACACTTTGGTTTTTGTACAGATTACACAAGATAAAATGTATTAATTAGTGAGGTGCCAGTAGGTGGACTTTGTAACCTTTGGACAGAGCCATGCTAGCTCTTTCCCCCTGTTTCCAGTCATTATGCTAAGCTAAGCTATTGGGCTGGTTACTGGACAAATATGAGAGTGGTATTGACCCTCACATCTAACTATTTACCAAAATGTCAAACTATTTTTTCTATGCCAATGAGTGACTGAAATGTCCAAGTTCCAGGAGATGGCCATCCAGGACTGTTAAGCACAGTATTGATGGTCTTGGGTCAGGGCTAGAAAACTCCCTGAGCTGCACACAGCAGCCCAGACTTTGGAGAAGTGGGCTTATGATGATAAAGTAGAGGGTTTCACTGTTTGGAAAAATCACTGAACACATTCTCTCCTCTCTCTGCAGCTACCACACAGATACCCTTGAACAAGGCATCTGCGCTAGGAACTGCTCCAGTGGAGTTACTCAGTGTCCACAGGGGCTGTAGCGGCTCCCAGGTTTGTTCAGTTCTGCTACTGAATGAGGGTATGCAGGACATTGCTGTAAAAGAGCAGGTGTGTTTCGTCAACCCATTGCAGATTAATAAAGGTTGGAAAAAAAGCGCAATGTTGGCATTTAGAGCATTTTCCACACTGTTTAAAAATCCATAAAAACAAGGCTCTCCTTTGTGTGCATGATCCAAAACTAAAATATGTCACATCTGTTAAAAAGGTAAACGTGGCATGTTTCAATTCATTCCCAATGAAATGTTCCAGCGCGATTGTTATGGTTTCAGCGACAGCCTGCACGCACGTCTCCTGCCTGCCATAAGACACTCAGGCACAAAGACGCACGCCACAGCCATGCAAACAGGATTTTTACACTCCCAGACAAAATGAGATTATTTTTTGCCATTGAGATTATTCCAGGCAAGCGTTCATGTTGTGTCTCAGCCCTGCTCAAGCGCATATTGCACTTCTGTACATCCAAGAAAAAAAAAAAAAAAATCATAATATAATAAGAACAGGAGTCAATCGCCTGGTTTCACCTACAGGGCTGAGGGCTTGCTCATTATTCACATTATTCATTCTCCCCCTGAACATGTTTTTGTGCGAGGAGAAATGAATTGTCTGCTGGGCTGTGGTTTAAAATAAACAAGCGGTGCTTTCAATCCATTTCTAAGTCAGAGATGGTAAGCCCTGGCAATGGCCACTTTAGCCTGTGGTTGATAAGTGGTTATTGTGGGCAAGGGAAGATACAGTGATGGCTGCCAACGACATCCCATCCTCCCGGCCCCATCATGTACACAACACTTCATCTTCTTAACGTCCCTCCTGGTGAATATGAACAAATGAACCACCGACTGTGGTTTGCGCTAACTTGTTCACCATCTTTATTGTCTTTCATGCATAGATTACATCTCAGACAATCTGCAATTTAACTCTTGAGATGCATTGAGCACCGCACAGACAGGACAAAAGCACACGTTACTACTCTTTTTAATTTGGATGTAAGTGTCACTTATCAGCTTTGTTGTATTTTCTAAATTTCTAAATCTAGTCTTTTTTGGATTTTAGAATCTTTGATCTAAAGTTTCTATGGGCCGCACTAATTAAAAGATCAACATCTAACAGGTATGCCTAGTGGAGACAGCAGCGCAGACACTGTAGTAGTTAATTTCCCATACTACTCCTGTGTGGCTTCAAATTGCAGCAATTGGATTTTAATCTGTGTACCACTGATTAGTCATTTGGCTCCCCAGCCGCTGTGTAATTTGTTCCACAACAGAGAGCGGAACAGGCACGTGCACACACACATACATTGCACACAGTTAACGGAGACCACCACACACACAAGCAAGCATGCAAAGAGACACACACACACACAGACGCTGAGAAGGCTGGACACATGAGGGAGACGGAGAGGACTGAGAGAGAGACAGAAAAGCAGAAAAAGAGAGACTTGCTCAGAGAGACAGCGAAGCAAAGAAGAGCAAGAGCAAACAGTAGTTTGTGAGCGAGAGATTCCAGAGTATCTCAGCACCCTCTCATGGTGGCTGAGCGCACGGCACGCACTTAAAAAGTGAGATTGATTGTCCACGCTGAGCGAGTGTGCAGATGTCCGGAGGGGATGGACAAGGTCGTTCACTCGAGTCAATCCGTTTGGACTGTCACAGCAAAGTGGCCGGGACTCCTCCAGCCATAGGTCAAGAGCCTAGCAGGGAGCCACAATGGAGAAGAGCAGAGTCATTTCACCTGACAGACAAGGGCATGAGTGCAGACTCCATGTGTATGTGTGTGTGATTGAGTGCTATTGAATGCAGCTTATGACCCTTTATCCTCTTCGGTGGGCCGGCTGTCAAACTCAGTAGTTGAGAGTTTCAGTTAAAACAGATTCAAATTGAGCTTGAAATTATTTTTTGAAGTAGCGACTGTCAATTCTGCTCCTGTATTAACCATCATGGTTCGAAGTGAGACCACGCAAAGATAGCTTTTCACCCTGCAGAAGTTCCAGTATGCTGTAGTCTTATCACATACAAGTTTCAAAAAAATAATTTAAAGACTTTCTATTCCTTCAAAATGTTGTTCAGGGACTTTTTATGTTGTAATTTTTGTTAATCAACAGTTTTGGAAGCAGAAAATATGAAAACCAGAAAAGTTTCATGTGTTAATGACCAACTACATTCCACTATCCAAGAAAATGGCTGCTAATGAAGGTCTTACAGGGAACCTATACTTTTTTTAACTCTTTAATTTATTTCTTTTATGAGATTTTCAGATTCGTATTACAATGGATACCCTGGCTCTGTCAGCATTTGAAAAAAATGTTCATTCTCTGCAGTACACAAGTTTAATAAAATAACAGAACTTGTTTCATGAACTATATTTAGTTCACCATCTCAGAATAATTGGTACTTTGATGAGATATCTAAGTTAAATTGAAGCAAGTGTACACAAAAAAATCCCCATATCTGCAAATGATATGAGGTAAGTCATGGGGTGAGATAAGAGATAACAAATACAAGTGTGATTTTAGTGAAAAAATCAGAAGATAAGGGGATATTCTTCTGCTACAGATACATTCATCATTAAAAAGGTGTACTGTATGCTTTTGGCCACTAGATGGCAACAGTAACCTAAACTACACCGTCACTGTGATTCCACAGATGCAAAGCTACTGGATCAAATCACTGGCGGACAGTTTTTGAAGCAGTTGACATGGGGTCTTGATCATTAGACACGGCCTGGTGAATAATACACTCACTTCTCTGGTCTCAAAATAATAATTCAATAATATGACATTTCTTTGAATAAAATAATGCACATTTTAATTATTTTTTATTAAGAGCGATTCTGAAATTGCATGTTATCATTATTGCACTTTTTCACAGGTAAAATGTTAAAATGCAAGGGCGAAAGGTAAAACTCAAAGTAAACAGACCACAACACTGACATACTATTACCTTTTAAGTTGATGTGGCGCATGTGTTAGCAAACAGTTGCTTATTTACACACACTGGTGTAAATGAAGTTCAGTATTGAGGGTCTGTTCTCATCTTCAACAGCAAAAAGTTAACCTAAGGTAACTCTTCCAAAAGTTGGTTTTACAGTAAGTCTTAACTCCAGCAAGCTGTAAACACAACACTGACATTATCAGCTTCTAAAGTTTTTATGGCGAACATGTTAGAAAACAGTTGCATATTTACACATCCAGCAGACACAGAACAACATTAGCATGCATTTGGAGTCATGTTTCTGGTCACCTGATGAATGTTGACTTGTCTTTTAACTCTGTTTAGGTCTCCACCAGCAGAACTAATATTGAAATATATTCATTATATTTGGCCATATATTTATGGCTAAAGAGCCATTAGCCGCAAATATATGAATCTTTAGCAAGTGGATGTTCCACTTCCTTTATCAGCTAGTTGCTAACTTTGTCTGTCTGCTGTTTGGCGCTGGGCAGGTAGGGTGCGGTGGGGTTATCAGGGCCTCTTTTGCTGAGAACAGCCGCCTGCTGTGGCTGAAATAAACACTGATGGAAGCGGTGAGACTGAACCAAACCATAAAACCAAAACAATGAGCCGAAAGCACCATAAAATGCTCTGTAGAGCTGAGGGGAACTGTGGTGATAATTGTCTGTACGTTCGTTGCTATGAGCAACCTTGTTCACATTACACATTGTATTTTTTTCCATTGTTAATATAAAACTATCAATCACAGCAGCTTTAAAGAGACGGGGCAAATTTGGTATTTTGTCGAGCCTGATTATGTACATTCGTGTCACTGTCAGTATAAACACAAGGCAATGAGGATTTACCCCTGTGCTCAGTGCCTGTAGTATAGTTTGAAAGCTGCAGAATACGACACAATCAGTCTCTATAAAACATCGATGTGAAATCAGCAGTTGTTTTGTGGTTTAGTATTGTCAGAAATAGATAAGCGACCATTAGAGGCATCGGACATGGCTCCACTCAGCAGCCCTGCCACGGTGAGAACAAAGTAGATGATGATCATTGAGAGGGTGTGTACCACTTAGCTGCACTACACTATCATCAATTGTCTTTGTCACAGAAACTGACTAATCATCTGACTAATGCAGGATTACCAGTTACATGGCAGGAGAGGTCCTCTACATTGTTCATTTAGTTCAGGGACTTCAAATAAGCTACCGGTGGAGGGGGACATCCTTGCTGAACTGATAAACATATCAGCAGTCATAGCTGTGATTATTCATTTCCACCTAGATAAAAGCTAACTGATGGCTCCTGTTGTGGACATACATGGCACAAATGACGTAGACACCACGTGGACCAATAACCAACATCATCCATCCAGGTTTCATCCCAGTTGAACCATTAATATAGCAGTTATGGTCTTTCAGAGTTTGAAACTTTGCCAAAGTGCATCACCCTGTCGGGATCATCAGAATTGGAACAGTGGTACTCTATCGAAGGTATCACATTTGACTTTACAATTTTGACCTTTGATGGCACAATCAGCATTAGTAGAGCTAGCACGGTTTTTAATCTGTCAGAGTTTGGTATAAAAAAAATAGTGCCTTTCAAAGAGAGAATTTTTGACCTTTAATTATAGTGCAGTGACATTTTTAAATACTGGAACACAGCGTGTAGGATACACTGTTTGGCGTAATATATCTGATAGATAGACAGACAGCCTCATCTATTGTCTTCCATTGCATACAGAACATTGAGAAGAGTATAAAGGAGAGTGTGGATACTGTCAGCGTTGCCATAATCAGACTGGATATTGTCTCTTACTCTTCACACTGTACATTCCTCTAATGTAGCCTGAAATGTGATTCTGGAGGAATCTCTTCAAAAACCTGCAGCTTGCCTATAATCGGTGTGTCAAAATCAATAAATATGCCCTGTATCTAGTCACACATCAGCTGAATTAATCTGGTTTACTACAGCGGTATGATCCCAAAATAAACAGGTTTTGCTGCGATTTACTCGCAATAAAAGGATCAAAAGGATGCCAAAATAACTACATTATGATGCCAACTTGTAAATAGTCTGAATTCATGCTTTGGCAGGTCTGTCTGCAAGACCACAAGCAACTTTTAAAATGCTTGTTTTCTGAATAGAGTTTGGATCGATCAGGGCAAAATAACGTCATAAACAGGCTGTACAAGACACAACCTGTTTATTATTGAGCTTTAGAGGTGTTGGTAGATTTAATTTTGAACTTTGGACAGAGCCAGGCTACCCGTGTCCCCCTGCTTCCTGTCATTATGCAAAGCTAGGCTAATTGCCTCTTGACTCTAGCTCTGTACTTAAAGGTGGAGTCTACGATTCTGGAGAGCCCTGATGGATCCGAACTCCATTCAGGAAACAAGCATTTTAAAGGTTTGGCATGGTGATGTAGTTATTTCGTAGATGTGTATAAACAATGTCTACAAACAATAACATTGCTGTTGTATTTATGGCTAATTTAGATGACGTTATTTTGCCCTGATTGATTCAAACTCCATTCAGAAAACACGCATTTTAAAAGTTGTTTGCTTGTCGTCTTGCGGACAGACCTGACAAAGCATGAATTCAGACATTTTATAAGTCGGCATCATGATGTAGTTATTTCNTATTGCAATTAAATCACAGCAAAATCCTTTTTTTTTGGGATCACTGCTGCAGTAAGCCAGATTAATTTAGCTGACGTGTGACTTGCTAGGTACAGTGAATGTTTACTGATTTTGACACACCAATTATGAAACTGCCACTCACTGGGGCTGTGTTTAAACGTGAATAAACACAAATGATCCCGCGGTCAAACTTGCGCGAGTAACGCACAGAATTAGTCTTGTCCTGTGCGCAAGCACAAGTTGTGTTTGTTTCCCTCTTATAGAGCCAGGGATCGTGAGGAGATATTCGCTGAATTTGACAAAAAGTGTATTGGATTAGAATACAGACTACACCTTTAACACAGAGCTATGAGAGTAGCTTCGGCCTGCTTATCCAACTCTAAAAAAAAGCGAATTACCTTATCTTCCCTCAGATCTTTATTATTAGTTTAAATTTAGGGGGGTACGTTAGTCACTTCAGGCTGAGCTGTTGCTTTTTTCACAAGGCACAGCCTCTATTTGTTGGAAACTGCCCAGAGCCTTCCTGTTGAGTCTAAAAAAGCCCAGAGACACAAAGCATTCCTCAGGATATTCACACTTACTAAAATGGAAGTCCTTCAAGGTCTCCCATTGTCCCACTTATTATATGCTTAAAGGTGATATTGATAACACTCGGCCCGCTCCCCCCTCCCCCTGTCCATTGCATTCACATCGCAACACCGCTGTTGCTCGAAGCACACGCCGCCTCAAGTGGTTGCCAGTTCGTTGCACAACCTGCATATTTCATGGTTGAGTGGAGTGAGAATCGTACAGACTCAGTCATGTCAAGTGATGAATCATTTGTGGTAGAGTAATGAATTCATTTTGAACCAGTAGTGATTATGTGTATTTATGTTGTGCGCATTGATCTGACGAGACAGTGTCGGTGTAGCTTCCTAGTTAGCTAACGAAACCTTCCCTTTAGCTTACCGGTCAAGAAGAAAAGTGCCCACCTCGGCGTCGCTTTTCAGCCCTTGAAACTCCTTCAGCTGACTCCAACAAACAAAAGCTGAACCAATGTGTTCACGCTGGTCTTCCTTTTGTCGCTGAGCACTTGGGATTGGTACCGGAGTGAATCCGGGCGCTTGCCGCCAAACTTTCCGTTTCCAAACATTCTGTTTTTTTCCACACTAACTGGCAACTACTAAGACTCTTGACTGCTGACGACACAGAGATACCACGTGATACCAACGGCGTTATACGATTGGCTCACAAGCCTTCTTAGAAATGGTGACCAAACGTCTGATATCTTACACAGAGATAAACAAAACATTCATTTTGGACCCGTCAAAATTTTTTAAATGATTAATTCATAATCATAATAATTTTTTTTTTTTTTAGGAAAAGCCATACTTTGATTCCACACCTCTCTAAAAGCTCTGTGGATGTATTATTTTTTATAAATGATTCGTCTGCATAAAAATGTTACCAACAACACCTTTAACTACTAAAGGAAGCATCAATAACAATGCCTATCAAAGAGTCCACATAATATGTTGACATGTAATATATCGTTTCTCTCCATTGTGGTCAATGTGCATGCTGCATTTAGTTGATATTGGGTTTATTGGGTAACAAGGAAATGGTATATTTCCATTGCTAAAAACTATACAATGCTTTATTACTGTCTTTATTTATTTTTCATTTCATTATTTACAACCCAGTTTCTGATGCCAGTATACTGGGCAGCCTTTTCTACTTTCAGAGTGCATTCACTCACACATTTTATCAAGAGATGGCCCCTCTGTCTACACTCACAAAACCTCTTTCTGAATTATTCTTTCATTTTCGTCCTTACGTCATTTTCTCTTACCTTGTGATATTTCCTTTGCTATCAATCTGACATTTGACATTTTTCTCCAGTTTCCCTTTTTTGTCTCGCATGCTGAGTCATATAATACAGCTACATAATCAGACCAGGGAAATCCTGAATGCAGGCATTTTTCTGCTGTGGCCCCTTAGCAACATTATTGGTAGATGTAGTAGTGTTTTTTATTTATTTTCCATATGTAGATTGACAGTTATTTAGGGGGATTTGAACTGGCAACCCTTCTAGTGTCATTTAATCTACACACTCACACACAAACACTCACACACACACTCTGAAGCAAGGATGTTAAATCAGGATACAATCAGTCCCCATGCCCATTACTTGAGAAGCTCAAAAAGCTCTGTTAAGACACTCCAGACTCCCTAAGCCAATCACGAGCTTTGTTTTCTCTCACGATGTCACAAGAAGATGTTAATTAGGCAGGCAGTCGAGGTGGATACCTAAAAATAGTGATGACACGGTAACACTGTTGCCAAAATGTGCTGGGCCTATATCTGGGCTCCTTCAGGAACAGAGGCTTTGGGGATAAGAAGATCAAAATAGCACTCAACGGGCTAAAACGTGAACTGCCTTAAACAGTGCAATCACACACACACACACATACACATTTCTATCAGCAATAAGAGCAATTTTTGGTCCTTCAGCGGCAGACTCATTTCTCTGGTATAAGAGTCATTTATGTCTGCCTGTAAGCTCTTTCTCAACATAATCACTTGTTATCTTGTTCAATCCAGTTTCTGTTCATCTTTCATCTGTTTCATTTCATTTCTCTTTGCTATATTTCCACTGGCAGTTCCGCACCTTTGTGCAACCTCCTCCTAGACCTGAACTGTCTGAGCAACAAGCCCACTGATGTTGATTGCGAAAGAGCCAATTTATGTTTCAGTCAGCTAAACTGAAGACAGTGGGAGTGTTGCACATAAGAAGGAATCATCTTTCTTTCTCTTTTCACGGAACTACTGAACTATTACTAAACTGCCGATTCATGATGTTAGTAGAGCAAATTCAATATTCCTCCATTTTATTGACACTTTTCTCCTGACCCAGCCCTACCTCAAAACCTGGTGACCTTAACATCACAGGACGGTTACCATGACGCCCTTAAAGAGCCCAATCAGTGCTCGAATTCATCTTCAGAGGCCTTTGACAAAGCTCCTGATCCTCCCCTCCTTAACACAGATGTGTCCCCACCTTTGGCCCCTCCATCGCCGACACACCTCTCGCCCTGGGGGTTGCCAGGGAACAGTGACTCCTTGAAGTTGCGTGGGCGGACAGCTGGACAAGTGGAGGGGTGGATGGAGATAGGAGAGCGAGGTAGGGGGTGATGAGGAGCTTCTAGCGCTCTACTTTTTACTCTGCCTTTCTTTTTAATCTTCTTGCAGTCCCTGTTGGCAGTCAGACTCTGTGTGAGCCCAATTAGACTTTTTCTCACACCACAAGATCTAATGGCTTTGTACCCGTTTTGTTATTATGTGCTGGTGCCGAATGTACAATAGTTCTTTGTACATATTCATGCAGCGTTAAGGAGTTTAGAACTAATGAGTCACTTGGTATAAATTCACTAGGTGTGTGTTTTGGCTGCACAAAAGCTTTTCTCCAATACAAAACCAAATGTCTGTGTGAAGGAGTAGAGCCATGAACCACCAACAGTGACAGGGTTAAAGGCTCAGTCCCCGCTGACAGCACTATGCACAAATTACAGGCAAGGATGGTAAAGTCTTAAATCAGATTGCCATTGTGCCACAGCACAATTTATATTAGCTGCACCCTTGCCTATTCGCTAGCTTACATTTAAAGCTGCTCTTATATTATATATACAGTATATATACAGTATATTAACAATGGATGAAATGACTAGGTGTAATGAGAAAGGGGTCGCTCGCAAATCCACAGAGATTGATCACCTGACTCTGTAGTCCTCCTCGGCTCCATGGAGCATTTTAGCATAAGCTCATTTTTTCTTTGGTTTTCCAGCCTGCAACTTTACTGTTTTGGTCCCCTCTGACTGACCATCAGTGTTGTTTTTGGCTGCAGCAAGCAGCTGCTTTCAGCAAAAAAGCTCTAAAAACCCACAGCACGCAAAATGCCAAGCACCAAATAACAAACAGACAAAGTTAGCGACTACTTGGTGAACAAAGTGGAGCATTTAGCAGCTCAGGAGTTGGTGGGGACCAAAACAGAGCTAAAAGGAGAGGGAATATTGGATTTACATTCATCACCTGGATGTGTTTGCTAACATGTTCGCCATACCTTTATAAGGTTATATGTCAATGTTGTGTTTACAGCTTGTTGCGCTGCCCCCAAGTAGTCAAGAAAATAAATCAATACAGATTTACACTTATTTCTACCTATTTTCTCCCATTAATCCTTCAGTTCCACGAGAATGCCAGCGTTCTGCTTACTGTTCCAGTAAAGCTTACCTATGAACCATTTGGTGTACCTCGCTGTCAACCAACCCACCAATAGTTCTGAAACACTGAACTGTTCCACCTGAGCAAAAGAAGTAATTCTTGGTTGTAACCTCTCCTTTTGAGTTGCCATGGCGATCCAAGCAATATGTGTGCATCAAGTTTGTTTGTGTCCCGCTATCCCGAAGTTATAAAGAGTTCACTATTGCTATTCAGATTAGGTGCCTGTATTATTTAATGGTGCTGCACTAAGTAATGACGTTCAAGGTGTTGACCCTTGACCTCTATGAAGCCAGAAAGGCTAGTGACATGGTTTGACTTGAGTAAAAGTTACTTTGAGTAAGGTTTGTTGTTGCACTTTGAACCTAAATTTATGATAGTATAATCCACAGCTGTTCATGTCAGATGTTTCTTCATTTTAAATTAGCCTTCATCATCCTAAAGAAGAAAAGATGCAATGCATTTCAATTTCAAGCTTTAAGAGACTTTCTGAGACAGGTAAATGGAGGTAGTACAAAAACACAATCTTTGGTCCAGTTATCAAAGCAATAGTTTGACATATTGGGAAATATCCTTAATAGCTTTCTTGCTGAAAAGATCAATACCACTCTCATGTTGGCACACATGGTATAATATGAAGCTACAGCCAGCAGGCAATTAGCTTATCTTAGCACAAAGACTGGAAACAGGAGGAAACGACTAACCTGGCTCTGTCCAAAGTTCAGAAAATTTGCCTACCAGTATCTCTAAATCTCACCAATTAACATGTTATATCTTTGTTTAATCAGTACACAAACCACAGTCTTTGCTGGTTGCCAGGCTTCCAGACTTCCAGACTCCAGGAAGTCACTGTGCTGAGCTAAAACATACTGTAGTTCCAGCATGTAACTTCCCCTAAAACCATGACTTGTGGTTTTTACATTACTGTTTGTGCACAGATTAAACAAATTAGATTTAACATGTTATTAGTCAAATTTAGAGAGCTTCCAGTCTTTATGCTAAGCTAACTGCTTGCTGGCTCTTGCTTGATGGGGTGCAGATGTGATAGTGGCATCAATCTTCTCATCTAACTCTTGGCAAGAAAGCAAATGAAAGCATGAACACATGGGAAATACTGTGAGAGTAAATTGTGATATCATAACCTCCAGCAGTTACTGTTTGCACATGTGAAAGCATTAGACAAACTTATCTAAAAACCTTAAGTTTGTTCACATCCATTGCACAAATACATAAAGTACAGAACAAATATATCTGTAAAGAGAGGGCACATGAGCAAGGGGGGAAAGATACCCAGACTGTCATGAGTACACAGCTTGTGCTCTCTCTTTCCCTTTGCAATGTCAAGCCAATAGATTTAGATCCCTGGGTCCCCGAGAAGGTTTATTATTGCACTGTGCTGGTGGCTAACTGCTGAGAAGCTGGATGAGGAAGGGAGAAGTGTTAATTCACAGCTGCTGCAGTGACAGCACAATCACTGATGCTGGGAGGGGACATGAATTGCTTCCACTCCAGCTAGATGCGGAGGTGATGATGACAATGATGCTTGGTTGGTTAGTTAGCATGTGTAAAGTTAATAATACTGCTGGCACTGTAATTGATTTGTCAGCGTTTAATTAGTTGTTTATCATTCAGGAAAGGCAAAGCTATGCTGCCTTTTGGTTAATACATCGTTTCTAATATAATGTTTCCAGGCCAAGTCATTTTAAATCTCATTTAAAATGCATAGATGTTCTCTGGTTTTCTGTTTTTGTGTTATAACTTTCAATGTAGCTTGTGATGCCATATATGAACCATGTATTTTAGGTCTGGTATGCTGTATGCCTGTCTCAAATTCTGTAATTTTGCTTGCACACTGTGTATATTAAAGGACACCATGTTTTTCTCTTTTATACTGATTATAACCCACTTAACATTCACACAATATGTTCATAATTCCTGCTAAACAACCCTTGTTCAGCAGTCGTCCCTCCAGGCCTCGGTTCTAACAATAAGCCTATTTGTGTATGACATCAAAGGGAATCTTTGGGGACTCCTTTCCTTTCACCTCATCCAATCTGTCGGAGGGCGCTGCGAGGCTTGTTGTTGACCTACACCAGATTGCTGCACAAGCCTTACTTGCACACACTGATACATCACTGTAGGAAAAGCTAACAATGGCAGACATTTTTAGTGTTGTGCTTTGATAACAAATAGAAATTGGAACTACAATTCCAGAAGCATGTGGCAAGGTCTAAGAACTATGACAGATTACAATTACCTTGACTTCCTGACAGGCAGACCCCAGGTGGTGAGAGTGGGCAGACACATCTCTTCCACCCTCATCCTTAACACCGGAGCACCCCAGGGCTTTGTTTTGAGCCCCCTGCTGTACTCCCTGTACACACACAACTGTGTAGCCACTTTCGACTCCAACACCATCATCAAGTTTGCTAATGACACAGCTGTGGTGTGGTGTGTTGAGAAGAAGCAGGGAAGAAACTACGCCCGCCTTAATATCAACGGGTCCTCGATGGAGAGGGTGGAGAGCTTCAAATACCTTGGTGTCCACATCACCGAGGGCCTGAAGGTTTAGAAATATCATACACCAACAATTTGCTATTAAAGAGCCATATTTCAGTCCTGATGTTTACTCTGAAGGACAGCAAACATTGACAACACATAGCCTACAGCCACTCCAGCAGCTCAGTCTTAGGCACCATGGTGCTTTGAGCTAAATGCTAACATCATCACGCTAACATACAGATTTTTAGAAGGCATAATGCTGACTATATTCACCATCTTAGTTTTATGTGTAGCATTAGTGGTGGGCGATCAATAGAGGGCATGCATGCAGGGCCCCACCGGCCACAAAGCTTAATTCATAGTCAGTATGCTTAATAAACTATTATTAAATATTTTCAAAATTCACAATAAATTCAAAACTAGCTTCCTCTTGATCAAGACCTCTCATGTATTTATTGGCTATCAATAATTGTAGCTTGTTTGTTAGAGAAGCAGAGACTTTAGTCACTCTATTCCACTCTTTTAATAATAGAAATAAAGTATTAAATTAGGTTGAATATTTATGTTATCAGTGAGAGAGGGACACATCGCGGTACTTTGAACTCTGAGTTTATTCAATTTCTACCTGTTCGCATCTAGCTGTGGTACAGTAACCTCGTAGGACATAATTATCAATTACCGCAATATTAGCCACAGCCAGCTCCACTGGTCCAGTCCAGCAGATGGCAACAATGTGACAAAAAAGGAGTGGTCAATGGCAAGAGGCATTGTAGGCTAAACTGTAGGCTGTTGCTACTTTTTATACAATCTATTTATATGTATCGCCGTAACTATCACAGCAGCAGTAGGCCTTTAATGTTGAATTTAAGTGTTTAAATTTAAATAAACTTTTTTATTGTTCATTTTTGTAAGTCCAAGGTTTGTCAACGCCTGTAGCCCGAACCACTAGTTAGCATGCTAACATTTGCTAATTATCACCACGCACAAAGTGCAGCTGAAGCTGATGGGAATGTCATCAGTTTTTCAGGAATTTGGTTATAAATTACAGTATTGGACAAACTTAACTTTAGACCTGATGATGGTGCCAGATGAAAAGTCAGGGGATTACAATTCATCCTGAGAGGGACAAGGTCTGTACCAAATTTTCATCCAATAGTTGTCGAGACATTTCACTCAAAACCACAAATGTCAGCCTGCTGGTAGCGCTAAAGCAAAAGTGTTGGGATCACCAAAGTCAGTAGGATTCTGGGGACCATAAATGTCCGTACAGAATTTCACAGCAATCCATACAATAGTCCAAAAAGTGGTGAGCTGACTGATATTGTGGGGTGGCTGTGGCCCAGGAGGTAGAACAGGACGTACACTGATCACAAGCGGTTCAATCCCCAGCTCCTCCTGTCCACATGTCGAAGTGTCCTTGGGCAAGACACTGAACTCCAAATTGCTCACGATGATCAGGCCAGCATCTAGCATTGGTGTGTAAATGTGTGTGTGAATGAGAGGCAAATTTGGATCATGCTTTGGATAAAAGCAATATATAAATGCAGCCATTTAGTGCTGCATTATTGCATTATGGTGGGGGTCCGTTTGCCCACTGCAGAAGACCCTTTCTTCACCGCACCAGTACAGCAGCAAGTGCCTAATATTGTTGGTGGTAAGCCAGTCCCTCTTAGCATTGTGTGTGGTTTTGGTTCCCTGTTTCTTGCTGTCTCTCATTGTATATCTATGGTTGCATTGTGGTCCCTTAAGTGATGCTGACATTACTACTAAATTGTCTATCTTTGATGCACAAAAGCAAACACACACATGACAATGCATGCAACATATGCACAAATACATGTCAGGAACACGTGTATTGACACACGCAATGCACAAAATATGCACACACAAACACACACCCACACACACACATTCTGGTGTCTGTATTGCACACTGCTCACTAAAAAAAGAACCATCTGTTACCGCCAAATCATTACAAAACGAACAACATCAGTTTGCAACACTTCCTCTGAAAAACAACTTTTTAACACCTCCTACTGTGTAAGAACTTAACCCTGAAACCATGGTGATGGTATTAATTATTGCGATGTTGTGTCAAATGTTAGACTGCCAATAGCATAACTGATGCTTATATTTCTGGATCCAAAAGTGATGCTATTTATTTCTTTTGACACCCAATTACCCCCTCCTCTTATGGCTACCATCCATCCATTCATCCACCCAGCCATTCATTCATCTACACTGTACATCATGTTATAACAGCTCTTTCTGCCCATCCCCCACGGTGCACTTTGACAGCCAGTTCCACCCACAATCCACCTGTCAAAGGTGGAACCAAAGCTAAACAAGGTTTACCTTTCTGTGCACATCATCAACAAACCCTTTTTATGATTTTTGTCTCAGAAAAACTAGACAGTGACAATTTCATTTAGGTATGGTAATTATCAGACTTGTTTTTGTCAGTAGCTTGACTAATTTCACAAAGCTCTTGTGTGATTTCTCCTTTGAGAGATAACATGCCACGGAGACATTCTCCAAACTGTATCTTCCAATTTGCTCAACCAGACATACTTTGCATATAAGTGATTGAAAAGCTTGCATTGGTCCCATATTACTGACTTGAGTCCCAGCAGGGTGCCATTGCTAGATATAAGATTAGAGGACCAATGTCAGATCTGATTGGCTGACCAAAGTGGGCAGTGTGGTACAACATGGGTGGGAAAAGCTGCAATGACACATCAAAGGGCCAGCCACTGGAAATAGCCATGGCAACCAGTCTGCCTCACCATGACATCGCCACGGTGGGCAAAAACACTGTGTGTGGTCTTTTAGGATGTTTTATGATATGTCTGATTCACTGGGACACAGAAAAGATAAGAAAAAGAAAGAGGTGTTTGAGCTTGAACTTTGTTTGATGGCATGTAAAATGCATGTTAAAAATGTATCAGAAGGATGGCAAAATGGTCAACTGTAAAGATACTTTCTCTGGTGCTTTCTGTGACACACTTGTGTGATCCAGGCAGAAGATCAAAGCCCTCACGACTAATACTAGTACCACAAACTGGACTGATACATTTGAAGAGGGTCCTCTTGTTGCCATTTCTTTAATCTAATACTAAGAACTGAATGTACAAAATATTTTAATAAAGAAAAGTACCTCCTGAAAAGAGGAGCAGTCCTTGAAATAGAGAAATGCTCCTGTGTCTGCAAGCAAAGATGTAACGATGTGTATAAAAAAGACTGTGCGCTCTCTGGCACTGAGGTGAAAGCAGCATAACAGTGTTGGTCAAGCATTAGCAGCGGTCATGCATAAGCAAATTAGATAGAAATCTGTTTACTGTAATGTTACTGTTTGTCAACCAACCAACCTAAGTAGAGTTGACCACATAACGATTATGTAAATGTAAGAAATTAATACATAAATTAAATTAGGCAGGAGGGATCCTGATTTTAAAGCCTATGGTAGAGTTTGGAAAATGGTTGAAAGCATCTTACAGCAAAAACAGGCAAAACCACCAACTGGGTCCCTGAAGCATGAATACTCAACAGTACTTTAAGTTGCTCCAAATAGGAATGTCTGCCTAAATTCATTCATGCAAATGTAAAACATCTTAAAAGGTCTGTGCAGGCTAAGTAACTGGCACAGTGTAATTGCTTCATTACATGCTCATCAGCATGTAATGAGTTGTGCAAGTTCTTGTTGTGTTTGTGTACATGCTAAACAGTGAGCTTGTCAGCAACATTACCACATGTTGATCACATACCGTTAATTGCACCACTGCAACACTAGATTCATGTATTGTACATGATCAGTACTGTGCTTTAATTATACTCCCCACAGTAACTGCTACTGAGAATCTTTTTTTCAACTTCCTTAATGTTGTCTTCACTCACAATAATCTCCACAGGCATCAGGAGAAAACACAAGCAGCCCATGCTGACCAATCACAGTTCTTGTGGTTCCCACGTGGTATCTCCATCGCCACTGTACCCCGTTGTGTAGTTTCATTTTTGAGGAGGAGCATGTCAGCTACAGCTATGGCGTAACCCTGGAGTCTGTGCCCGTAGCCACTGTAGGTACGCCAAAACACCTTAATGTAGAAGTGTATCCAGCTTAAGAGTCTACAGCCATGATAGCAGCTCTGTGAGGTCCTACTGTGGGGTTTTCAGCTAAATGCTAACGTCAGCATGCTAACATGCTCACAATGACAATGTTAACATACTGATGTTCAACAGGTGTAATGTTTATCATGTTCACCATCTTAGTTCAGCATGTTAGAATGCTAATATTTGCTTATCATCACTAAAAACAATGTACAGTTGATGCTGATGGTAATGTCATTAGTTCGTATTTAGTATTTAGTTGTAAACCAACATATTGGACAAATCAAAAAACTGATGATGTGATGATGGCAAAAGAGAAAAAGGAAAAAGTCAGGGGACTAACAAAGTTATTGCAGTTCATCCTGAGGAGGACATGAATATCTGTACTGAATGTAATGGCAATCCATCCAGTTGTTGTTGAGCTATTTCAGTCAAAGCCAAAGCCACTACGATCCCACTAGTGTGGCTAATAAAAAGTACACATAACAATTCTAAGACAATCCCGTCCATAAACCCAACAAATATGTTCAATTACTGTCACATGAGTAGGCCAAAACTCATCCAACACACATGCCAATAACCAAACACTGTTAGTATAGTGCTGTCTGTAATAATCGGATGCTCACATCAAAGCATACTGGTCCAATTTGAGATACTGATGGGCTGAAGATATTGAACAGGTCTCATCCTTGCTTCAGAATAAGAAAAAGTGAGCCCTCCAGCAGAGGCGGGAGACGTTACATCAGTCAGGATAACGACCACAAATCAACTGTCATCACCTTCCAGGGGATGACAAATCATTTCTTTGACATCATTGATAGCATGGGGCCAAAGTTTTTCCAATTTAGCTTTGTTATTATGGGTCTTCTGATTGTGCGGCCGATCACTCCTTCACAAATGGAACAAGCTCATTATCCTTCACCGACCAATTAAAGTGGACTTAAGAGGCTGCGGTCTGTACTGGCTTTGGACAGTAAAGTGCCACAGTGCTATCCCCCCGCGTTTCACAAAAGACAGGAAAAAGCTGCGAGCATCAAAGGCACTGGAGATGAAGGCCTTCCACACACTCACCAACACCGAAACTTGCACACTGTCACACACACACACACACACACACACACACAAACACACTCCCTGAAAGAAAACCTCTCATGGATGCATAAGCACACATAAATATGTAAAGACATGAACGGAACCACGTGTGCGTATGCGCTTTTCCCCACAGAGACACTTATATACAGAAAGCAGCCATAGTGCCTAAAGCAGTTAATTGGCTCAAAACTAATCCCACCTCTGTGTGTCTGCTGATACAGCTCGTGTGCAATAGAGAGGAAGCCTACTGCTTTTAGTACAACACAATGGACTAGGTAGCAACACATGCAGTCATTTACATGAGAAAAGGTGAAACTGAAGGAGAAAATTCAGAGAAAATTCAAGTGACCACCTGAAGCAACGGCAAATTTCATCCAGCATGTTATGTATTTTAACTTTGTCTATGCAAACTTGGGCAAACGAGTGACAAATACTGTGTGTCTTAGCCTGGATCATAACTCTCATTCATCAATGAAAAGCCTTATTTGTCTGTCATCATAAGATTTGAGGCTTAAAGAATAAGTCTGGTGTTATTCTATATTTAGCTTATTGTGAACAACTCCCATAACAAAACCAAAATCAACAACGTGTTATTCTGTCTCTCAATACTTTCCTACCTACTACTTTACTGGAGATGCAAATCTCTAAAACCAGGTCACAAATATATAGTCTTAATTTTTTTAAAACATTACATAGTTTCCTAATGCAGCTGGGCACTGTAGTTTTTAGCAAACATTAGTCAAACAGGAGTAAATACTGCAGGGGATTGACTTAATGAACTACACTGCCCACATTGTGGCAATGAAGGAACATTGACATATTGATGTGTTTTAATATTATATTTACATCAGTGGAGCTCTATGATGGAAACCCAAAGTGTTCAATATAAAAATAATAATTCTTTGTCTGTCAGTCGAGGCAAACAGGACAGAGCCAGAAATGTGATGTACTCAGACCAAAGTGACATCCAATCACATAAAGGCTCTGCTCCAGTCGTTCTGATTGACAAAGACTTTGTGATGAAAAGTCCAATTATAGAATAAAATGGTTATAGGGAAATAAAAACAGAATGAAAAAACATTTACCGGCAAATAAATAAAAAGTTATTGTGAAAAGAAGCAGGATGAAAAAACACTTCATTGTGATGAGCTGAGTTGTACAGATTGATTGGATTATTCCACTGTTTCGTGATTATATTACATATTTTGTCTGTATTCATTCAGATTATTTATTTAGTAGAGCCTGGGCGGCCCATAGAGGAGAAATAAGCATATCCATGTTCATAGGATTTGTTGACAATAGAAAAGTATCTGCAGCTTTATCTCTTCAGACTCATCAACGTGACTACATGGTAAATTTAGACAAATGTGTTTCAATTACAGTTGGGGGAAAGATGTGTTACCACGACCTTTTAACATTTTCAAATGGACATTTCAGTTACATATAATACTTATGTTACCAACTGACCCAAATAAACGCCACCACATAATGCGATCTGTGTCGAGGACTGCATGTTTTTCCGTTGCCTTGTTTCTGTGAAATCTTCCTCCCGTTTTTCTGAAATGACCACTAGACTCACTCTGACACATCAAATTTGATCATTTTTTTTCTTTTTGCAGCATATTTAATTTCAGTGTATAAAGAACCCACTGAAGCACTGGGGCTGTCCTATTATACAAGAGGTGGACATAGTATCATGACCACCTGTAGAAGCTAACGCAGTCCATATATACACTGTGTTTGGCACAGATACCTCTGTAACAGCACACACAGAACACTTCAGGAATTGTACGGTAGCCTTATGATACAATCCCATTGAATGAAACTGTGTGTTATAGGTGACAATGGAGAGTCAGATACAGAATAGACACAGACTGGGAGAGACAAAGCGACCCTCCAGACACAGACACATATATCCTGACAAACAAAGGTTCTTGGTATTGTGTACTTGATATTCAACATTTTTCTCTGGAACACCGTGTTGATAGAATATTGACTGTCTGAGACAGTGCACTTAACGCTCTTGTGCACTTTACTGTTGTTTATATACAGTACTTTATAACCTAGTTTCTAGTTACTATGGTTACCCCATGCTCAGTGGATAGATGTCTCCCTACCAGAGAGAGAGAGAGAGAGAGTGAGAGAGAGAGAGAGAGAGAGAGAGAGAGAGAAAGGGATGTGCGCTGTGAATGTATTTGTCAGAACTCGATCGAACCTTGTGATACAGTTGAAATGGAATAAGATTTTAATTTGCTTTGTTGCTGTTGGGTGGAAAAAAACAAATCCATGCAGACAAAACACAAAGTCCAAAATTAAAATTATCCAAAAGCAGAGATGCGGGAGTACCCGTGGGGCTGAATACTGGCCCGAGATCCAGTGGTATTGTTTAAATTTTCATAAGTCATAGCTGAAACTATGAGAAAGACTGTCTTTAACAGGTCAGAAATCAGCAGCAGCTTTGGAACAGCAAGGATGGTAGTAGATCACTCAAAAACAAAGAAAAAGATGGTTATTGTTCTGTATGAATGAAAGAATGATATCTAATAGTCTACAATGTTGAATGTGGTGGGCAGCCACACCCCACCTGACCTGTTTATTAGAGGCAGGACTTTCATATGTGCACGCTTCAAGAAGAGGCCAAGAGTCAACAGCCATGCTAACATCAACAGGCAAACATCCTCACAATAGTGCTAGCATGCAGATGTTTATGCAGGTGTGATATTCACCATCTTAGTTTAGTGTGTTAGCATGCGAAAATTTGCTCATTAGCATTAAACACAAAGTACAGCTGGGGCTGATGGGAATGTCATTAGTTTTGCAGGTACAGTATCTGGTCATAAACATAAAATTTTGACCTCATGATGGTGCTAGCTGCACAGTGAAGGGATCACCAAAGTTATTAAAATTCATCCTGAGGAGGACATGAATGTCTGTGCCAAAATATGGAAATCCATCCAATAGTTGTTGAGACATTTTACTCAAAACCACAAAGATCAACCTCATGGTGGCACAAGAAGAAAAGTCAGAGGATCACCAAAGACAGTCTTCATCCTCTGAAGACATGAATGTCTGTACCAAATGTAATGGCAATCCATCCAATAGTTGTTTTGAGATATTTTAGTCTGGTCCAAAGCGATGGACCAACTGACCAACAGCCAGATACTGCCATCCTTAGAGCCAAGCCACAAGTGTGGATAAAAACAGGCCAAGCTCCCACATAAAATGAAATGAAGCATTGGCTTCTTATGCATCATGATACGTTGGGTTATGTGCTCAGATTGACTAGACAGAGGAATCATGTCAAGTGATGGTGGTGGCGGATTTTAGCAGAACTGACTAAAAAGAGACGATAGAGGTCAAAGGAGGGAAGAAAATATAAGACATATTGTGAACTAAACCCCAAATTACAGTAATTGTCCAAGGGAAAAAGGGACTGGAGCACACTGATTGATTTGCAGCCTTTGCAAATAAGTCTTAACAATACTTGTTACAGTAACTGTCCATTTGCTTGTATGCAAACAATAAACCCTATATTGAAGATCACTTCTACTTGGAACTACAGGGTTCCACCTATCATCACACAGGTTATGTACTGAAGTAAGAAGATGGAGCTGTGCTTGTGTGGCACTAGCACGAGATCAGTACATTTTGAGCATAACTCAAATGATCTTAATTCACTGTTTATTGGCAGGCACAGACGAGGGAGTGTTAAGGCATCAGTTTACTCCAACCAAAGTGCCTGAAAATGTTGGAACATGATCGTGTTATTTAGTAATATTATTTTAATTTTATGTACTGAGAGAATTTTATGGAATATTTTCTGGACCAATTGTTTTTACGTGATCATGTTTCAGTTAAGTTATTTTCTACAGTATGTTTGTATATTTAAGTTAATAAACCAACCATTTGCTGAACTTTAGTTGAAGTTTAATCATTCAGTCTGGATTGAAGGAAGTGTGAACTAGAATCAGTGTTTCTCTGCTGTTGAAGGATTTTATGCTGTGGTATATTGTTTATATGAGACGTAACAATAGTCCAACACGAGGTGAGATAGTTCGGCTGCAGACCAGGATTTGTGATCTTTTGTGATACGATCTAAATTTTGAATAAAGCCTGACTCCCAGAAGCATTCTCTTTTTTCTTGCCACCCTCCACGGGGAGGTCAAAGGTCAGGATTAGCTAGAGAAGAGTTGTTCAGATCCAGATCTTGCTTGAGGACGATTCAGCAGCGTGGACGCTTGTAGACCCAAGAGCTTAAATTAGAGTCCCGCTTTAGAAATGTGGCATATGTTTGTGTGCAAATCATTAGAGCACTAGCCTAATGATGCTGCTTATAAGCCAGAGCAAAATGAGGTGAAGTGCCCACTTACAGATGTAGAGGCTGATGACAAATGGCTGTGACCTTGGCAGACCGCATGGTAATGGTGGAGTCATAGTCCCCAGTAGTGAAGCTGCAACAGTGTCATCACATCAACTAAGAAAAAAGCCAGAGATCATATACATCCAGATATTATAAACATGCATTATGAATAAAAAAAAGAAGATTGTTATGAGGTTACAGCAGGTCTTCTACTGTGGATACAAAATGTCTTAGCACTTGTGAATAACCCTTATTTGAATATTCCCAATGTATTTCCATGGAAACAGATCTCATGCCTACCAGAAAAAACAACAGTAAATTACATAAAGGGATTACATGCTTCAGCATCCTATATAAATTAATAAATCCCACCAAGCACTTCTCACAGATTCAGTTCTATATATAGAATATAGTATACTATAGCACATTAATCGCTGTGTATATGGAAAGTTGGGAAAACTAAATAAATATACTGTTTTTCCCAAATAAAAGCATCTGAAATATGTATCTTATTCAGAATATTACTCTTCATGTAAATAGCGTCATCTTGTGTGTCTCATATTCTGACAGGATGTGTAACTAAAACCAGAATTACGAAAGGGATTTTATCTTTCTGTTGGTGGAATTTAAAACAGACCTCAACACTTGCCAGGTTTCCATTCAACTGTAGCACAAATTTTAACTGAAAATCAGCGGAAGAAAATCCGAATAAATATGTGTTTCCATCCACTACCGTTGTGTGAATATTGGAAGTTGAGCACACTGAAACAAACAGCTGGTGATGCTAAAAGAAAAGGGTGCAAAAAGATGACGTAAAAAGGAGTCAAACCTCACAAGGTGGATAACAATGTAGAAACCTTGATGGACATATGGTATTTCTGTTTGTTTCATGTATTAACTTGAGGGAGGCTACAGTCTCCTGATCGCTCCGCACAGATAAGTTACAGCTAAGTCTGTTTCTATTGCACTTTGACCCAAATTTTCCACCTCAGCCTTATATATATATATACATATATGTATATATATATATATATATACATTTTTTTATTTATTTTTTTACATTTTCAGCATTTCCACTCTTTTTCACACTTTGAATGCTCAAATTAAAAATGTGCAAAGATGGATGGGAAACTGCTTACTGTTCAGTATTAGCTGGCTTTTCACCAGCTTATGGGACACTGCAGAGCTTTTGTTGTGTCACATCTACAAAAGGCTTTTATTTGACTTTTTTTTGTCTCCTTCCTAATGATGTATCACCAAGCTTGATTTTAAATATGTTTTTGAATTTTGCCCACATTTGATTAGGGTAGGCTCTTTACATCCCGACAGCAATCAATAAATCAAATGCTCTGACAAAAAAAAGAAAAAAGTCTGGTGTCTCTGGCTGTCGTAGGACTGTAATAAGCCCATCCAATCATTTCATTCGGTCTGAATGAAATGCTACCTGCCTGTCTACCTACGTACTCATTGTGCATGACAGGAGTCTTTCACAAGACTATAGGCGGCTAAAGATAGCGAATACGCGAATATTCGTATACTTTCAAAATCTAGCTTACTGTTGCTGGTTTCTTCAACGTTACCAACCCTAGCTTTAAGTTTGAGTTAAAGGAATAGTTTGGCTTTTACACAGAATACGCTTATTTGCTTTCTTGTTGAGCGTTAGATGACAAGATTGAAACCACTCTGTCTGCACATTAATTTCGGAGCTGGAACCAGGAGGCAATTAGCTTAGCATAAAGTCTGGAAGTAGTGGGAAAAAGCTAGCCTGGCTCTCGCCAAAGATCAAAAATACGTCTACCGGCACTTCTAAAGCACACTAATTAACACGTTATACCTCTTCTGTAGTTTTGAATGGTAGATAGAGCCGGGCAAGGTGTATTCTCCTGCTTCTATGCTATGCTAAGCTAATCGACTCTTGGCTCTAGCTCAATGCACAGACATAAAAGCCGCATTAATCTTCTCATCCAAGCAAATTAGCATATTTCCCAAAATGTTGAACTAGTCCTGTAAGACTCCAGTAAGCATGCTACTCACTTACCACACAATATGCAGTGTGACAGAAGACAATACACACTATTACAAGCGAGAGAATGCAGCTAAATGAAATGAAAACTTGAATGATGTGCCTCTAAATGTGACAGTTTTGCAGAGAAGATGATAAACTGATGTGAACTACAAAACTGTCAACAAAATGGGGCCATGTATAGGTTGAAAGACGTGCAGAGAAAGAGACAGCTACTTTAGGCGACAGCATCAAGGCCACATACACAGGCAAGATGTGTGTATGTGTAGTTGTGTCTGTGTGTATGCATAAATAAGCTAATGACATGTATTCACACCCACACGCATGCTTATGAATGCCCAGAATCTGTCACAATAATGACCTATAATCACGGCCATATATGCACGAACATGATTGCATAGTGTATGTATGCTGAGTCCTGTTAGTAATCACAGTGTGTAAATTTACATTTTATGCCAGTTTATCAAACTACAATCACTTTAACCTCTGTTTCAGTCAGCAAATGCTCTCTGAATCAAGTCATGGACTACTAATGAAACATTTATTGCTTGAACTGAAATGATCTGACCCCTATCTGCAGGGGGAACAGGGAAGCTTTACAAATGTAATGGAGGCTAACTCAATACCCATCTGTCTACTATGATTTATATTATTAATAAAGCCACCACAGCCCAATAATCCCTAGTGCTTCATGAAATAAGAACAGAATGGTAAATAAATCTAATATTTATATGCAGCATATTTAAAATAAAGTCGAGTTCCAGGAAGTGAAAGCAGAGTCATTTGAAGTATTTAAAAAGATCTTCTGTAAGAGAAAGATTAGAGGTGCACACAGATGAGTGTGGATAAGAAGGTAAAAACATCCCAGTGGAAAACTTATTGCTGATTTTCATCTGAGCTCTCTAATTTCTACTTCTGTTAGCACTTTCTGGGAAGTTACACCACAAACACCATACATGTCGTAAAGCAGCAACTGTTTAGTTTAATCGACAACAAGAGAGACTGGAGGGAACCAGTCAGTTTGGCGGTCCATCTCAGGCACACACGTGGAGAGATGCAGCTTCCACAGTGAGCAATGTGAAACACAAATATTTAGAGGTAACAGACTGTATTCAATATCCCATTAACTATCTGCTTGTGCTGTAGTGCTGTGGGGAAGAAACAGCTTCAGGGTGGCCTGTTTGTATATTCCACAACTCACATTTCAAAGGACACACTGGACTTTTTTCACTCCTATTAAAACCTCCACAATTGCATATCTGAGAGAGACAGATATTGCATGTAAAACAGGTTGCCATTTGATTAAAAAAAGCTACACACCTTCACTTTGAGCCTGCTATTATTTGAAAAGGAGCAAACTAAAAGCTGATAGTGTTTAAAAGGAGCAAACTAAAAGCTGATAGTGTTTAAAAGGAGCAAACTAAGAGCTGATAGTGTTTGAAAAGGAGCAAACTAAAAGCTGATGGTGTTAGGCAATAAATCAGTCAAACGGACAACATAGTCATTAATTAGGAGCATTGGAGCTGGAGTTGAATTCTATGTTGACATTTCAGTACAGTGCAGTGTAGTATTGTATGAAGTAATTACACTATAGGATACAAGATCTTTATTTGTCATGTGC
>NTHP01000313.1:536235-574848 GCA_003416845.1 Oplegnathus fasciatus | reverse complement strand
ACTCCGTTGTTTGTGTTCTCTGGTGTTCCTACGTGTGAGGCACTTCTAAGACACCTGATGTAAAATTTTATGTGTCGCTTGGATGAGTCCGAGAACAGCATCACAGAGGCTTTAACCAGCCCTAGGAAGAGCTGCTCTCGGTACTCATCCAGGCTCAGAAAACACTGACGAGACAGCCTACATATGAATGTTTTCTTTTCAGATTGAATGATGAATTGTGTGGTTTTATCTTTGTATGTCTTACTTTCTTCTTTTGTTCTTATTGCTACGGACCCTCTTGTGAATCTGAATTAACGTGGAATTGAATTGAAATAGCAATGAAATTCTTTGTTCTCAGGCTCCCTCCAACAATGCTCATAGAAAAAAATGAGAATCTAAGTCAGAAGACATAAAATAGTGCAGAAGTTAAAATATAGGAAAAATATATAATATATATAAAATAGAATAAAATAAAATAGAATATAAAATAGAATACTGTGGTAGACTGGTGTACAGTAATGATAAAATGAATAAACTGTAATGTAGACAGGTTGCAAGAAGGGCCGTTCTCTTGCTGTCCTCGCTGGACCCCGAGGCACCTGAAGCTGCTGACTCTCTCCACCGTAGTCCCATTGATGGAGAGGGGGACGGGTCCCTCTCTCTGTCGCTTCCTGTAGTCTTTAATCAGCTCCTTTGTTTTGCTGACATTGAGAAGGAGGTTGTTTTCCTGGCACCAAGATGTCAGGGCTCTGACCTCCTCTCTGTAGGCCGTCTCATCGTCTCCAGTGTGTAGGCCGATGAAGTGGGTCGTGTCATCAGCAAACTTGACGATGGTGTTGGAGCTGTGGGTGGCCACACAGTCATGCGTAAACAGGGAGTACAGAAGAGGTTTGAGCACTTAAGTATAGTTTATTATGGTTTAGTATAGCATAGCATGGTATAGTATAGTATAGTATATTATGGTTTAGTATAGCATAGTATAGTATGGTACTGTATAGTATAGTATAGTGTGGTATAGTATGGTTTAGTACAGCATATTATATATAGTATACAGTATATAGTATATAATATACTATAGTATAGTATGGCATAGTATAGTATGGCATAGCATGCTCACCAACATGAAATCCTGAATAACTGAGTTACTTGTAAACAGAAAACACAGCAGAACGATCATTGTTGTTTAACCTACTATAAGTGTAAAAATCAACACATTTTGTCTCAGTGTCTTGCACATGTACAAGTTTATTTATCACTTAAGGCTTTTAACTGCCACTCCAAACCTATAGCAGTTGCTATGAGAGGAGAAACAACACTCCAATCAACATTGATCTCCAAGTAATTGCCAGTTAAATATCAATACTTTACTGTGTGCTATGGATTTGGCCCTGCCTATAAAATCTGCCACTTTGTGGCTGTAACCAGCGTGTGAGTCAGTACTTTCACTAGTGTGTTATTTTATCAGTTATTTCTTGTATTTATGAATTGCTTCCTCCTCTTTAATGACCATAATAACTCCTCCTAACCAGTTTCACCCCAACAGAATGTTTTACTAATCTACTTTATGTATAACTACCAGCCTTCGTGCTCTAAATTGTTAAAATGATTACCTTTCTGTACACACTTTCGTCTTGTGTTTCTCATAAATGTGCTTGTCCTACAATAAAACCCATGCTATTGCCTTTACCTTTATTTACCTTTCCCTCATTCTTGATTTTAATGAATTTATGTATGAATCTAATATGACAAATGGCATGGCAAATCTATATTTTTGAACATGAAACTTTTGCAAATATCAGAGGGGAACAGTTTGGAATTTTTTTTATCTTTGATTTACATTTGTAAAGGAGTCCCTTTTAGCTTTACCTTTCAGTACTTGCATAATTTGGATTGGACAGCTTCCAAATACAGTTAAAACTGTATCTGTTTAACTCTGTTTAAATATATGTTCTGTTTAAGAAGGATTTCCCAGCGCTCTTGTCCAGGAACAATCACAGATAAAAGTCCAAGCCGATGGGCTGCTATTCAAAGGCAGGTGGTTGTTGTGTTCTCCAACAATAAGATAGGACACTGAAAATTATTTACATTGATCACCCTGGCATCCTTAGGAAGTGTAGAATCATTAACTAATGTTGGTTGAACAATAACCTGCATTGTATGAATACAATCATAATCAAGCAGGGTCTCTGCAGATACAGACACCACCACCACTTCTAGTGAGTCATAAGCGATGATTGAGAGGGATTGTTTTTGTATGAGTCTACACATTGTTTTTTTAGGAAAATCCTACTCATTATACCTTTAATGTATTTAAATGTCGCTAATGATAATATTCACCACTTGACATAACCTCATCTTGTGGTACTTTACCTTTTTTGTGAGGGAATATCCCATCTTTTTTATTTGGTCATCTGTCATTGTTTCAAATGAAGACAGATTGTGAATTTTATGTGTTGAAATCATGAACTGCCATATGAACAATGCTCAGAATTCTTATCACAAGTAGCAGTAGACTTTCAGTGCTGCTTCTATGACAACTCACTTTAAAATACTGCAAAGAGACAAAAGTTTAATGATATAATTTGAGCTTCTGCGTGTGTAATATTAAAGAGAACAAAATGCTAATGGTCCGTATTACATTATTTAACACTCAAGCACTTAATAGTTACCACTCATGTCTTATAGAAATGCTGTAAGTTTACATCAAGACAACTTGTGTGACCTAGAAAGGCTGCCGCTCTGTCCAAGGCTCTGAGGTGGCCTTGGACGCGTCAACGTGTTGTTAAATTCCCAATTTTACAGAAATAGCTCTTTTGTTGTCCCTGTGATCCTGAATAATTTATTTTGAAGCGTCGTTCCGTTCTGACATTTGCTCACATCGTCCCCGGGTAAGCATGGGCAGGAACATGAATCCCTCATCAGAACCCGGAAAGGTCAAGTGATATTGATCTCACTATGCAAACGCGCTCTATATTGTCAGAATCAAACCTCCAAGGTTGGGATCAGGTCGAACAATTTCCAGGCCAGTTCGGGACTCATTATCAGACTCGGCTCTCGCAGCGCCTTTTACAAGCTGAAACGGGGAGATTACAACTGAAATGTGGCACATCTGACAAAATAGACTTCGCATACGGTGATGAATGGATAGAGGCTGTAGGTTCATCCCAGTGTTGGTGGTCAATCCGCGGTGCGTAAAACGCGCGCTCAGGGGTGGGGACTTCTTTGGAGAGGCACAACAGCACGACTCTCTGCATCCACAGGTTGCTGCGCGGCTCTCTGCTCCTCTCTGCGCCTCTCTGAGCATCTTGGCAACCCAGACCTAAGAGTGCAGCCGGTGGAGATGAACTGAGGAGGACGCGTCTGGCTGAAAGGTTTGGACTTGGAATTGCACATAGAAGCTCATAAGCAAAATGCCAAATCCACAGCCATGAGCAGCTCGATTCTAACCTGCCTGAACAACAATTTGATTGTATTACGCAGGACTTTTCTGTCGTAGAAACATTTTGTCAACGTTTCCTCCGAGGACTGTGCGTTTTATCCGAGACCACCATGCCACAGGTCCCTCACTGCAGCTGCACCGCGGTGACAACGGCAACATAATGGCATGTAGGAGCGGTTGCTGCTGCGGCTCCGGTCCAATAAACGAAGATAACGCGAGGTTCCTGCTGCTGGCTTTGTTCATCATCATCTACCTCCTTTGTGGGGCCGCTGTCTTCTCCGCGCTGGAGCAGCCGAAGGAGCGAGAGGCGAAGGAGCGCTGGGCGCAGAGGTTCGAGCATTTCAGCCAGAAGTACAACCTGAGCAAGAAAGACCTGAACAACTTCCTCAGAAGCTACGAGGAGGCGAACGTGGCGGGCATCCGTGTGGACACAATCAGACCTCGATGGGACTTCACCGGCGCTTTTTACTTCGTGGGAACTGTGGTATCAACCATTGGTGAGATGGAGAAACGGTGTAAAGTGCAATTTTTTCACTCAGCTCTCTCATCTTTTTTTCTGAAAACACATAAAAACTCACCATTAAACCTCTCTTTGAGGAGATCATCAGTTATTAACTTGTGTGTGTGTGTGTGCTTTTTCTGTGTGTGTTATTGCATCTCCTTTTATTTCCCTATAATGTGGCTCAGTGTGTCACAAATGATGTCTTGCATTGTTTTCTCTTCTTTTGCAAACACTCTAACAAACTCTCCCATATCAAGGCCGCGCATCACTCACTTTTCATGAGAATGCATGAGTATTTCGTATTGAAAGGGTGTTGGAAGCCAGGGTGGGATTAGTCAAACTTTCACACACGGCAGACGTGCAGACCAGCACAACAGTGTATGCAAAATACTTTTTTGAACATGAAAAATGTTGACTTGTCACAGCAGCATTAATGATGCGCTCTAGTCCATTTAGTTCTAGTGGTCAGCCACACAGTGAGCCAGCAAACACTCTACTAGAGCCCTGGATCTAGCACAGCTGAATGAAATGAAGCCATAATGAATGCTATTAGTTATTTCTGTGTTTGGCAAGTCAAACTTCTGTAGCGAGAAATGTCATATTCAAGTAAGACCTCCTCATTTCTTATCTGTTGATGTATGTTTATTCACTGTAAAGAGATCCACTTCAGGCAATTTTGAAAGTAACATTTCTGTGTCTTGAGTTAGTCCTTGCGGTCTGATTCACTGGGTTCAACAAAGCTAGACTGAGAAAAAAAGGCAATTTAATGTCTGCATCGGAGCTAAATTTGTCCCTGACAGCTAGTTCTCCATTTCAGCACTTGCTGTGTCCACGACTGTCTGAGAGCACTGGAGGCGTCAGTGTAAGTATGGCAGACAGAGTAGAAAAACAGAGCTATCCCTCTAACCAATAGGACTGTTATACACAGTGACAAACCCATTGATCTTCTGTTGTTGATACCTGTTGTTGTTACCGTACCGCTACAAGGTCCAGTTGGAGGTTGCAACGGTGTAAGTAATGTAACCGCTGATCTGCAATCGTGACGAGGCTGCGTCCCATCTCTGATCTCACGAATGACAGATGCACCATCACAAAATTGTTTGATGTCATCATTGCTGTGAACTCCTGCAGAGGCACTGCATCCTGTAAAATCCAGCTTGTTCCAGCTGTTGTTTGAAGTCAACAGTCTGAGAGATTTTGTCAGATTTGATTCATGTCAACTTTCATCAATATAAGCAGTTGGTCTTTCCGTCTTCTTTTTATCTAACACTGTCATCTCTCTGTTTTTGGAGTACGTATGTATATGTATAGCTTAAGGGAAAGCCCTTCAAAAACACATCATCATTTTGCATCCTCGAGGAGAGTACTGTGTGCGTCAGAGTTTGGATAAATACATGAAAGAGTACAAGTGAGCATTGTATCTTTTGATTATTGTACTGCATTGTCAGAACATACATGCACATTTATGTGTCATGTAATGACGCAGATACTTCAGTGAGTAGCAAAAAAACCCTTTTATTCTTAGATTGTGATTAGTAGACCTAATTAAAATATATGACAACATTGTGCATAGATATGCGCTTATTCTCTTTCTTTCCTGGAGTTAGATGCCAAGATTGTTACCGATCTCATGTTTCTGTTAAATAGCCTCTAGAGTTGTGAAGTGCGAGGAGGTATTTCGGGGAAACCTTGGTTTTCGAAGTCCCATTTACATGACTCACAGTTGGAGCACTTGGAGCACTACTTCAACTCTCCCAGTTGAATCATCAGTACAAAAGATTAACAACTGTGTTAGAAAGTAAATGGTTCTTAAATAACAACAAGTCAAAGGTACATGGAAGTTTTGAATTCGCACGCCTCTGACTGGCCTCTCCATAGCAGTGGTGGCCGAGGCTCATGGGTATCGTTGAAGTTGAGATAAGTACAGGAAATGTCCATAACATAAATCTATAGGACTGTTATCATCCGGGAGAGTCCCGCGTTTCTATGCCATGCAACACTGAAGATATTGTCTTGTTGAAAAATAGAAATGGGATTACAGAATGGGGAAACGGGGGAACGGTATTTTGCGCATACAAACACTGTAGCAACATGTGCACAGGTAGAAGTTGGACAGTAGGCCTACTGTGTAATGAGACACAAATAAGACAGAAGTGCTAATAAATTGTTTATTACTACAGCTTTCACGTTTATTGATGCACGGGGCAGCCATATTGGATTTTGAGGTCGGGGTTGGTGAGGGTCTCCCGACTTTCCGAGTCGGAAATCCGACTTCAGGGGGCGTTCCGGTTGAAATTTCCGACTGGGAACTCGGAAATTCCGACTTCTGAGTTCAAATGGAACGCGTCATTAGCATGGCTCTGTCCAAAGCTAACAAAATCGGTCTACCAGTACCTGTAAAGCTCACCAATTAACACGCTATATCCAGTTTGTTTAATCCGTACCAAAAGTCTGAAAAGACAAGTTGTGGTTTTGCAGGGGGTTATGTGTTGGACTATTTTGGACTGTTCTGTCTTTTTTAGTATCCTGGCAACCTCACGGTGACGACAAGACTTCAGGAAGATATAACGTGTTAGTTAGTGAGCTTTAGAGGTGGTAGTAGGGGGATTTTGTTAGCTTCGGACAGAGCCAAGCTAGCTGTTATCCCGTTTCTACTGTTTGTGCTAATCCAAGCCAACCAGCTGATGTCTGCAGCTTCATATTTAACAGACAGATATGAGAGTGTTTGGAAAAAAAAAAAACTGCAGCCCAATTAGCACATTGAGAAAGAATTTGAATGTGGAGGCAATCAAATCCTCCACAAGAAGCCTGCCTGTAGCACAGTGGCAGTTAGTCATGCTGCGGAGTATGTTTTTCATGACACGAGATACAGTTACATTTATCTTCGTCTTTCTAGTGAAAAAGGCCCCTCATATTGTAAGAATTTACAGCTGCTGTACCTGTAAATAATCAATTTTCACACCACAAAACACGGCGCATGTAACTGTGTGACCGCCATAAAAATTGCAGCGTTCAAATTTCCAACAGCGTTATCAATGTAATAAACTGAAAAAAGCGGAACAGGCAGAGGGACAGACAGGGAGACAGTGCTTCATTGAGCTTTCAGTGTTAAATGAGGGATGAAAAGGAGACATCACTGAGATTGGTGCAGTCGATAGAAAGACCTCTTACTTTGACTACCATTTTGTTCATCTGCCAGTTCACCAGAGACAAAGGAGAAGCTGCACACAAACAGCATCTCAGTTCCCCTCAGGGTAAAACCGGTTAAATGGGTTAGAACCTTTAAAGATAAGAGAAAATGATAAAATTGAGATGTGAGGCGGCTCCGGTGGGTCTTTCAGTTGCCAAATAACTGTGGGGAATACAGCGAAATGTTAGACAAACCGACACTTTGGGACTGATTGTGGTGATGTGCTCGGACTGAAAACACCTCAGCTCTTAAAGTGAGTGAGTGACAAAGACAGATAGAGAGGGAGAGAGAGAGAGAGAGAGCACGTCACCAATGGCAACCCAGTGGGTTGAGGCAGTTGTGTTAGTGTAATTTCCACTTAGAAGAAGAGGAGATCAGTAATTAGCCATCTTTGGAAATGACAAAGAGGATGTGAGTTTGGTTTAAAAGGTAAGTCAAAGCAGCTGGAGGCGATGGCCACACTCATCTTCTCTACAAAAAATCCAGTCATTTACGTAGAGCACTGTGGTTTACTTGTAAGTGTATGTGTGTGAAAGAAAATGGGGGCGTTGAGGAAGACTAAGCACTTTTCAAGTGAAGGTAATGCTTTAAAAGAATGCTTCTATTTAGAGACACTTACACATGCTGAAGACAAGAAACTGGGCTCAAGTTCAGCTACTCTTCCAAGTGTTCACCTCATTTTATCTTGTTATAATATCAGTGTTACTATGTAGATTTCTACTTATTGCATAATGTCTGTGTGTATTCCAGGGTTTGGGATGACCACTCCTGCCACCATTGGAGGAAAAGTCTTCCTGATGTTCTACGGTCTGCTCGGCTGCGCAGCCACCATCCTCTTCTTCAACCTCTTTCTGGAGCGCGTCATCACCGTCATCGCCGTCGTCCTCAAGTCCTGTCACAAACGACGCCATAACAAAGCCGTGCTCCCGCAAAATGGCCAGAGAGTCTCTGAGGGAAACAGAGCAGGCGGAGCTGGGGGAGGTGGAGGAGGAAAAGGACAGGATCTGGCTGGGTGGAAGCCTTCGGTCTACTGTGTTATGCTCATTCTAGGAGCTGCAGCCATCTTGGTGTCCTGCTGTGCCTCGATCATGTACTCGGCAGCCGAGGGCTGGGGCTACCTGGACTCGCTCTACTTCTGCTTTGTGGCCTTCAGCACCATCGGTTTTGGAGATATGGTGAGCAGCCAGCGGGTCGTCTACGAGGGCCACGCCACGGCCGCATATCGGCTGGGCAACTTCCTCTTCATCCTGACCGGCGTGTGCTGCATCTACTCCCTCTTCAACGTCATCTCCATCGTCATCAAGCAGGTCCTCAACTGGCTGCTGAGGAGACTGGAGGCCCCCTGCCGCTGCTGTTTCCCCAGGAGGGGTCACCACCCGCACCGGCACCCCCGACGGAACGTGGTGGCCCCGGGTCACCTGCGTGCCCGCAGAGACCCCTCCATCGAGACAGACGCCATCAACGAGAGCGAGACTGACACTGGGCGCAGGATGTCTGGGGAGATGATCTCCATGAGGGACTTCCTAGCAGCCAACAAGGTGAGAGCTTCAGGGCTGGAGCAGGTTGTGGCTGACATCTCGTGTGATATTCCACCTGTCTAATGTAATCAGATGTGTTATTACACGCAATATTCACTTATCTACAAGAATAACCGTATTAAACTGCTCGCATGAGTAGCAGGAAGAACATTTAGTCAATAATCTTGTTTCCCTGTAGTCATGTTTACTGCAGTCATTAACTCCTTATTCACTCAGTCATCCCACTCCTCATAAGCTGTATTGAATTTTGAATGCTCTATTCCAGCTTTCCTGCAGGGCTGTCAATACAGAAACTCTTCATGAACCATAACATGCATGGAACATATAATATCACAGCCTGTGCATACTTTCTATTATTGAAACCGATGTTAAATCGTACGAGTTATTGTATAAGTAGAATGAAAATATCCAAGATCAATAATGGTTTGACAAAGGTTAAATAGTGTGATTAATATTTTCACAAGGCTTTCTGTATATATAAGCAGCAGTTCACTTTATGCTGCTGTTTTCTAGGCTACATACATATCATGTGTAAAATTTCTCTGAATACTAATGGACTTACTCCATTGGTATCACCCCTTCAACAGCCCTTGTAGCCACTCAGAGGTGTCCATACATTTCTATAACTGCTACCCTTCTTTTCAGACAAGAGGAACAAGCAGCATGACCTGCTGAATATCAAGATCTCAGGATCATTCTAAAGTGGATGAAAAACAAAATCGGAATTTTCTAAATAAAGGTTTTAACTGAGAAAATTAAGAGACTAAATGGCGCGACATGATGCTGTAGCAAATATCTAACTAAAATGGAAGGAGTCTCTGTCTGTCTATCTGTCCATCTGTCTGTCCTTCGATTATCTCGTCAACCGTTTATCCAACTTCACACTTGGCGGGCGTATTGCTGAGGACTCGCAGTGTCGAGTGTGAAGTGAACCATTAACACAGAAACTGAAAAGAACAGATGTGGAAACATGTTACTGTAGACTACTAGCACATGATGTAATATCCTAGGTGACCAACCCTTAAACAATAGTGTGTTATTATCACAACATTTTATCACAAAATTAAGGCAATAAATCAATTAATAGTACTTCTTTTTTTAACTGTTCAATTAGACTTTGGTGTTGATGCTGATTTTTCATGCAGTGCTGTCAGCAGGTCAAAGTTTTCAGCGAAATATCTCAACATTTCCATCGATGGATTGGCACAATTTTTTGTAAAGACACTTGTGGTTCACACGTGATGAATCCTGATGGCGTTAGTGAAGTTCTTCTCTAGCGGCACCAGCAGGTTGACATTTGTGGTCTTGAGTGAATTGTCTCAACAACTATTAGACATAGTACAAGACATTTGGTACAAGTACAAGTCATGTGCCCCTCAGGGTGAATTGTAATAACTTTGGTGATTGCTTAGCTAGCACCATCATCAGGTCAAAATGTCAATCTCTCAATACTTCGGTTTACTCATGCAGTGCCCATTCAAAACGTGCCTGTTCGGAACGGGCCTTGCTTGGCCTCCGGTATTGTTGCTTTGCAGCTTACACCTGCCAAGTGTGAAGTCAATCGCATGAACGGTTGACGAGATAATCGAAGGACAGACAGACAGAGACACCTTCCATTTTAGTTACATTACCAAACACCTGCAAAACTAATGACATTCCCACCAGCCTCGGCTGTACTTTGTGTTTAGTGCCAGTTAGCAAATGTTAGCATGCTAACATGCTAAACAAAGATGGTGAACATGGTAAACATACCTGCTAAACATCAGCATGTTAGCGTTGTCATTGTGAGCAGGTTAGCATGCTGACATTAGCGTTTAGCTCGAAGCACAGCTCTGCGCCTAAGCACAGCCTCACAGAGCCGTTAGCGTGTCTGTAGACTCTCTTGTTTTCCACAGCATACGCATAAAAATGCAGATTAAAATATTTCACATTTAAAATGCTTAAAAAAAGTCAATGTGGTTGTCCCCCTTTGAAATAAAAGAACAGCTTGTCCAATGTTTGATTCACTGGCTAATAACACCAGAGCCCTACATGAATGCTCCCTAGCAAGATGCCTGGAAGAGGAATTCATCTTACAGACTGTCGACTGACAGCATATTTGACTGGTATTGTCCTGTCTGTCTGTAGCCTGGTTCCAGACCTCTGAACTGCCGCCTACTGATTTGTTCAGCGATTTACCATATATAATATATAACAATATATGAATGAAAGAAGTAAAACGGAATGTCATTTCAGTCTGAATACAGTCTGTCTGGAGGTTCACTCTTGAAAAGGTGCCTGTAAAGCCTGAGAAACCAACTTTGTACATATTGTACTTGTGGAGAGAGGAATAAGAGAGAGAGAAGAAAGGGAGGGCTGGAGGGAGAGAGATGGAGACCAGAATGTTCAGTCAGGGACAGCTGAAAATCGATGAGCTGTGGATACACTTCAGTGGCAACATGAACTTGAAATGTATAGCCTTCAAAGCTGTCTCAACACTGGTTCAGGGTCGTCCTCAGAGTTCCATTTACTGAGAAAAATTAAATTATTCAACATAATAACACTAGAGTTTGGACACAATTATGTCAAATATTTATGCAATTAAATGACTTCAAGTCAAGTTTAAGAATTAAGATAACTTAAAGAGAAGTTACAATAAGTCAACATCACTCCACATCCAAATACCTGCCCCACATCTCTAGAGGTTCACAGCCCCAAATTTAGGGAGTTATACTCGAGAATACATATCTTAGTACAAAATTAAAAATAGCACTCTCTCAAACTAATACATACCACCTGACTTTGAGAAACAAGATGGTAGCTTATTCAAACATGGCAATTCAGGCACAAATATGTTTATTTCCAATATTTTAAAGGACTATTCAGTATCCTAATCAATTTCCCTCATTCTGTGTACAGGTACAAAAATATTGATGATGATTGATGATCAAATCTGTATCTGTTTACCAGTTCACCATCTTAGTTCAGCATGTTTGCGTGCTAACATTTGCTAATTAGCACTAAACACAAAGTAGAGCTGAGTCTGATGGGAATGTCATTAGTTTTGCAGGTATTTGGTCTTAAAACCAAAATACTGGACAAATTGAAAGTTTGGCCTGATGATGATACGAGATGAAATATAAGAGGATCACCGGAGTTATTGAAATTCAGTACTGTACCAAATTTTGTGGCGATCCATCCAAAATTTGCTGAGAAAAATGTCAATCTCAAAGTGGAGTAAAAGTCCAGGGATCACCAAAGTAAGTTGGCTTCGCCCACTGGGGGCTATGTATGCCTGCACATTTCAGTGTGGATCAAAGTAGTGGACCAATGGCACTGACACCCCTAGAGTCATGCAGCTAGCTTGGCTAATAATACACATAACAGTGTGTGAAACAGCTCTGTTCCATTTGATTTAATATTGACTGAACATGTAAAACAGCATTACACTTCAGCTGTGTACATTCTCTACACATTGCTTTGTAGGGTGAAAATTTTAAGGGAAAGGTTGGTGTGTGTGGGAGAGTAAATGTCTGGTTTCTGTCAGTCGCACTTGTTCAGTATTTGTCATTTTTGTTCACTTAAATCGACACACCAAAGGAGAGGAAAAACACCACCTGGTAGCCTTGTATCACACCTGCAAAATCAGATGTGCCTGCTGCCAACACGTTATATTAATCCTTGTTTCGCTTCACAGGTTTCACGTACCACTTCCAAACAGCATATATTTCCTCATCTGTTCATTTCTTTATCTCTTTCCCTTCCTGCAGGTGAATCTGGCTATTATGCAGAAGCAGCTTTCGGAGATGGCCATCGGGCACCCGCGCCAGTCCAGCTCCAGTTCACGTCAGAACGGGTTCTCAGGAGGGGTGGGCGCCCTTGGCATCATGAACAACCGGCTGGCAGAGACTAGCGTGGACAGATAGGGGAAACAGCGCGAATCCTCTTTAAAGGATACAAAAGGCTGAGAGGATGAGCTGCGTGAGGTCAAGCTGACACTGAGGACTGCCTTCCTGGGAAAATAAAGAAGATTTGGGTGGTGTGCAAGACTGAATTTATGACTACGTAATTGCATGTTTTCCATCGACAAGCAAGCTGACCCCGAGCAGCAACAGCTTCGAAATCAAACCCTCTCAGCCCGCTTTCCCGTCAGGAACATGGTTACATGAATGATGCATGGTGGTTTGCTGGAGTCTCACATCTGGACCAGACTCGGTGTGCTGGAATGTTCCCTCGTGAGAAATTCAGTTTCCATGGTGATAAAAAAAGCCTGCCTAGAGCTCTTGTATCCAAGCCTTAAAGACCTGATGCACTACATGCTACTTCACACCTAACGCAACTTCCACTCGTCTGCAGAACTCATCTTACAGTACAACGCTCACTCTGACTCTACCCACATCCACACTGTATCTGTCACTGTAAAGGACATTAATGAGAAAAAATAGCTTTAATAAAATGGGTGTTTCTTGGTTTGTGTCCAACAGTAATTATTACATAAAACTGGGTGTCATGTAGAAAATGAAACGTTAGGCGCAATTCATGGATAACTGAATGTTTACCTTCAATGTAGAGTACATGTTACAATTAGACTACCAATTACACCCTCATTCACATCATTCACGAGTCAGACAAATGCTTCACAGCCATGTTATCTTCTATTCAACAGTCTCTATCTTCTGCACTGCTTTCATTCTTTATTACAACCAATAGAAGGCAGCACCCCCGCCCCCACCTCATTACAAACCAAACAGACCTATCTGAAGCTGAAAGGGTGGTGTTCTGAGTCTGAGATGAAACCTATTGTGTGACACTGCTGTTTACTTTGGGGCTTGCTGCATGCACATTATCCCAGCACAGATGCAAGCATGAGGACATTTTCTCACCCTGATGTTATCTGTAGGTGATTGGTATGGACATAAATGCAGTGAAACAAGTCGATACGGGGCTCATTATTTGATTTTAGCTCAGCAGTGTTAGGTTTATGTTTTTCCTATAGTCTGGATTCAGTAGACAAAAAGGACAAAAGACGGAAAGACGAGATTTTTTTGCAATACCTGTGGAGTGACGACCGCAAGCAGCCGAGAGGGAGAACGACTTGAGGACACTATATTATGCTTGATTTAGGGAGATGGTATAGACATCTTCATTCTCTTTGTAAGTGCATCTGAGAGGAAATTACAGGGTGAGAATCCTCCAGGCTCCACTTCCGACGTCACCAGCTGGGCTTTGGTAAATCTGACTTTTAAGTGTGTCTGTTTTCCAGAGAACGAGAGCAGAGAGCAGTGTCGTCTTGATAAAATGACAACCTAGCAAACCTGCAAAGAAAGAATGTGCTATAATAATTTTGCATGGGGTCCTCATGATTTTTTTTAGGATGATTTCCAGTGTTTGTAAGAGTACTATATCTGTGAGTCATCTGTGGCAAATATCCTTTTCAGTTCACAAGTGAGAAGAAGGAGGTGAGATCCAGATGGCACACGGCATCAATAAAGCATATGCAGAGTAAAGAATGTATTTTTACAAAAAGAAAGAAACACAGTATAATTGACCGTTTACTAAACCCCACCCCCAAACAGTGATTTACCAGGATTGGAACTGTAACTAGGCAAGGTGGGCCTGTCAAGCTGTGGATTTCTCAACATGATGTAGCGTAATTACAGCAAAACTCTGCATTTTTGTCAGAGTTTAAAGGATAAGTGTCTTTTTGTAGCCCTTCTAAAACCAAAAACACACAAGCAAAAGTTAAAAGAGTGTATTAAAAAGGGTGTTTATTTGCCCTAACGTAAGCTGATATCAAAATCGATGATCGCCAGCCAGAAATAAGAAGCTGCTTTTGTCTGTCTGAAATCAAGGACCCATTATTTCAAAAATTACTAACAATTTTGAGGGGTAAATCTGCCACCATTATCAGTGTAGACTGAATATGTGCTGTGCTAGTAACTATGGGGTGGCGGGGCTCAGTAAACAGTCAGTTGCTGCATTTTAATTCATCCATCTCCAGCAATCCTTTAGAGTGTATTTTATTGTTCTACTTTTCCAAGTTCAAGACGTTGTAAGGTACTAAAGGGCGTGAATTAAAGTCTGCCTTGTCTTTATGTAGTTAACCTAAATGTGAACATTTTTCTCTCATCAATACAAACACTGAGTTACATCTGCATATTCAGAAAGTCAGTTCATTAACAGTAGAATGGGAGAAAATAACACGGACATGAAGAAAGTAAGTAAATACTGAAATCCAATATCTTATACAGAATAATAAAACTGACAAAAATAACTTGAATCTAGCAGCCTCCACTCTTTGCTATGGAGACAATCTCACCCTCAGACAGAAAAATCTGATACACAAAAACTGCAAAGATGTTGCTTTGCCATTGCCAGCATTCATGCACATGCACGCTGCACACACACAATCATACACTCAAGTGTGCAAACAAAACAGCCTAATAGAGAATCAGAGAATATGTCAGAGAAACTGTGCCTACACAGATAATAATAGCTTTGAACAAATGCCTGCATGTTCCTGTCTGTGCGTGTGTCTGTGCGTGCACAAATGCACGTGTGTGTGTGTGTGTGTGCTACAGGTGAGACTCGGACAGATGCAGACATACAAAGGGTCTTTGTTAAAGCTCTTTTCTCAGTCACGACAACTCTCAGAGAGTTACTGACACCACTCTTGTATCCACTGGGTTGGAGACAATTTGAAGCACACACTAATGGAACAGTCACGTGGGATTTGACAATGTGGTTGATTCTGCTGTGCTGCAGAGGTGGCCTCAGTGTTACTCCACCATTTACGGCTCAGTAGGAATAAACTTCATAGGTGGGTATTTTATTATTATGTTCACAAAAGGTGTGAAAACTCTGTGTACCTGAGTAAAGATATGATGAATGTGTGACTACACTGTGAGCAATTTTGAGAATAAATTAAAATATTTTCCTTATTACGACTATTACCTTTTAGGGGGAAAGGCAGTAATTTTAATCATATAGTATACATATTATGTAATGTGTAATATATGAAGTATTATACTGTAAAAGCTAACAGTAGACAGTGGGTACACTGATATTGAATCTGAGTCCGGTTAAGGTCAGGGGCTGTTAATCAATGGCTTTGCACATATAAAGACATGTCTGACCAGAGGGATTAGCTACACAAACAGTGACAGCCCTGCACAATTAGCTAATTACCTTAATGACTTAATTAGGATGGGTGGGATGCCTTGTCAATGTTGTGTGCATAATTATTGATTGATCATGTGCATGAGTGTGATAGGGGAGGGTAAGTAGGAAGTAAGCCAATTAAATAGTCTCTGTGAAAACCAAGGCTGTGAGATGGTGCTACTCAAACACACACAGTGAAGAGTGTATCTGTTCAGAAACAAAATTAAGACAATATTATTTCTGCAGCTTTACTCGATCCTCCTTACTGTTGAGCACCCAGGTCAAGACACTGTGCAGTACTGAGGATGCTGTCCTCAAAGTCATACATCAAAGTCTACTCTTTCACCTATGTTAACATGGTCTAGATGGCATTAACCACGTTGGTTCTTTTGTTATATCTTCATGACATATAATAAACTAAACTAAATGTTTCGATTGTTAAAAATACAGGAATCAGCTGACAGTTTGCTTCTTTACCAGCTCTAATGATGGCCCACGTGAATAACAGGCAGCCACAATGTGCAATAATGTGCAATTAACCGTGACAACAAATGACATGTGATGTTCATTAAAATGAGTTTAATAAAGTTTCAAGCAAAACCTTCATTAAACCAACATACAGTGTGCTATTCTAATGACTTTAGACAGTGAAGTCTGCACATATAGAGACAACTGCTGACACTAACTGGATATTGTAGACTTGAAGGTACGATGGTATCAGATTATACTCTTTTAAATGCCATAAACGTTTAGTGGAGCATACAGATGTTGTGTTTGAAATATTCCAGGCAAATATTTGAATGAACATGGTAATGTCCCGGTAAAACCACCACGGCTGCCGTCATAATGTCTAAGAAGTTGTTAGAAGTTGTTCCGTTAGTCTTTGTTGTCTCTTCGCTGTTTAGCTTAAAAGTACAACCCATGGTCAACATATTTTTAAAACAAGGCCAAACAAACTACTTAAAATAATGTTTGCATCAAAGCTACTGATTGGATATTTAAAACAAGACTTTCTGAATTTACAAATTAAACCTTAACTGTACAGTACTGTATAAAAAGCAAAATGTGCGTTTTTTGTCCTATAGTGTTGCCGTACCCGCTGACGTCACTTCAGAGCGACAAGCAACAATGGTAAGTGAGCAAGCAGTTTCTCAGCGGCTCGTACATTCATTTCACTAAAACGTATAATTCGTCAATAAAGCGATACTCATGGTACCTGAAACGTTAACATTCGCGCCGCCGCGTAGTTTCAGGTGGTTTTATGTCTTATTTGTGAAATAACAACAGAATTAAAAGTAGGTAAGAGCCTACTAGCCGAAGGCTAGCTACGTTAGCTTTTTTCTCGGCTGGCAGCAGTCGTTATCCTAGCTTCTGATTAGCAAAGTCATTCATATTATAGAGGCAACTTTTTCCTTAGTTTGATAAAGTATGTCATGTTTCTTCGTGAATGTCATGTTTCTTTGTCTTTCCATTAATACAAGATAACGTGTTGAATGTAACGTCCTGGGTAACGGCAACGGAAGCTAATTTTGGTGTAAACAGCTCAGCTAACGAGCTATTTAAGAAGGGAACTCACTGTATATAACGGTCTGAATGCACTGCTAGCTACTCTCCTTCTCAGCTGTATTAACATATATCTGATATTCTTTTAGGGTCAAAGCCAGAGTGGAGGTCATGGTCCAGGGGGAGGCAAGAAGGATGACAAGGTGAGAATGACACAGCTTCTGCTAGCTAATGTCTGAACCTGCTTGTTTTGGTGGTCAGATACTCTTTTGAGTCGCCTCTGAATGACACTGACTCGTTCATTATTGACACGGAATTTGCCTCATATTTGTTATATAGTGTAAGATATTTTGTTTTGCTTCAGCTTCTTTCTTCTCACTATCTGACCACACATGCTGTTTGTTAAACAGAGGTCTGCTACAGGCTTCATTCGAAACTAGGGCTGCAGCTAACGATTATTTCCATTATCGATTAATCTGTCGATCATTTTCTCGATTGATCGATTAGTTGTTTGGTCCATAAAATGTCAGAAAATGGTGAAAAATGTTGATCACTGTTTCCAAAAGCTCAAGGTGTTTTGTCCAAAACCCAAAGATATTCAGTTTACTGTCACAGAGGACTAAAGAAACCAGAAAATATTCACATTTGAGAAGCTGAAATCAGAGAATTTGGACACTTTTTCTTAAAAAATGTCTCAAAACGATTAATCGATTATCAGCATAGTTGGCGATTAATTTAATAGTTGACAGCTAACTGATTAATTGACTAATCATTGCAGCTCTAATACAAATAAATGTTTGAGGGTTTGTGACACTGTAGTTCATGTGTTTCTGGGTATTACCTTTTCTGACATGTGTCATCCCACGTTGTGCCAATTAAAGGATAAGAAAAAGAAGTATGAGCCTCCAATTCCCACCAGAGTTGGCAAGAAAAAGAAGAAGACCAAAGGACCAGATGCCGCCAGCAAACTACCACTTGGTAAGGAACTGAAAAAGCAGAGAGTTGTGAAGATGTGTTTTATCTGTGTGGTAGCCTGTCTCAGTTTTTGCAGTTGTTTATTTGCAATTTATTAAAAGTGTTCAAAAAGACATCCCTGGTAGAGAGATTGTAATATTATTGAAACTCCTTATATGGCACTTTGGAAAAGAAAGAGAATGCAAGAGAAAGTAACATAATCTATAAGCATGATATTAACAGCCATCAAGTTTAAGTGGGAAGTCTGTGAAACTAAGTGTTTGTGGTTGAATCAGATTGTTGTGCATATAGTTTTTTTTTTTGTTGTTGTTTTTGTTTTAATTTAGGCTTTACATATGCTGACCTGTGTTTTCCTTTTAGTCACCCCTCACACTCAATGCCGCCTGAAGCTGCTGAAGCAGGAGCGGATCAAAGACTACCTACTGATGGAGGAGGAGTTCATCAGGAACCAAGAGCAGATGAAGCCTCTAGAGGAGAAACAGGAGGTCAGCCCTCATTACCTATATGCCTCACTTGCCTTTGTGCTGCATGTTTGGGTAGAATGTAGATGCAGTAATACTGACTTTTTGTTATTATTAATTTTTCATTGACCTTTGGTCATGTTACAGAACAGACCAAATCTTAACTTCTCCTAGAATTTGAATGATCCTGGTCTTATTTTTTTTATTTTTTATTTTACAGGAGGAGAGGTCAAAGGTGGACGACCTGCGCGGGACCCCCATGTCTGTGGGCACTCTAGAGGAAATCATTGATGACAACCACGCCATTGTTTCCACCTCAGTGGGATCAGAGCACTATGTCAGCATCCTGTCCTTTGTGGATAAGGATCTGCTGGAGCCAGGTTGCTCTGTCCTGCTCAACCATAAGGTAATATTCAGTGAGAATTCTTACTTTAGGCTTACCTTTTTAAAAAATACATTCATTTAAATCAAGATACCTTTGTAATAGTCTTTAGTGTTCAGACTCTGTGCTACTAGTCATTGATGTAGAGTCAGCAAGTGTCCTACAATTCCCTGAAACACTTAAAAGAAAGTTCTGAAAATTCTTACTAATCATCTTGTTTTTGTATATCACTTGTAGGTTCATGCTGTGATTGGGGTGCTGATGGATGACACTGATCCCTTGGTGACAGTGATGAAGGTGGAAAAGGCCCCACAAGAAACCTACGCTGACATTGGAGGACTGGACAATCAGATCCAGGAGATCAAGGTACATCACAAATGCACTTCAATGTGCCATGTCAAAAAAAACAGAGCCCAGACTGTTATCTTAAAAAGTATTTATTTGTTAATGACATTCAATTAAGAGTCAAGCAAAACTATGAATCTAAAAAGGGGCATATTATCAGGTAATTGGCTGCTCCTTCCACACTGGACGAAAACCATGTCAGTGATCGGTAAAAGTGATAAAACACCCAAATATATCTACGCAGATGTAAAGTTCAGTGGTTAGGTTGGTTGCTTGTATTGGTTAAGCATCTTTTCCTTGGATACTGAGGCTGACTGTGTGTTTTTTGTTGTGTTATACAGGAGTCAGTGGAGTTGCCTCTCACACATCCAGAGTATTATGAAGAGATGGGCATTAAGCCCCCCAAAGGTGTCATCTTATATGGACCACCTGGCACAGGTAAGAGCTTCAAATAAACATTCTGCCATTAGCAGTTTTCCAACTTGTAAAACTCGATTCATGCTCTCCATGTAATCATCAGAAAGTGATCTACTACTACTACTACTTATAGACAATCATCTGTGATGACATTTATTTAGATAACACCCCCCCAATACAATTTTAGACACTGACATTCAGTTTTACAAATATGTGGTACCAGAATTACATATATACATATACCCTAACGTTTGATTTTTCCAGTTCAGCCACATAAATATGAAGTATTTTTTAAATGAAATCCAGAGATGAAGATGTTGTTACCCCAGTTTGACATCACTGGCAAATTCCATTTGGCCACTAGGGACCTTTCTGTAAAGGGCACCACAACAGGGAAGGTGAGAAACTGTCACAAGCCCCCTGCAGCCTCTCAGTACTGCCACAGATAAAAGTGCTCTACAGTCAGTGTTACACAGTTGTAATGATTCAAAACAGCAAAATAAAAGTGCACCTCCAGCATCAGTATGAAATATGCTAATGCCTGAATAATTTCATCAAAGCAGTATAACTAGTCATCGAGGGCTGAGATTGCCTTTGTGAACTTGTCAACTTCGGTCACGGTGTACAGCATTAGAAAAAACCTTTTTACAAATTTACAAATCAAATCTGTTCTTCACTGAACAAGATCTCATTAATAAACGACATAAAGGTTAAGTGAAGTGCACTTCACTTCTGTGAATTTCAATAGTATCTACAACCTTCTTTATGCATTTATAAAGAACTACACATCACTGTTACCGATTTAAATATCCGCTCGAAGGCAAGGAGGAGACGAATTTTGATGTTTAATCTTTGTGGGTGTCAATGGTCACATATATTTTTCTATCTTTGAAAACAGTATGCACAGATCTTTTGTTTGTTGTCAGAATATGGGGAGAATTGTGAGAACTTTTCAGACATAATATGTGTGTCTGTAATCATTCTAAAAGAGCCATAGCAGTCTCAAGGTTTTCCTGGTGGCACACTGTTTTGTTTTTCAACCTTTCCCACCCTCTAGTTAATGAAATAATAAAAGATAGAATATCACTCGGCTAGCTTTTGTCAAAGGACACAATAAGCAATATATATTTATTGTGGTTCCTGATATTAAGATACCACTAGTGCTTTTGACCATGCAATAATTCCTCCTTTATGTTATCATCTATTACTACCACATATTGCCATGATAATTTCGACTTTTGTCTGCCTCTTAAAATTGGATAGAGAATTATTTTTACTATATCTCAATTCAGTGTTGCAGAAAGTGCATATATTAATTTCTTTCAGGTTTACTAATCACTTATCTGTGTGAATGTTACGTTGCAAGTAGTGAACAAAGGAGATATGATGGAGTGACCTTTTATAACTGCTTTGACGTGCACCTGGGCAGTTTGTGATATTTTGGGTTCCTAAAAACCTTTTAAATTCAAAGAGGAAGTGACATTTTGTTCACAAGCTCTTCATCATACCCTTTTACTGAAAATGTCTCCAAATGGATACATCACAGATGAGTTTCAACATCTCAAAAACCGAGTCTTAGTGTTGCTGTTCTACCCTACCGATAATGTATAACATTCACCTGGATATTAGACAGCTAGAATAACTTAACTAATGTGTCTTTTTTTCTACTACAGTGATGTAGTTATTGTATTTCCATGCTAAAGGTCTACTTGAACTGTTCTGCATGTACCAGGTAAGACACTGCTCGCCAAGGCCGTAGCCAATCAGACATCAGCCACCTTCCTGCGCGTGGTGGGCTCAGAGCTGATCCAGAAGTACCTGGGAGATGGGCCCAAGCTGGTCCGAGAGCTATTCAGGGTGGCAGAGGAGCACGCACCGTCCATCGTCTTCATCGATGAGATTGATGCCATCGGCACTAAGAGGTACACAGACGTCAACTTAAAGCAAATTTAGACTGAGAATGTGAGAGGCTGAGAGCATCAGAGCAGTGATAATTTATCAGCAGTGGTGTTGAAGCGTCAGAGGTGAATGACAAGGTGTTGGATTAGTAAGTGTGATGACTGGCTTTGCCTTAATAAATCACAATTTTATTTTTGTTAAATACTTAACATCACATTAACAGTTCATAGAACAGTACACCAAGTTTATCAATCAAAGATCAGTATGCACATCACACTTTGCTTGTTTTTCTGGTGGGCATGATGTAATGCAGTAGCTGTAGCTTTTTTCCTCTTTCATTAAAATAAGATGACACTTACCGTTCCAGTGGCAACAGACAGTGTAGAAAATACAAAAGCTTGACTTGTCTGTTTTTCATCCCTGTTGGCAGCAGAACGTAAAAAGAGAGTCACATTGTTAGGCAGGATAATAGCTGACTTAGTTGAATGAGTCTGTGCATAACTTTGGTTGGATGTTGTCTCACGTAAATAATACATGAGCTTGTAGATTTGGACAGGCTTTTTACCTCACATGGAAAAGACAGCAGACAAATCAGTTAAATGGGTTAATGATAACAAGACTGCAGGATGGACAGGCATCCTCAGTCCTTGGAGTCTGAGGATGTATGGAGATGTAGTGGATTCTGTTCATTCTTCAGATAAATGTATATATTACCTGTCTGTGCTGTGTAGGTATGACTCGAACTCTGGCGGCGAGAGGGAGATCCAGAGGACCATGCTGGAGCTGCTCAACCAGTTGGATGGCTTCGACTCGCGGGGAGACGTGAAAGTTATCATGGCCACCAATCGGATAGAAACCCTGGATCCAGCCCTCATCAGACCTGGTCAGTAGGAGTCTGATTGGGTCTGGTTCTGCCTGTATTTGTCACTGACTCTCTGTCTGCTTGCATATTTACAGTTTATCTGAGAGTCGTGGCAGGCGGTAGAAATTATGCATGTATTTTAATTAAATGTTTCTTTTTTCTGCTTTTGGAACTAAACATTCATGGTTTTTTTTCTTTGTCTTTGGCTCTTTAAAACATAAATCCATGCTAAAGGTGGTCACTTGTATATCAGAAATGAATTTACTTACACTTAACAGTACAAAATTCTTCCTCATTATTTTTCCTAAAATTCCTTTTTCTAGTTTGACAATCTTGGTAATTTCAAAAATAATTTCTTCATTTGACCTCAGTACATATTAACAGTTATTTATTAATTTATTTAGACCTGCACTGATTGTGCACCGAAACTGTTTGCACTTAGCAGTATGATCAGCTGATCACTGATCAGGTCTGCTGTTAAAATGCTGTATGGTAAAAGCTTGGGGGAATCCTCGTAGGCAAAGGAGCTTCTTTAATTGCTTTCTTAAATTATATATATATATATATATATATATTAACCAAGTATGCACACCGCTGTGTTTATTTTTCAAATTTGCTTTGACTGAGAGATATTGGCATTAGTCTACTTAAAATTGGCAAAACAGGAAGAAGCTCTTCACAACAGCAGTTTGCAAGCAGTTTATGATGTTTCTGTTTTCTCCTCCTCCTCAGGGAGAATCGACCGTAAGATCGAGTTTCCCCTGCCAGATGAGAAGACCAAAAGGAGGATCTTCCAGATCCACACCAGCCGCATGACAGTAGCAGATGATGTCACCCTCGATGACCTCATCCTGGCTAAGGACGACCTGTCAGGAGCAGACATTAAGGTAAGAGTGAGACTGTCCACTCACAGCTGCAAACTGGTTTTGTCTCTGATCACAGCAGCTGGATCCAAAACCTTACAGATAATGTGTTGGCCAATAGAACATGACATTTTCTAGGGATAATGGTTCCAGTGAGGTTTTTTTCCCCCTTCGTCTGTGTCCTTTCTTTACTCCTACAGATGTAATGGTATCTGTGGGTGTACACTGTCTTAACATAAGAGTGGATTAAGCAGCATGGCAGGGGTTGCGTCCAATCGAACTGCATCTTGGCACTGGAGATGTATTCTTAATTTGCTCCGGCCTGGTTCTCCGACTACAGCCATCTATTGCTTGTGTGGGTTCTTGGCAGCGAGCCAGTTCAACACTGTGGCTCAGCAGAAAGGGGAAAACGATATGAAGCTGTTTGGAGGGCAGCCACAGGGGCTGATTTTCTAACTTAGTGTGGTATCAACACTTATTTAATTGTATTATGTCCTCCATTCAACTACATACTGTACATTTAGATCTTTACCTCTCACTGACTCAACTCTGCTGCCCTCATGTGGGATCTGACGGAATTACACTTTGAGTGTGTGTGTAGCTTTTTGTGTGGTACTTAAATAGTTACTTTTGTGTAGATTTAATTCCTTTGACATCATTTATATGATGATGTCAGTCCCTTATAATAGCTGGTATTGATCAGGAAATAATTCAGTCTTATCTGGTATCTGAATACTGTCAGTTCAAGAACTGCATATGAACGCGTGTAAGCTTTAATGTGAGACCTCCACCTAAACTCTAGCTTTTGATTGAACACCCTTGTGGGCCTGAGAGGTGGCTGTTAAGTTCATCCTATGGTCAGTTTGAATTATGTTTCTTAGAATTAATTTCACAAAACAACAAGTTGTCATAGTGGAATAAAAGTAGAATAAAAAACACTTAAATACACTGTTCATACATCCATCCATTTAATACAGCATTGTCAAATAGTAGTGTTTCTGGTTATTCCTGCAAATCAGCTGTTTCCACATTTTACCATATTCCCTCCCGGCTGTTTATTTTTGTTTTTAGAATGAGTTACTAGTTTATCCTGTTAAGCAGGAAAGTTAAACACACAGTCGGACTAAATGACAACACAAAGCAGAGCATTGTTACTGCTGCTTTCTGGTCCCATTAGCTTCCACAACCATTTTCACTGTATTTCTACACAGCGTGATATGCCTCTTTTCTTTTACACCAACATTTATTAAAGCTGAAATCAAGCTTGACACTCGTTTATCTCACTGTGTCCTCCAGGCCATCTGCACAGAAGCGGGCCTCATGGCTTTGCGGGAGCGCCGTATGAAAGTCACCAATGAAGACTTCAAGAAGTCCAAGGAAAACGTCCTGTACAAGAAGCAGGAGGGCACGCCGGAGGGGCTTTACCTCTAACCTTCAAACTTTCGTGTTTCTCTCACTCTCACCCCACCCTCACCCCTTCTCTATCTATCGCTGTGTGAAAGAGAGGAGGCAGCAGTTGAGTTGTCTGCCTCCCCAGAGAGAGTTTTGATATATTTTGTGCATGTCATGTCTGGCTTATCCCCACTCTCCTGTTACCGTTATGTGTAAAGACAATAAATAAAAGGACAAAAAATAAAAAGGTCCTACTGTTACTCATCTGTTTTATCCATTTTATGTGCAGGAGCATTTTGGCTCGCAGCACCCACTCAAATCTTGTTCGTACAGAGGCAGCATCTGTTGACGTCCGCTTCTTATTAGATTCCTGTATATCGAGCTCGTCTCTGCACTGTAATATCTTGAGATAATTAATCACATGAATTATTCAATTAGTACAGTCTCGGTGTTGTCGCCCTTGGTGTCACAAACAGAATCAATTGTATCAATATGCAAAGTCATGGTTTTTTTCCTTACTTGTGTCTTCCTCGCATACTTTCTGAGGATGATATACCTGTTATTTCAAGAGCCCGGAGACTAGAAAAGGGCCTCAAGGAATTGCCCAGCCCCGCCCTTTTTAAAAGACTCCTTTCTTCAGAAATTACTAGAATATTCCACATGACTCCCACACACTTGACGACAGTGCAGATGCACATAATTAAATCTCGGGGTTACAGACTGAGATAAAACACCCTGACTGTAGCATTTCACTCGGACGTTGCCTCCAGGAGCAGCATAATGTCATTGCGTTAATGCTTCACTCTTAAGTGTTTAAAGGGACTGTTCCTGAGCAATAGAGAGAAGTTCAAATGAATTTTGGTGCATGTTCTGGTTCCTGCACATGAGGATGTACTGTATGTGGCAGGGGGATGAGTGCAGTCTGTGATTTGATTTTGCTGTCGTCCATTCAAATCGGCCTTTACGTTATTACAGCACGGTTAAGTAAATCCAGCTAAGCTGCCCTTGCTGCAGTCTGACATGCGGAGAACAGCAGCGTTGATTTAATTCCTCTTGATGTGGAGCCATGTGTAACTCAGTGCTCAGCAGAAAGTGGCCCCATGCAGCAGGCATCGAACCACTTTACAGGGCCATCTCTGGGCTCGAGTGAGAACGGAGCTGCTGCAGCCCCCCTCCTCAGAAAACACTCTCTCCTTATTAAATCAGTCACGCATTTCAACCGCAGCTCATACATCGCAGCACATTCAGCAAATGGAAGAAAAAGAAAAAAAAAACCATTTAAATCAAGCGTGGCGTGTCGGGCCAGAGAGGCTGGGAGGGTTACAAGAAGAGGGGTGTGCGTTCTAATGAAGCATTTGCCCTGTCAGCTCAAGGCAAACTCTGGGTTGGGTATTTCTAAATCGCCCCCGTGAGTGCGCAGATACTGATGGGGGATGATACGGCAGGGCTGATCATTGGTGTTGGCATTCTCTGAAATGTCACAGCCACATTATTGTTCATTCACGGTGTGTACAGATTGTGCTCTACAGAACAGGGCTCTGCATAAAAGCCTGGTTTTTAAGATGAGAAGTTCCCAAACACATCAAGGGATGAGGGCCTCTCAAAAGAAAACCTCCAATATACCACATATTGGCTAAAATACTGCCATGCAAAATGAATTAGCAAAAGTTGCTTTTCATTTGTATTTGGGGGAAATATTATGCAAATATCAACTTAGGATAAATGTCTTTTAAAGTGTATTTGCCTTGCAAATCTTACAACAACCATTAGTACACTTTAAACTCTTGCGTGGGTGCCGACAAATTCTTACCAAATACCTCAGGCCCTATTTTATTCAGCTTCTTTAAAGGGCAACAAGGGGTTTAAGCACCCTCACCTCTGTCAGAGTCTGGTTAAACTGGGCACATCCTCACCGTCTATGCCTGTGCCTGCAAAGAGAGAAGGAGTATGTGTTTGCGCTTGTGCGAGCGAGGCAGCGAGACAAACGTATATCTGCTTATGTAACTCGCCATCGCTCCTGTTAAACAGGGCAAAACACTGAGCAAATTCAGTAAGAAGTCCCGATTAGTTCCAGCAGATTAACACATGAAGTAGCTCAACTTGAGCTAGAGTCACTTGACCTGGCGGGAGGTGCTGACTGAACTGCAGAGGCTTGCTACGCCGCGCCAAAACGCTCATAGAGATCTTTTGACGAGTCGACGTGGAGAAGGAAGAAGTTTGATTCTCTGAAGTGTTTGTTTGGAACCGGTGCAGCAGCTGCTCCTCATATACATACACATAAAACGGGCGATTAAATAAAATAAGGTGCAGTCTGTAATGTAATCAGCAGCATACACACTACAATCAAACATGCAGCCAACAAATACAATAAAGAACAATACATTCTATTATAGTACAGTACACATTATATTCTTGTTATAATAAACTATATAAACCCAGTCCGAACAACCTTAAATCTGTCTATGACTCATTAGAAATCCCTTCTTAGAATAGTGTTATTCAGGGTTTTCTGGTAAATCATGGTAAATTATTCCGCTGTGCACAACAGAGCATTGTTTTCGGGCTGTGGGACAGTTGTCTTATTATCCGTTGTCACTTGTCTACTTTCTGTGATGCAAACAAACCTTTCACGGCCTTGAACGTGTGTGTAAAACACATTGCGAGGCCTCATCTCTCTGTTCAGTAGCTCTTCTGTCCTTTGACTCGACACAGAAGCAAAGCTGTGAGTGGGGGGGTGGGGTGGGGTGGGGGGGGACATTTCAGCAACACATCACACTGCACTTACTGACACATGTAAGAGAATTAAAGACTTGTAGGCTATACATGGCTGTACCTGTGGACAGGGCCCGTACCACTCACATAAGACATGTCTTTATTAAGTGTGTGGCATCTCCTGCTTCCGTGTTGCCTCCACTTTGCCCGCTGGGTGGTGCTTTTGTCAGGTGCACTTCACACACCCGAACAGGCAGGAGGACTCGCATGTGTGTGTGTGTGTGCAGATTATGATACTACCTGCTTCGCCAAATTCTGCGTCGTCATTCCACCTTCAGTTTCCTGTGTTACAGTCGGGAAGCAGACATGTGTGAGCTGGAGCAAGGGACACAACAAAGCTCGTCTTTTCATGACATGCAACGCAACCCCAGTTGTGTTAAAAAAAACAAAAAAAAAAACAAAACAGTAGGCAGCAGCCCTGCCAGTGCTTCATTGTTAATTTCACGTAGGCCTACCAGACTTTGTAGTAGCCAATAGTAAGTCTGCGCACTTCCCATATCGAGCCTATCAAACATTTACCCCGCGCCAATGAAAAGCTGCCGCATTTTCCCTCCGTCGCCACCAAACAAATCAAAATAATTGTAGACACTAATAAAGCTGAGGAAACACGGCGCTGAAAGGTGCGTTGGTTTTTAAGTTTCCTGTATTTATATTTATTATATTTCCATCAAGTGCCACTGCCTGGTGCAATGCAGGTCCCGTGTAGCCAATCGATGCGGCCGACACATGGAGTATAATATTGCAGGTCTGCAGCGGCCAATCAGAGACGCCATCACACACCGGCACAGCAAATTCTCCAGTGTCAACCAGGCTGCTTCCTACACTAGCGGTATCCTTCCGCGGCTGCAAACTAGTGCTCTGTGTTGGGAGAATCCAACTCTCTTTCTGGAGTAATAAGAAGCCAGATGGACAGGTGGGGGCTTCATAATGCACCGTTTGATGTTTGTTTGATGTTAAAAGTTCATCATTAGATATATTCAGTTAAACTGAGAGGACTCACAATGATCTGCTCCAATTTAAAGGCACAGCCTGCATTTTTTTTAGTCTAATTATGGGGTTCAAAATTGCCACATATGGCAATACACTTCCAAATAAATTGATAAATAGGTGGATTAACCTATAAGTAAGATTTAAATTTTACTATATGCTTATTTTGTCTCTGAATTATAGTCATATTGCCAAATGCTCACTCTGTTCCACATCAGTAACTTTTAGTTGTTCATTTATTTTCCCATGATAAAGATTTTCCTGACATTACTATGAGGAAAAAGGGGAGAAATTCACAGATAAGCCAAGTCTGTTGTTTCTAGATAAGAGACAATTACAGAAGAATCCAAACAAACAATTTAGTGTACCCTGTCCATTTCCTTATCTTCTTCCTGGCTAGGACAATGGTGATGATAAGGATGTTTTGGGGTTTTTTTTTTGCCTTCTCAAAGTCATCAGGGTCTTTATGTAAACCATAATGCCTCAATAACCACTGGGGCTTAACTTTAATGTGCCGCTTTATTTTGTCTAACTTGGCCTAAAAGCTCCTGAGGGGCCTACCGAACAAACTCCATAAAATATCGCTTCTTGCAAGTTACATTAGTCTCCAGCATATAGTGCACAAAACAAAGGAAACACATATCAAAACATGTGAGAAATATGGCCTCCAGTGGGTGATTACATAGGTCAAACCTCCAAGTCAATGATAGCACACAAAGAAACATCCATTCAGGCTTTCCTTACAGGCCCTGATCCCCACATGACTTTGGCATTGCTTCCTGTGATGGAGGCCAATGGTTTAGTAAGCTAAACAGGGCAACAACATATTAACTGTTGGAGGTTTGATCCCCATGTGTGGCTACTATGTGCTCTATGTATCCAGTGATGTTACACAGGCAACAGTCTTAACGCACATCTTGAAAACATCATCCTACAAAGATGAGCACAGCAGTAATTCACTGAATATCCACCGCATCCCCACTCGTGTAGATTAATAAGAGTGTGTGGATGCCCTCCATGCACTGCAGGCGTTTTAGCCCCGGTGATTGGCACGTCTTCTGCTGGAGGCCCGAGCTGCTGCGGCAGCCCTGAATTGAAATAAGGAAGTGAGTGATCAGTGCTAGTGTGGCGGAGGGATACACAGGCAATCCCCATTCTGGCCACGGCCAATATACACACTCCTAACCCGCCAGTGGAACTCCATCTAAGGAACGACCACAGTCCTAGTCTGCCTCCACAGACCAACAAGCACACAACCCATCCGACATGGTATGTATTGTCATTCATTCTGTGTAGTCGGGGAAAATGCGTTTTAATTGTAAGGAAGCCTGGTTACTACAAGTGTAAACCCGGTGTAGCTTTTCTCTTCCTGTAGGCTCTTTTTGCTGTTCACTCATTGATTCCTCTTATGAGCTGTTCGTGTGCGTAGAGGAGACGGGAAAACGCCCGCAAAGCGCTTTTCATATGTTTCAGCCCGTGCATTGGGATAATGTGAAGCCGCGTTATGGTGTGTGTTTGTTCGACTTTGCGGGTTTATATCTTGAAATGCTGCTCACCTTCAAAAATGGGACCGTATTTCCTCATAACTGCGCAATTCATAGAGCATTTATTGGCTATTCGGCTATATCGGGTCAAGCAGCTTGTTCGCGGCTGCACGGCGCAGATCGTATTAATTCTTGGACTAGATTTAGTGGTATCGGAATAACTAGCAAGCTATTCTGGGTCATTACAGCATAATTCTGCAGCCATAAATGCATTACGGTACATTTTACAATCCGCCTTAGGAGCTCAGGCGCGTTGGGAAGCCTACCCAACGTTATTAGAGACATGGCAGAGCCCTACGCTGACACAGCCGACGTGTTTCAACGCATATGTTGAGAGATATTCGGGTTTTATTCGCTGCTCACTCGGTTTGAACACGGTGACTGACAGCTCCTCTCGTTACGAGGCTGCGTTTTTGGCTTCCCCTTTTTCTACATTGCACCATCTTGCTGCTCGAGCCGAGCCGAGCCGTGCCGCGATGAGGGACTGGCATTATTGTATCTCGTCAGTGTTCCGCAACGGAAACGGACCATATTCTGTAATTACAAGGTTATAGCTACATTGTGTCGGCTGGCCTGGAAAGGCTACAAAAACGCGACATGAGACGCAGTTCCGCCTTCACTGCAGGCTCTTAGGGTTTATCTTAGGCTGTGTTATCTATTTGTGCTATGTCGGCTGATTTGGTTGCCTCTTTGCAAATTTTCGATGTTATGCAAATGTGGTGACCTGTGTGAGTAGTCCAAGAAGCTCTTTCTGGCACTGGCCACCACAAAACACCAACAGCTGTCAAGTTTAGTCGACTCTTTCCAAGCCAACCAAACACCGAATATTTGTGAAATATGAATATTACAGGGCTGTAATGCTGCCCCACAGCTTGTATGTTTTTAAAAGGTGATGTATTGTTCTGCAGAGACTTCAATTCTGAGAAACCACAACGTTTCAGTAGGCCTCAGTGACTTGCAAAATATATTAACATGCACATTACCACGCCATTTTGACCAATTTCACCAGATGTTGGAGATCCACGTTCACACACACACACACACACTGACATCTGCAACCCGCTAATGAAACAGCCCGTCCGCTGGCTACGTCACCATAAGGAGAAGTTAGCAAGTGGAAATGATCTGGATGTGGAAAAGAGGCCTTCAAGCTAATCCATTGATTATCAAGCTTGATAGATCATTAATGGCCTGAGGGAGTCAAGAAGCCGAAGACCTCTTCACCCCCCCTCCCCCCCACACTGCTGTGATCAAATATCCCATATATGGTATCGAACTGCGATGCAGTTTCACGTTGCAACGCGGCGAGGTAACTGGAGTGTAAAGTGGAATTGTTGTGGAGTTAGCCTGCGCATCAGCATCTCTGAAAAGTTTAATCCACAGGCGTAAGCCCCTTGTCTGCATCAATACGCCCATTGAAGTGGAAACAGCCTCCCCCATTGAGGTGGAAGTATCGAATAAGTAGTCGGACCATGCTAAGGCCATATCCTATTCCTGTTACGCTCTTGTTTGCTGATGCATGTTTAGTAACTTGAAGGACATCTGATCCGCTGCGGTGAATAATTTATATGCTTGGCGGCAACACCTAGCCATGTCCCATGTTCCCGGTGTCTAGGAGCGATAAAGTGCTCTCTGTGGTGCGGAGGAGTACCCCGCGACCTACCACCACCAGGCCATATGGTGGACAGGCCTCGTCCGCAGGGTGTAGGGAGGCTGGTGTTGTTTACACCCCCCCTCTCCCCCCCCCCTCCCCTGCAGACACAGCCCGGTCCCGAGGCCTCACTGTCTTTTGTCCCGTCTCAAAGAGAAGAGGCGTTCAGCGCTCTGTGGAGCCCAGTGCTCCTATAGAAAGGGAGTGTGTGTGTCACACTGACTCTTTGTGTTCATGCTTGTGTTAGGGTGAATGGAAGTGTGTATGTGAGTGTGTGTGTGTGTCACACCCATCTGTCAGAGTGACAGCTGGTTGTGCACCTTTCACTAAGTGTATATAGAGAGGCTACTTCAGGAATTGTTTGGGCACCGCACAATGACAGATCAGCAAATTCCCAAAGTGCGTACAGCGTTGCTAAAAGAGATAACTGTTGGCGTTGTCTTGCACCATTTCGCATCCCCTATCAAATTAAACCTAGTGTGAACAGGGAGCGATGCAGTATGTTTATACAAGGGTGATATGAAATCAACTGAGAGCAAAAGATATTCCTCGCTGGCCCAGTGAACTGCCTCCTGTCTCCCACAGTCTTGTTTGGAGCGCATTGCTGGGGCCGGCTGCCCAGGCAACAGTGGGAGTGGTTGACCCACTCATGCCAGCGAACCACTGCCAGCAGAGGCCCCCCCCCCACACCATCCCCAAACACTCACACACTCCTATTCCTCTACAAGCTGTTATTAAGACTAGAAGCCTGGCAGTGAACAACCCTGCCCATAAGACACTGTGGATGGTGAATCACAGGGAGTTTCCTCTGAACAATATGTCACATATATCAAGAGAAAAAGAGACACACAGAGGGGAAAGGTTTTGAGGAGGAGGAGTTGGTATTGGTTGAAGTCCAACTGCCAGGGAACGAAGGAGGAAAAAGAAGAAAAGGAAGGGATGGGCCGGTAGTGGGCCTGGTGGTGCAGCAGCACTGTGAGGCCCCAACAGCTTGGGCCTAAGCCAGGGGAGGATCCATAGCACTGAGTCACCAAACCCCACACCCCGTCCACTTAGAGAGACAGCGGGGGACAGAAAGAGACCGCAAAGATGCAGCGGGTGTGACACAGTATGACAAAGAGGGTGACTAAGGGAAGACAGGAAGAGAGACAACAGAGAAAGAGTGAGAAATTAACACGAGGGAAAAACACGAGCGATGAGAGGGACAGAGAAAGATGGCACCAGAAAATACACAGACGCGACTGATAATATTGGTCAAGCTGGGTGGCCTGTTTGCATTGGCAGAGCTGTTTTGTCTCTTGACATTTCCCATTGTCACAGATGGAAATGGAGACGGGAAGAGGGCGCAGGGAGGGAGAAGAAAAGCCAGCGCTGTTGTGTGCGGAGCAGGTTATTGAATCATCGTCAGCTAATCGTATGAGCGCTGCTGAAGTTATCCATGAACCCCTCGCTGGCTGGATCAATCCACGCCATGGCTGCTGCAACTCAAGCCATGAGGAGAGGCCTTTTTGTTTTTCAAAAGTGAAAGGTCAGCTCGCAGTGTGTCATGCGGTGATCTGCTAAATCTTATCCGGTCCAACTGAATCTAGTCATTGTGCAACAAATTCGATTTGCTGGCCTGATTTAGCTACACAATAAAATACCCTCACCTCCAAACATGGACTAAACGAGGCTTAGATTCGCCTCGCTGTATCCAAAGCTAGATTGCTTGTACAAACATATAAACACACCGATGGGCTGGAGGAATTTGCTTTGAGGCAGAACTGGCTACTCTGACTAATTCACAGGAAACATGGGGATGGAAAGTATTGGTGTTGAGGAAGAATGCCATTAAGAGGGACTCTGTGTGTTTGTGTGTGTGTTTGCAAGAGCACACATGCATGTATGTTAGTGTGCGAGCGTATGTGCACATCTGTGACTGCTCATTTTTCTCTGTGTGTGTTCCTTCTTTGCTGCCAAGCACAATGATGTCAGCGTGGTCTGTTAACAATAATAATAAAAAAAACAACCTTTTTTTTTTATAAAGCAGGGATCGGAGAGTACCTGTGGGAGTTATTTGCACCACAAGCTCTGTATTCACACTTTACTGCTGGGGGTATTTGTTGGATATCGGTTGCTTCTTCACAAAGAAGCTTGATCCATCTTTGTCAAAGACCTGGCAGTGGATGCTCGCCTCCAAACCATTTAAAGCATGTGTGAGTCACTATCAGCCGTTAGAGAGCCCTAGCTAGCGGAGGGAACAGGCTGGGAGGGGAACCAAACCGCGCCAGCCCAGCAGGCCTTTTTCCTGTTGGTATGACCATGGAAAACACTCCCATGCTGATATGTCCTTAAACAACCCCGCCTAAACATTTTCTTCTGGTCTGGAGACAGCACTTCAGCCGTTTTATTACAGCGTCTTGTTGCCCAGCAGTCCCTCTCGTGTGGACCGCCGTGGTGCAGCCTACTTTTTGAACATGGTGCGAGTCAATCCCGTGGAGCCGCTCATCAGCTGGAAATTTAATTTCGTGCAGTGCCCTTGTAGAGCTTTCTATGTGGTAGCTTTCTAGCAGTCTATCAAACAAACACAACCTTTAAAAGACGTCTCGATAAGCCTCTGCTATCAGTGTGAGCCAAGTCTGATAACTGATTCCCAGTATCAATTTAATGGCAATCAAAGTCGGACTGGAGTCAAGATGGAAAATCTAATTTAAATCAATTTAGCCTGGCATAAATCTGCTTAGAGAAGAAAATGCCATTTAGATAAGAAATCTTAATTTACAAATATTGAAACAAGTCCTCTAACTGATTAACACTCCTATTCTTCGTGCATTGGGTGCCAGCTAATGGGGCTAGCAGTTAATTTGGAGTATTGTCATTGGTAAATCTTGGCAGCCCCGAGAGCAGATTCTAGCTGAGGCCTCTGGTGATGGCCCAGCACTGGGGCCAACAGATCCCTGAACACTGTGGCCAGTGTTGAGCCGTGTGGTGGTTGGTGTGTGGGGACGATGAGGAATGTAATGACGAAACAGTTTGGGATTTGGAATAATTGCCTTGTTGAGTAACTTCATTGTTTGTAACTCTCTCCCTCCTTCTGTTTTTCCAACCACAGGCTGACCAACTAACAGAGGAGCAGATTGCAGGTAGGAACAGAACGGTTTTTTTTTCTCCTTCCACTCATAGCCAAGTCCTTTCTTCACATGTTTACTGGCTGCTGGTACGTCAGTTCCACACGATGTTATTCAATAAAGTTACTCCATCACATGAGGCAGTTGTCTCTCATTAGCTGTTCTGGCTGCTTCCACGTCACTTATGGAGAACATGAAACGAAACAGAACATTGAAGGATTTGGCACCCGCCCTCCCTTGGTAGATCATTAGCTTCTGAAAATGAACAGGAAATAAAAGGAAGAAGTATTTACAACATGTCATGAGTCAAGACTAAAACTCATGAAGCCACAGTGAAAAGACAGTTTTGCAGGCGAGCTTATGAGTAGTTTCAATCACGGAGGCACCTTGATATTGATAAATAAATGATGTGGCCTTTGTTGTAAAACTGGAGGCTGCACAGATTCCTCTCAGTCAAACCCCCGCTGTGGCTAATTAGCTTGTGCTAAGGCTCCATGGCTAATGCTCACTATTGCCTGCACTTCTCTGGATGGGTTTTTATGGCCTGTAGTTTAGAAGCCTGCTCGTACAAAGACAAAACTGGTGCAGACGTCAAAGCTCTTATAGTAAAATTTGTCTGCTTTATTCAGCTTTAAGTATTCTGCACCATTCTCTGTTTTTTTTCCACAGTATGAGATAAGAGGGATCTTATCTCATGTGTGTGGTTTTAGAGCTCAGCACATTCACAACTTCACGTCTGTGATGTCCCGCTCATGTGTGCCATTTTACAGACAAGCACGAACTTAGTTAACACAGCCCCTGTAGTCACAAGGGATCGATTGACCTTCTCGACCTGACTGCAGCGTCCTAACATAACCCACTTCTGTAACTGCATAGCAACAGTAATCTAACCTCTCGCTCTCACCTCCGCCCCCGCAGAGTTCAAGGAGGCTTTCTCCTTATTCGACAAGGACGGTGACGGCACCATCACCACCAAAGAGCTCGGCACCGTCATGAGGTCGCTGGGCCAGAACCCCACAGAGGCCGAACTGCAGGACATGATCAATGAGGTGGACGCTGACGGTCAGTACACATACTTGATTTACACTTGACATGAACAGTTGTGGGTTACTCATTGCTGATATGTCAGTAATAAATAAGTAAATAAGGCCACATCAGGTGCCAAATAAGGAAATAGAGCTATTAAATTCCTCTATATTGGTTTGAAATGACAACATTTAAAGAGGTTTAGAATCAGAAGTACCCTTATTCTGCAAACACACTGCTTAACCACTTAACATTAATGGGTTTCCACTCCACATAAACGTCATCTAACACATGTTAAATATTGAGATGGGACCTCAGATACAGTGCTAATAGACAACTCAGTCATAATTTCTACTAAATCCTGAACAGAATAGTGGACTAAATCATCATGGGGTGCTAGAAATGCCTTGCATTACAAAGACAGCAGGGATTTACATCTATTTTGTGAATCATTTTCTATCCTGGAAAGCGAAATATGTCCCACACGTACCCTCTTCTGGCTCAATTTACTGGGAAAATTCATTTAAAAAGGTGGATAATCAGCAGTTAAATCGTTAATTTTACTCACATTTTACAAAGTCTATCGTAAGCGAAAGGAAAGGGTTTTAATATTTAGGTTAATAAGGTGATGCTATTCCTTTCCCATCAGCAGTTTAACTGATCCTTTCCTGTTCACCCCATTTTTTAATCAATGAAATGACTCGCGACTGTCACTCCTATCTGCAAAACAGTAAAAACTACCATCTTTTTTTCCCTTCAGATTTCCAATTTTAGCTCAAAAGACGGTGGCACAGTTATCTGGGAGATCCATCATCCATTATTATCCATTAATTTCCTTTTATTTGGGGGAACAGAACCATGATTTCACATTACCATTTTGTTGCATGACTTCAGTGATAAAACCTCTGTTACAAATGCATAAGGGATTAGAAGGAGCATCCATTACTGCCCCATCTCGAAACACATCAGTGGTGTTGTTGCCCACCTCCCTCCCTTTTTTCTACCAACTGTCAACCAACTGTCCACGCCAACTGTCCGGCCGGCTTTATTTTCAGATGACGTGTCCCTCTGTGTTAGCAGTTTAGTCACTGTGTGTTCAGCTCCATCATAGATGACAATGTCAGGGATATGAATGCGCAGGAGGTGCTTTCACTGCTGGTGAGTGGAGCAGGCCAAGTGTCAAAAGACTGTCAGTGTTAGCGCTCAATGCTGAGTGCCATAATTCAGACAGATTCTTCTATTCACCTCATGAACAGAGGTTCAGTGAGTTCTTTATCCCCCTCCGCAGCATCTCCCAAAGGCTCTGTGACTGAAAGAGTGATAGAGAGAATGAGAGAGAGAGAGTGAGGAGTCAGAGAAGTTGGCTAGTAGCTCCCATGCCTGCCGTCCTTGGGCAGTAGAGTCGAGGATGTTAGCTGTCAGTGGGGCCTTTACCCCAGTGATGCTCTGTCAGCTTATAGGATTTTGTAAATGGGACCGCATTGATCAGGAGAAATCAATTGCACCGCAGCTTGGCTGCCCCTTTATTGAAACGTCCTCCCACCATCCTCAGCGCCCTCCCCCTCTCCCTCAGTTACACCCAAGAGCAAGCACACACACATACACACACACCATCACTAACATCCCCTTGTTCTGCCTCTGCCTCCCTTGGCTGATGCAATCTAGGTCAGACAGCAATGAAGCTAGTAATGGAAAATAAAAGTGGTTACATAAGGCCTCTCTGCGCTTTGCACATCCAGTACCCACATCGGCAGCCATGGGATGTCAGCTGGCCCATTGAAAATCAGCTTTATTTACTAAACAAGGAGGCTGTGGCAAAGAATTACAATGAATGGATGAGAGGATGGAAGGCTTTAGCTAGACAGAGAGCTGTTAAAAGAAATAGTCTTTTGGCTATTTGATTGTAAAAGCCAAGCCGCGATTTATGGACGGTGTGGATTACAGTATGAAAAAGAATTGCCACACAGATCAGGAAACAAACTAACCGCACCTGCTTGAAATGATACAGGGGCTTGCATATTCCCAGCGTATAACAGACCACGCTGAGCTAAAATATGTAAAAGGTAAATCACGTCATGTATGACACAAGATGAAATGATTTAATTGTGGATTCAATAACTGTATGACAAAAATATTAGCTTTAGTCCCAGCACACCACTCCATCATCATTACACAACCCTACCCTTCTGTCTTATCGCAGGGATGGAAGTTGGCTTTATGATGCAGGAAAAATGATGACCACACACACTAGTGCGCTGAGATGCCTCAGCCTTCTATAGTTTGCGTCAGCACCTCTTATGTGTAATCGCACCATCTCCCACTCGGTTCACTCCTTATATTCTCTCCTCTTCACATCTCCCTCATCTCCATCTCCCTCTCTACCGCCCACTCACTCGCTCCCTCCCTCTCTATTTTCTCTCTCTTTCCCTCCCACCGTTTTCTCTCTTCCCGCCTGCCTTCCTCCCTATCTTCATCCCTCCTTGCTTCCATCCCTCCCTCCCTCCCTCCATCCTCCACTGCTGCAGCTGGCTTGAGGTGCAGTTGAGCAGATATAACTCGAGGGCTGCCTTGCTTCTCTAGTCATTGTGCCCCTCAGATGATGGTTTTCCAGTTGCAGTCCTGCCCTTCTCCAAGACTGG
>NTHP01000313.1:501018-526486 GCA_003416845.1 Oplegnathus fasciatus | reverse complement strand
GAAAAAAAAAAAGAGAGCGAGAAAGATCAATGCAGAGAGACCAATCCAAAGAGACAGGGAAGAGATGCAGAAGTGGGAAAAAGGGGGAGGGAGGGAAAAGCGAGGCAGAGGGATGGAAGGAGGGGGGGTCAGAGAGAAAGCGCTGAGCTGGGATCCTCCTGCTCGGGATTTCCCTCTCTGATGTATTTCCCCCCTTTTTTTTTTTTACCGCAACGTAATCTTTCCTGGGCTCATTGCATATTCCTTGCCAATACCCCAACGGTACACACCGCTACCTTCACTTCAAACACTACTGCAGACCTACTGAGCCATGTCCTGCCCCGTCCTGCCCCATCTGCACAACAGCTCACTGCCAACCTGACACTGGAGAGAGGGATGACGAGGGGGAAAGGGAAGGAGATAATAAAAGGGCAAGAGAAGAAAGGGGAAAGTGGGGGTAATGAAAAGGGGGCCAGTCTTGCAGAGGCAATGCAGAGGCAATATGATGCAAATGCAACATAATGCAGTGGTGCCGGGGGAGGCATTGCAGATGAGACAGGGCAAGGGCGTCCAAGGGAAGGCTGTTACTCCAAGCCCCCACGGACAGGATGGGATGATGCTTGAAATGCATCCCTGACCTTGATGGACAGAAACCATGAATTACATATTAGTACGCAATGGAAATGTGCAACAGTAGCTGCAAATGAAAGTGAGAATGGTCCAGAGCTTGTCCTGCAGTCCCAGGCGACAGATTTGTTTGACGCGGGATCAAATCCAACTTCTACCACTCCCTCCTCGGAGCACACACATAAGCATTCATCAACTCATGCGCACACTTTCATAACAATCCACACACACGTGCCCGACTGTTCAATTATTCATTACCAATACACGCACCGTCTGAACAAAACACAAACGGCTCAAATGTACCTCGACACAAAAGAAGTCATTACTGCAAATAGGCTGGGGTTTAGGGTAATGTAGACAATGTAGGCAATCTATGCTGACGCAGTTCGGAGTAATACAATTTTCAGAAGTAATCTTGTTTCAAGTCTTGTTAGACCGCGTACAGTCTGAGAGTCACAACACCATTCCCTCCTCCCTCAGCGAACAAGTCTGGAGAATGTTCCCTTAAATGTTAACGTCCTCCTTTTCTGATTTAATAATTCAATAAAGCTAAGCTTAAAATGGTCTGCGCTCTCTCAGGGCTGCCAGGAACAATTCAATTAGCCAGACAACGTGTTGTGACAGCCTGCTTTATGCTTAGATCCCTTATTTGTTCGTCATGTTTGTATAACCCCTCAGCCCCCAACCACCTCTCTGCCTTCCTCTCCCTCTCTCTTTCTGTCATTTCGTCCTGCATTGACAGTATATCAGAGTGCCAAGAAAGAAAGCTGAGGCAACTAGCCGACTCAGACTTTTTCTGTCCTGCTGTGACGAGCCGCGAGCCACATTTTGTGCTGTGGGGGTAAAAAAAAAAAACCTGCTGTCAAGGGGTAGTTGGAAGAGACAGCGGGGAGGAATGTGATGGGAATGGAGAGGCTCTGCATTTGTATAATATTGTATGTGAAAGGTGCTGACAGGCGACAGTGAGGGAAGGGCAGAGCATTCGTTCCCAGGATGGGTCGGTCAGCCAACCGTCAACGCAGGCTAATCCAGAGCTGTGTTGATTGACAGGGGGCTGACTGTCAGCAAGTGAAAAAAGCCTCGTTCTCAACACCGCGCTAAGGCTTCTCTGCACAATAGCATCACCCTGCATGAGCACGTGTCACATATGAAACCTCAGGCCTGAAGCAGAAGTGGGAGGTGATTATTTGCAGGTAAGGATAGGGCCAAGACCTCAAATGACCCTGTACAGTAATCTATACTCAAGTCTCAATCCAAAGATAAATAATTAGTAGAACATACTGTTTATTGTATAGTTTATTGATCCAAAAGTATAACAGAGGGCACCATCACATAGAGGAAAGACGATCATTTGCCAGTCAGTACTGACATAAAGCAAGATACCAATGTAAAGTTCATACAGTTACCACATCTGCACAATGTAATACATAATACAATGACAATGCTAACATGCTGATGTTTAGAGGGTAATGTTTACCATGTTTAACATCTTAGCATGTTAGCGTGCTAATGATGATGGGAATTTCATCAGTTTTGGAAGTATTTGGTCGTAATGAATGAATGTCTAGGTACCAAAGGACTGACTGACCCATAATGGTGCCATCCCTTGACTCACACTGCAAGCGTAGGTCCAAAACTGAGATGCTGATTCAACTCTATGATCGTTTTTGAGACGTACACTGTGGCGGTGCTGGACTGTATTATACTGAGAGGTGTTTCTAGTATTCTGTTTCCTGCATGTATGTAAATTAAGGTGGACACAACACTAAAAAACACCTTTCAACACCTTTGTACAGAGTTGAATCAGTACGTCTCTGACACAGTGTAAATGCAAACTAAACAATTTAAGTATGACAAATGTAGGGTTTGTAGCAGGGCTCTTTAATCACATTAGACTGTCCATGTGTACCTGTGTACAGCAGTAGCCTCAAACCCTCACTTCATCTCAAAGGCTCACACAGAACATAAAGATTTCAAGAGAGAAAAGTGAGTAGGTATAGTCACGTGATCACTGATCAAAATAGAAATGTTTGGCAAAGCACTAAGTTGTCAAAAAAAATCTTTTTTTATATGAACAATGGATTAAACAACAATGTATAATGTGAAAGGGGTCACTCGTACTTTCAAACCCAGAGCGAATTATCACATACAGTATATTCTGCTCAGTTCTATGGAGCGTTTCATCGTCTTTCCGCTCATTGTTTAAGTTTTACAGCTCGCAACTTTACTGTAATGCTTTACTGTTTTCATCAACTTAGTTTCCAGCCAAAGCATTCAGATGCTCTCAGCAAAAAAACAAAGCTCTGTACACTTCCTGACTAAACAGCAGGCAGACAAAATTAACAACTAGCTGATGAACACAGTGAAGCATTTAGCAACTAAGAGTCAGATATTTCCCTCTGGAGTTTTGTGGAGACCAAAAACAGAGCTAAAAGGAGAGTGAATGTTGGACATTTTCCAGGTGGCCAGAAACACGACTCCAAATAAAAGCTAATGATGCTCCTTGTCTGCTGGATGTGTAAATAGGCAACTATTTGCTAACGTTCACCACAACAACTTCATAAGGTGATAATAATGTTGTCCCACTGCTCCCAAGTGGCCCAAAAATCAATTAATAACTGCTTTAAAGACATTAAAATATACCCAAGAGGCCCAGAGAGTGTGATTAACTGTGTTTCTAAAATCTCTAATTCTACAATTGCACAAAGAATCTACGATTGTGAATAGGAACATTATAAACACATTAGAGGAAAATCTGACTACATATGCAGCAAAAGTGATCAAAATGGATTCTGATAGTGAATCTGAGAAACAGATACCCATGATAAATGCACAAATCTTTGAATATTGTGTGTCTTGAGGAATCACCCATCAAATTTCAGCATAAATGCTACGGCGCGAATGTGTTACAGTAATCAACTAAACTTATTTGCTTTGAATAGCACAGAACTGTATCAAGGCCTTATGCATATGAAAGCGAATGTGTGTCTGTACATGCAACCACAGAGACAAGGCTGGAAAGCAGCAGTGTCCTCTCCGCCGTGTCCACCCACACAGAGGCCTAGTCACCAGGTGGGCGGCTGGCAGTCCACTCTCATTGGCCAGCTGAGGCCGCCTGTCCACTGGAAACAGCGAGAGGATGGTTTTCCCAGCCAAAAGAAGATGATTTCCATCTCTTCATCTCCCCACACCAACGTACCCCTGCCGCAGTGATGAGCAGGGGCTGATTCAGAACAGAGAATTACCTTGATATAAATAGTTATGCCATCATCCTCCTTTGATGAGCCTTCGTTGAGAATTTAAAGTGATGGTTAAGAATTTCGAGAAATGTATGTGAGTCATCGTGAGCTTGGGAGGCCCGTCAGACCTTGGCTCATTCGTACGCCGTTCAAGCAAATGGAAACAGACGCGGTTAATGTAAATGGAAGTCAGTGGGGTTAAAAACAATCACGGAAGGCAGCATTAAAACACCTCCCTAAGTGGTTCACATCATATTAAACAAGTGCCTCTGCTTGGACAGAGAGTGATTAATCAGACTTTTTACCACCCTGAACACTCCTTTGAAAACTTAAAAAGCATTAGTGAAGAACTGCAAACGAGAGAAGCATTCTCATCTATACGGTTATATAACCACACATTCTCTATACAGCAAGTTATCCTCAAATACATAGTAGTTTCACAGTAGAGCTTGCTGTTTGCATTGCTAAGGTGATTCATTCTCGGCATTTTCTGCAAAAGTGATATATCTGTTTTATTTTCAGGTATCAGTTTTCATTTATTTTAACATACATCATGCTCTGCTGTTTGGGCAGCCTACTGAAGTCCTTGGGCAGAGTGCGTCTGTCTGTTTGACTGTCTAGACAAAAAGAAACCAAACCTTCTTCATCTGAGCTTTTTAATCAGTTCACGTCTTCCAATCTCTTAGATTCCTTATTCTCTTTTTATTTATTACAGAGCAACTTAATATGTCCTGCTATTTAATGCTAAGATTATTATTGTCATTCCTCGAAATGATAAACTCAATCTATTGACATAAACGTGATCAAAAAGGTGCAGCGATCAATTTTCAGGTCAATTTTTGCACCACAGATAACACCATACTTGGGGATTTAGCAACAGTCGCCACTGAACCCTCACTGATGTACAGCCCAGTGTCTTGTGCTGAGCAGAGTCGGTCACTTCTTCATCCCTTTCCTCGCTCTCTCTCGCTCTGTTTTCTCTCTAATTACTGCCTGGCAAACTAATGAGGAGGATTCTTTCGTTAAATACAAACAGCAGCCTGGCCCTTAATTAGCAGCCTCTCTGGCTTGTTTTTTGAAAACACTGTGGCAGGGAGTAGAGCATCTAACAAAGGCCCAGCCCTAGCTGACACTGAGACAAATAAAGGCAACCCAACATCAAAATGGCGGGGGAAATCATCAGATGTGGTTGGGTTTCCACGCACGTGTTAATGTGTATAAAGATACCTCATCTTGCTCAGTAGTCTGGACAGTACATCACTGTTTGCTGGAAAAGTGTCAGAGAGACAAAGTTAAAGCTGTAAAGTTCCAGGTTATCAAAAGAGCTCCTTACATCCACAAACGTCATTAAATCTTAGAACCTTAAAGGATACTTTAATTATTCTATTACACTTTAGGGCTTATACAGTAGTCTATTTCAACATCCATCAGACACGGAGCAACTTTAGCACTCATTTGGAGTTGTGTTTAGCTGTGTTAGCTCTGTTTTTGGTCTCTACCAGCTCCGGAGGGAAATATCTGTCTCTTTAGCTGCTCCAGTTTGTTCACCAGCTGGTCACTAACTTTGTCTGTCTACCGTCTACCGGTGCTGGGGTGTTGCCGGGGTTGAGCGAGGTGAGGCTGAACCAAAACAGTAAAGTTGTGGGCCGTATACCTAAACAACGAGCTAAAAGACGGTGTGACGCTCCGTTGACCTGAGGGGAACTGTAAAGTTAGATGATAATTCTCTGTGGGTTTGTCACTACGAGCGACCCCTTTTACAATACGCATAATCATTTGATCCATTATTTATATAAAAATATTGATTAGTGCGGCTTTAAATCCTGTGTGATCGTCTGAACTACTGTTTCTTTCCCCATCTGGCTGCTTTTAGCTCACCTCACCTCCTTCCCAGTGAGTACAATGTCGTTATCGCTGATACATACGATGGCCAGAACTAAGACAAAAATAAGACCCAAGAATTGGAACTATTCTTGAAGCCTAATCAGTACAGCAAATGCAGAGGATAACGAGCAGAGCAGGAAAAGGTCAGAAGAGGCAAAGGCTTAATCAAAATCATTTCAGAATGGATTTTTTTTCTTGGGATAATTTTCATTTATTTGAAGTATATTACGAGTTTTTCTGAGTCTCTTTGAGGATGGAAAATAAACTTTTAGCCATTTTCTTTCTTTCTCAATGCCAATCGCAAAGAATAAAAGTTAAAGAATAACACTTCACAAACACATGTATTCACACACAAGAGGCTTTACAAAGGCATCAAAGCATGCTTTATCAAAGTGCTCAAGGCAAACTGGATGGTAATGGAGCTCCTGTATTTAGAGCGTCGAGAGCCCAATCTAAGTGGAGAAAGGTCTGGCCCAGTCCAGCGCTAATGGAGGGTCAAAGGCTAAACACACAGAGGCACGGCTTGTTGAACTAAAAATATCCTTTTATTCTACATTCCTCTGGGTTTATAAAGAGTTGCATTGTAAGTACACTCCTCACTCGACTCTCACATCCACCTCGAACCCTCTTCACACAGCATGACTGTTTACTAGATGCCACTGAGCTGAGTGCGTGGCATATAGGGGGGGGAAGAAAGAAATGCGCTTCATCCACGGTTACCAAGGAGACCTGTGGGGGACTTTGAAGATGAAAACCTGAGACGGCGGCTGTGGCCTGCTGAAACTCGCCACCACCAGCCGAGGCGTCTTCAGTTTCCGCCGGAGCACCTGTAGTCAGCCTGTCCGACAAGGGCCAATCACAACAGCTCGGCAGCGCCGGCTGGCGAATGACAGACAGCTAAGGATCAATCGGTCGGGTGAGGGCAGCGGGTGGCGGCCCGCTGAAGTCACAAAAGCAATATTTGAGGAAGCTGAATGGACCGCTAATGAGACATTGGATCCTAAATGATAACAGAGTGTTTATGAGAGGTCACCTGAGATGGCTGATGAATAATAGACGGGCTGTAGCCTGGTGAGGGCAGGTGCACTCACCGGGCTGTGGTTAGAGCTCAGCTCAGGGCTGGAGCAGCTACAGGCCAACATTTAAAGGCTCAAGCTTGGCCTCAGGAGAGGGGCATCAAGTGAGAGGGGCAAACAAAGGCCACCAGGCATAGAGCCCGGGCCAGCACGAGGCACCAAGCAGGACCAGGGTCACTGACACAGAACAGTGATAATGAGACCCAACAGTATAGTGAGCCATGAACACCAGTAAATGACAGCAGTAGTACTGGGTACTGAAGTTTAATACTAAGTGGTGACGGAAATGTGCTCGTAGCATCGAGTATCAAAAACTGTCACGTACAAAAAGCTAGCATTAAATTCTTGATCTTGTTCATTCATCAGATAGTTCCCGAATTAAATCAGAAATTTGCCAATTTTATAGTATTTTATTGAGGCAAAGTTCTTGTACAGCTGCATGTGTTTAGATATTTACCATTTAAGTGCTTTGGCTTCCTTTGTTAAATGAAAAAAAGAGTTTGGCAGAAAAACATGTTTGTATTATATTTACAAGGATATGCTTTGAGCACCAAAACTCAGGTATCCTATCGGCACTACTATAGTAAAAGTTCAAACAATACCTGCTGTAGACAGCAGACGAAACACGTTAAATTCTGTTCAGAAACATTAAGTTAACTGATCAATTAGAGGATCAACTGGAAATTAATCTGCAACAATTTTGATAACTGATACAAAGTCATTTTTAAGCAAAAAGGCCCAAACTTCCCTGTTTCCAGTTTCTAATTTTGATTTGAGATTTGCTGATTTTCTTAGTCTTCTGTGAATATAATATAAATAACACAATAAATATCTTTGAGTTTTCAGACTGTTGGTCGGCAAAACAAGCTGTGAATATCGGACAACGTTAAGAAATCGAGACACATTTTCTTAAACTATTTTTTCTGTTACATTATTTACCAAAAGCTTCACGGATTAGTTATCATATTAATCAATGAAAAATGTTTCAAAAGTTCAGAGCCCCGGAGTGGCCATTCGTGCGCACGAGATAAGTGTATACAGAGAGCCAGTGCAACAGACCAGCATACTGCCGAAGATATAAGACACAAGCTTTAAATACCCTCGTTAATTGCCTTTTACTAACAACAATCCCTTGCAAGGCAAATGTTGTCAACATATCTTGATAACGCATCGCCAAGCTTAAGTAAAGGTTATCACCGAGGACAGGTGCCTTAAGCAGGTGCCGGCTGGAATGAAGGACTTGGCCTTGTGCACTGCCAGAATTATTTAATTATTTCATTCGTGCGAACAAATTAATCAAAACGTGGTAACGAATTAATCAAAAGGTGTGAACGAATTGATCAAAACCTGCGAACAAATTGATCAAAACCTGCGAACGAAATGCGCACGCAATAGCATTTCAAGCACCGAATGTAATAAAACGTGGCCTCGAAATATTTGTTTTTTCTCTCTATGGCCACTCCGGGGCTCCGTAAAAAAGCATCAGTTGCAACACTATTCTATTCTTTTATTTTAATGATCAACTGGCTATCTTGTTTTTTTATTATTAATTATTAATCATTTAGTCAATATAATGCCAGACAGAAGTAATAAAAAGGCTATTTTTCCACAGCCAAGGGGACGTCTTTAAATTGCTTGTTTTGTCCAACTGTTTTAACAGCCTACAATGCAAAGATTTTCAATTTACAGTGAAAATCTGCAAATTCTCACACTTGAGAAGCTGAAACCAGCAAACATTTGGTGTTTTTGCTTGATGAATGATTTACACCATCACTTTGGTTATTAGATCGGTTCATTTACTGCCAATAATCGAGGATCATCGTCCCGGCACTGCACGAACACATTCACACTCACATTCACACCTATCTGAAATTTTGCTTCCAATTCAGCTCACCTGGAAGAAACCCACGTGAACACGGGGAAAAACGTGCAAACTCTATGGAGGGAAGCTCCACACAGAAAGGCCCCAGTTGAGGACCTTCTTACCAGCGCTGATAGCAGGTTTTCATTTGAGTGTTTAAGGCCAGCTGGAATTTTCTGGTGATGCTGCTGTTAGCCCTGACCCGATGAAACATTAATGAGGGCAGGTGTACTCTTAATAACCCCACTGAAAAAATCCAGCTCTCAACCTTTTTGGAAGTGCTCGCTCACATTATTATTATGCCATAATAAGGCATAGTTACATCAGACTGTGTACAGTTATAATCGCCTCAGAAGCAGAGCAAATTTGTCGCTATAAAAAGCCTATTGGAATTATTTGGATTTGAAAATGATTGGATGGTGGATTCCATTAGTGCCTCCTCTCTCTTCTCTCTGCATCTTCTTGCTCATGTAGTCTCTCTCTCTCTCCCTCTCTAACCCATTAAAGGATGCATCCATTTCACAATAAAAGCCCTTTTTTTCCCCAGCTTTCCCCAGCCCCCTGCATTAGTTCGCTGACAGATAAAGGGAACAGAATGTTTCCTCATAAAAAAGACGCTGACACTTCGGCCTATTCATTTCCGCTTTAAACATGTATGTGGATGGATGGGTCAGGTAGAAGGAGCCTCTGCTCTGAGTGCGCTCTGTCTTTATGTATGTTCCAGTGCGCAGTCTGCGGGGCTTAACACGCACCCCTGGGCGTCACTGAGGCTCAATGAAGCCAGCACATAAAGACAGGGCGAGCCTGCTCCTCTGCTTGCCCTCCTTCTGAGGGTTACATAAGAATGGAAGATGCAGGCATACTGGCGCTGTTGCAGCCGGAGGTGAAAGTAGGCCTGTTAAGCCAAAGGGGTGATAGGTGTATGTGTGTGTGTGTGTGTGTGGATGTTGGAGAGGACCATGTGAGGAAAGAAAACAGCTAGAAGCGCTGGGTTGGGCTGAGGCAAATGGAGCCACTGCTGGACAGGAAATTCTATTTACTTATTCATAAATAGAGAGCTCGAGGGCTGGTTTTCAACACATTAACATGGTGTGTGTGTGTATGTGTGTGTGTGTGTGTGTGCTTTTTCAATGTAAGGCAAAGATAATTACTTCACATACAGGTACATAAGAAATAAATTAGGTAACAGGTGAAATGCAGATCACATACCAGTGTCCATGTCTTTTCAGTGTCACCAACAGATTCTGACAGCGACAAAAACAAGAATACACACTTGTATGCAAAATGCAAAAGCTTCAACACAGTCTTGACTGACATGACCTCCCCTGGCTCTCCCAGATGCCAAAAGGTGAACCTGCAATGAAACACTGATTCACCTCAGCAGTCCACACAAAGCCCGCACCCCCCACTGACCGCCCCTCCAGCAGCCTCTGTGGAGCAACACGAGGCTTTTACCAAAGACAAGAGGACCTCATGAATATTCATGTTGCCAACACTGCTGGAGACGCAACAGAATTCGCTGAGATCAGCGCTGAGAAATCCCCATTGTGCAAAAACACACAAGTACACTCGTGCTATACAGTATGCATGCGTGGTGGTGGTGGTGGTGCTGCTGCTCTCTCTCTCTCTACTTCTCTGTCTTTCTCTGACATCCCGCCCGCCCACACACATCCAAATGTCGAAACGCACGCACATGCACGGACTTGAATCCACCTACATGCTTTCATGTTTACACGGTCTGGCTGGTGAGTACTGTGGTCCACATCTTCACTTTTCCTTCATGGGGGTCCTTCGTTCAACCATCCGCACAATTTGTATGTCATAGCTCAGCATCCGTCCAGCGTCTGAGTCGGCTGATATTCAAATGTGTAAGAGGGTTTGGATTATTTGTGATGAATCCATATCTGGACAGCTGCTTTTCTTTCACATTACTGGCCTATCAACCACACACATGCTAGAATTGTAATGAGCTTGACCTCTGCAGAACCTAATGAATTGATTTGGAGAGGCATCGCAGCACTTGGACAATTTCACACTGTGTTCTCTCTCGTGTTCATGAGTCAGTGCTTCTCATCATGTCCTCAGACGGCTCCGTGCCACGTGTTCAACACCTGCCTTTCAACTTCGCGGTTGCGAGTTGCTACAGTAGCTTCGACAGTACAGAGGCAGACTCTTGATAATAAATGGAGATGACAGCCAATCCGTTGTCAGCTTTGGAGAGCTGTGATGAGGCCAAGCCTACGGGCCCAGACATTGACAAGTACCCTCGTATTACTGCTGTACTCTGTGATCCCCTGGCAGCGTTGCTCAGCTCACAGCTGTGCATTTGATGTGGCATCATGAGTGAAATGTGGGTGACACGGGCACAAGTGGAAGTCAGTTTTGGAAATCAATGATGCACCGTGTGTAGGTTTCCATTACACTGATTTAATGGTTTATCTACAAGATCTTTGCAATAGCATGGCTCAAAGGACAGATTCAACATATTAACTGGATATGAAAGTAAATAAAAGTGTACTTCTTATCACTGTCTGATATAAAACTGATGCAAGCCTTTACATCTGCTGTTCTAAACCCTTGGTTTGTTAGGTCCTGCCAGGAGAATTCTTTATTCATTTCCAGCAGTGTCAGCATCCGTTTGTATTACTGTAAATAAACGAAGTAGAGCTGAAACAATTAGTTGATTAATCTGCAACTATTAATCAACAAGACTAAGAGTCTACAGCCATGCTAGCAGCTTTGTGAGGCTGTACTTCGGCACAGCTGTGCTTTGTCATCACGCTAACCCTAACCTGCTCACAATGACAATGCTAACATGCTCATGTTTAGCAGGTACCATGTTTACCATGTTCACCATCTTAGTTCATTGTGATAGCATGGTAACATTTGCTGATTAGCACTAAACGCAAATTACAGCTGAGGCTGATGGGAAAGTGAGTTTTGCAGGTATTTGGTCATAAACCAAAGTATCGGATAAATTCAAATTTTAACCTGATGATGGTGGTACATGAAAAGTCAGAGGAACGTAAGTTATTACAATTACAAACATCCTGAGGTGAACGTGAATGTCTGTACTACATTTCATGACATTTCACTCAAAACCACAAATGTCAGCCTCGTGGTGGCGCTAGACGGAAAGTCAGGGGATCACCAAAGTCAGTAGGATTCACCTGTACTAAATTTTTCAACCCATCCAATAGTTGTTGAGATATTTCAGTCTGGACCAAAGTGGTCGACCAACTGACATTGCCATCCCAACATCCATGCTGCCAGCCTGGTTAAAAACAATCTAAAAATCTACTTTGATATTTGATTAATTGCGTAAGTAATTTAAGCAAAACCGCATAAAAGGAGGATTTGCTGCATTTTTTTATCTTATGGGATGGTAAATTGAATACTTTTGGGGTTTGCACTGTAGGTTGGACAAAACAAGAAATTTGATGACATCACCTTGGGCTTCAGGAAATTGTGATTGGCATTTTTCACAATTTTCTGAAAATATTTTTTCTGATTAATCGAGAAAATAATTGGCAGACCTCATCTTAAAGATGAAGCCCATATACATGGCATATACATGGATAAATAACATCAGAAGCATTGTCATATGGAAAATGACTAGCAACCTGTTGTGACCAGACTAAGGCAAACTGAGGCCAGCGTCAATGGAAAACATGCAAAGATGGTGGATTCCGACGTGGGCGGTGTGATTCGAAGCCACTCACTGTAACTGTTGTGCATATCTGTAGACAACTAGAGAAATGTATTGAACTGTATTCCAATGGGGCATGTGCTATGGCCAAAGCTATTTGAATCCTTCCTTTAAGGGAACAAATGCCCAGTAAGGAGCTCTTTGGTGCTAACCTGTGTTAATTCATGTGTGGTAAACCCCAAATGTTTTACTGGGATTTCAGTATGGAGGGAATATAAGACTAACAACAACAATGCACATGCACACAAACACACATTTAATGGTAGTGGCTTAATATCTTTTTTATGTTCTCTTTCATGGCATTGCACACTGTTGTTATATCATGGGCAGATGCCCCATTGCTGGTTGCTACACATTCCAATGAAAACCAGAAACACACACATCTCAAAAGAAAGAAAAATGAGAGGGATCACACACGTCATATGCCATTTGCTCAGTTGGTATTAACAGTTCTTGCGGTAGAGCTTTATCAAAACTGGAAGATCATGTGAATATTTCAAAATGTTAAAACTATCTATAGCAACATGAGGTGAACTCTCAGCTGAAAGTCGCTTGAGTCATTTCCTCTCTAAGCCATCCAAGTCAGTGAATCAAGTAAGTGAATTATCTGATGAAGTAAAAACGAAAATAAGAAAAGAAACACCAATAAAAGTTTTGAATCCATGAGCTGCTGTTACTAAATATATAAACATAACATGTACAGAGGGACTAGGATTCAGGAGTGAAAGAGAGTGTAAGAGAGAGTGACAACCTACAGCATGGACAAAGTGATGTAACATTAAAGAGGGGAGGGAGCACAACACCGAGAAAGGAGACAGAGACTGTACTTTAAAATGTGGGGTCATCCCCTGATGGGTTTAGGCTTCCTGCCTGCTTCCCTCCCTGCACTCAGCCCCACAGCAGTTTCACCTTTTAAACTCTCCCTCCAGTTTAAGGGAATTAAGGACGCTTCAGCTCCTCTCAATGCTGAGCCTCCCACGAGCCTCAAACATCAGTCTTCCGCTTTTTCTGGAAGATTCCTTGAAAGAAGTACGCGATTTAAAGCATGCTCTGGTGTCATAACATATACTGTAGATTAGAATTATAATAAACTTTATTTCAGGGCCTCAATGAACAATTATTTTAATGATGCATAATTTCTTTAATTAATCTATTAATGTAGTGAATAAATTACCAACAAGACTATGAGTCTGGTGCTTTGAGCTAAATGCTAACAATCGCATACTAATATGATCACAATAACAATGTTAGCATGCTAATATCTGCCAATTAGAACACAAGCTCCCTACTTAAAAGGTTATAGTTCGTCTGTTTACTCCATACAAAAACTGAAGTGTAAAAACAACAATTTGCTTTGTTATGAGAGGTAACTGCCACGTTCATGTCATATCGCTCGGGCCGTGATTACAAGCAGCCAAGTAAAAAAAAAATTTCTGACCACAGCAAAGTCTCCCAGTTGGTGAAAAGAACAGCAAGAAGTATCAACAAACTGCTGGCAAGATGGCTGCAAAGCTACCATCACTGGCAGTTTCATCTAACTATAAATGGAAGGAGTCTCTGTCTGTCAGTCCTTCGATTATCCCGACAACCCTTCATCCGATCGACTTCACACTTGGCGGATGTATTGCTGAGGACCGAAGGAAGTGCAGTGTTGAGTGTGGATGAGCGGTTCTCAAGAAAGCTGCAAGAAGCTACCAAAGGCCAAGCAATTTGCACTAGTTTAAATAAAATCTAATATTAAAACTTAGACAACTGATTCAGCTAATTTAGCTGGTTCGCTTATGGTGTGACTACAAGGCTAGCAGGGGTAACATGTATAGAATAATATATGAACACTCCCATGTTGGAATAACAAGAGTTTTTCCTGTTCTTCCCATTCTGCCGACATTGCGTGAATGCTGCATAAGTGCCGGACTATTTCTGGGCTGGGAGCAGTAACAGCCAGGCAACCCGTGGAGACTCCAGCGAAACAAATGCGATATAAGGTGTTAATGGATTTTGTTACCTTTGGACAGAGCCAGTCTAGTTGTTTCACCCTATGTCCAGTCTTTGTGCTAAACCAAGCTAACCAGCTGCTGGCTAACCTTAAATTTACTGGACAGATATGAGAGTGGCATCGAGCTGCTCATCTAACTCACTGCCAGAAAGCAAATAAGCGCATTTTTTAAAATATTTAACTATTGCTTTGAGCTAAATGTAAGTATGAGAATTGAAGAAACCAAGGCAAAATAATGCATTGATTATGCTAACCTCGTTTCCTCAGCAAGGTGTTCCACAACTCAGAAGCCCTGATGGCAAAAGCATGACGCCCCCTTTATCCTCGAGTCTACACTGACGGACAAGATTATTCTGTTATTCTTTGCAAACATGGCTGACTGATTACAGCACATCTAAGATCAGACTTTAAGGTGCTTCGGATGACCCTCCCCCTCTCTCTCTCCCTAGCCTTCTCCTCCTCCTCCTCTCTTTCACTCAGGCTTCTCTTTGCTGGACCATCGGCCGTCCTGGGACTTCTCTCTCTCCAGGCTGTCGGTGCCTCATCCAGACGTGGATCTGGATCATCGTCCCCCAGGAGATTCACCCTCTCCAATTTCTTTCCCTCTCTCTCTAGTTTGCATGTTGTCATGTTTCTATCTGTGTGGATGCTGTGCTTGCCTCATATGCGTTTGTGGGGCCTGCCCTCTTTCCAGGTCTCTGAAGTTGCTTGATGTCCTCCTGGGTCAATACTCTTCTCTTCTTTTGCTCTGCAATCTACATTTCTGTCATCAAAATGGTATACACTGTGATTTTGTTGTTGATTTATTCTGTACACTCGACATCTATTGCATGTCTGTCCATCCTGAGAGAGGGAATCCCTCCTCTGTTGCTCTTCCTGAGGTTTTTTCCATTTTTTCCCTGTTAAAAGGGCTTTTGTGGGGAGTTTTTCCTCATCCGATTTGAGGGTGTAAGGACAGAGTGTGTTGTACACTGTGCAGATTGTAAAGCCCCTTGAGGCACAATGTGATCTGTGATATTGGGCTATATAAATAAAATGGACTTGACTCTTAAAGGCATACAGTGCATGACATAACTTCACATAAAGTGTACACAATGTGAAAAGACACCTGAAGGGATCTCAGATTAAGTAAATGTATTTATGAATGAGAGGCAGAGAGAGAAAGAAGTGCATTAAGTGATATCATTGTGACCCATCAAAGTAAAGTGTTGGGTAAAAGCACCCTGAGGCGGCAACCTTTCCCGTCTTTAGACATGGTTCGTTTCAGATGTTGCCTACGTCCCCCCCTCCCCCTCTTTTACTTGCATCTCAGTGGTCTTTGCTGTCGAAAGCCCTGTGTGAGCGTGTGCATGCGTGTTCCTCACAGAGTCAAGTATGCCATTATGACGAGTACTCTTGATTATCTGAACCCAGGATGTTTGCCTTTCCACTGTTTTAAGTGCAAAACTAATTAGCACTTTGCAGTGGTGTCTATATGGGTGCACATACCTCCACATGTTTATATCATACATAAAAGGAAACCCAGTATGTTTGTGTGAATGCTCATTTATGTGTATGAAAATGTGCAGGTGTGAGTGCATGTTTGTTCACGTGTTTGTCCACACACACTCAGAAGCCAAGCAGGTCACTGAACAGTAAACCACCTAGGCCCGATAAGAAGCCAAGAACAGTCTCATTAAGGCTGGCCTATCTCCAGCCTCCCCATTCCCCTTTTCTGTATCCAAACACTAGAAAAACAACAAGCTTTGTAACTTGTCAAAGGGCGCCACTTAAGGTTTTTTTTCATGCTTGAAAATGAGTAGAGCAGGGAATTCCTCAGAGGAAATATTTTCACAAACCCTGAGGATGAAACGGAGAGAAACAGAGTACCTGTCTGTGCGATGTGCTCTGTCAGCATCCTGTCAACAGCGCACAGCCAATTAGGACTGCAGCCAAATGGCTGGGTGAGCTTTCTGTTTCTCACTCCACTGATTCTGCGTCCAGCACAAACATACACACCCTGATATGCACACACACACACACATGAAGTAAACAAGGCCGGCACACATTCAAGTGTACATTTAAGTGAAAAATGTATACACGTATATATGCACACGTTTCTGTACAGTAAACGAACACACCTGCATCCCGAAAGAAAAGAAGCCAGTATCTAAATTTTGATGCAGGAGAATCGCTCTGACTACTAAGTCTCTTATCCTGTCGCTGATGTCAGTTGGCCATTTGACTACATTTCCATACTGGGCCTGCACTGAACACTTGAAGCGGATAAGTTGTGTGTGTTTATCTGTTTGGGGAGATGATGTTGAACTCAATACCCTCTCAATGTAAAATCATAGCTACAGTGCTGCCACTGGCTGGAGAGCCCATCCAGACACACAAATACAGACAGGACAAAAACACACATCCTTTCCTATGCGCACACACACACACACACACACACAAAAACATTATCCCTGTCTGCCTCTGCTATGCTACAGTGGTTCCCGGGGCTACTTTGCATATCAGACCTGACATAATGAGGAGATACTGTATGGTGTCTGAGGACAGTGGGTGTGGAGGTGGAAGGTGATACTGCCACCTCGTCTGGTCAGCTAAATAAACCTGACACATACAGGCTGGCCGGCCAGTTGGAGCTCCTCAGTTTCAAGCCATCAAGTCAAAAAGAGTTACAGCTCCAGTAATCAATTATCACAGCTCTATTAGAAGAAAGGAATGAACTCTAAAGGGAGGTAGAGGTGATCATTTTTAAGTTTTAGGCAAAGGCAAAGGCCAGTGTTTGAAGTGTTCTAGTATCACAGCATAGGCCAGACACAAACATCAGTTCAAATGTCATCAATATCTGCTGTCCAACAGGTTGCAGATTCTCATCAAACATTTTGCAATTTGTTATTTCTTCTTTTCATCACCACATATTTGACTACTCATTAGCTTATTGCACTTCCACATTATAACCCATGTTCTATGAGCAGTGTCCCTCAAACAGGGCTCTAAGAGCCAGGCCACTTGTCATCATGGATCTCCGCATTTAAAATTTGCATGTAAGCAAGTAGCATCAGGTACCAACCAAGCTACTTGGGGAGGGTGCAAGAGGGTGCAGTATCCTACGCCAAGTGACAAGGCTGCACCAACTGTTCACTGAGCAGTAATTTAGCAAAGTTAAATGCCACACCTCACCTGTCTGTTGCAGGAGGGGCTGGAGACCTAGAAGTCTGGTCTAAGACCCTGGTAAAGTCTTCTGTATAGAAAGGACGGAGGGAGACCTTGATGACAGCTACTCACATGGTCATTCACAGGTAAACCTGAAAAAAATGCAGGGCCTCAACCTAGATGCTCACATACAGGTGTCCTCAACAGATGTCCCACTGAGCAAGGCTGCCGTTGCCCTCCTTGTTGAGTATACAGACAGCCAAGGGGGTCCTTCCAGGATACCCTTGCACAGCCAATGGGTGAGCCTTAGGGGGTTTACCAACAACACTGTCTGCAGAGCAGAAAAAAGTGCTGCAAAGTGCATATCATGCCAAAGCTCACACAGGTCATAGAAGATGCAATTTTTCATTCCTCTGTCCCCTGTAGGGATGAGAATAAAAAGCACTGAAACTGAGCCAACCTCTACTTCAACACATTTTTAATATTTGTTGGCTAAAAGGGAAGGTTCTGTCTGAAGGTTGCACCTCTCAAGTTCCCTCGACTAAGCACGCAGTTTGGGTGGTACGAAAGGGCACATGACTTATTCACCCTCTTAGCTGTTGTCAGAAGACGCAGCAACGCTGTCTTGATGGATAGCAGCTTTAGAGGCACCTGCCCAATGGGTATAAACTGGCAATTTATATTGAGGGGCAGAGGAGTGTACCACAGGATGCAGCCACCTCAGTCAAAATCAGTAGAGAGTGGTTAAAAATAAACTCTCTCCAAACCCCACAAGACAAGAAGAGATCACTGATGCATACACCTTAATAGTAGAATGTGACAGACAGGGAAGAGAGAACGGAACAGATTGGGTAGCTCTCTGGGTCAACTCCCTCTCCTCACACAGCTTCTGAAAGCCCAGCCATTTTGCCTTGTAAACAGAAATGGCGGACTGTATTCTAGATGCACCATGTCTGCCTCAGGATCCAAGCCTTCAGAGGCTGCATCAAGTTGAGCACTGTGCCATGCCATTTGCCTGTTCCAACACTCCCCAGTATTGGGGATTTTAGTTTACAATAGCTGGGATACCTCAGCGTATCAAAAGGCTGTTGCTCAAGAGGTTCCTCCTGTCTGACTCTCTGACAGCTAAAGAATCACATGGAAGGGATGCAAAATGTTAAGCAGCCTTTTTGGCCATGTCCCTTGAGCAAACATATTTATTCCCAAGGGTGGATGATCTTGAGTGGGTAGGGAGTTCGTGTCCTGCTTTGAGGCATGACAGTCAAAGCTGTCACCACGCCATGCTGTATTCTTTGAACTGACTCCAATAGCTGTCTTCCTGGCTCTGAAGGTCTTTTGGGCACCAAAAAAGTCTGTCAGGACAGGGCTGGGCATCCAGGAAGACCTTGCTATCCCACTGCTGTAGGGAATCATGCCCTGCCAGACTTGAGATACTTCAACACTAGTTTGTAATGTGACAGTTGCTACAACTGTCATTTCAGCCAGTTATCTAAGTCGCTGTGCAGGATACAAGTCAGTTGCTGAATGGGTTCTGTTGCTGAAATGAAGACCTTTCCTGTCGTTTGAGATTACTGACTTGATCACAAGGAAGACATTGTTAGATGCTGCTCCATCTTCTTGTCCCTAGTTCTCCTTGCAGAAGGTAGTCTTTGGACACCAGGACACAGGTCAGAGGTCAGGGATATGCCGCAGATGCCAAGACACAGTGGCAATGCACCATCGAGTGGATGGATGCCGCTGGAGATGGGGGTCCATGATTGTCATGCACTCTGACTAACTTGCTGGGAAGAAATCTAACCAGGAATAGGGCTGGTGTTTCATGCACAGGAGCAGACAAGTTCTGAGAACAACTGCTGCACACAGCTCTACATCCTTACCACAAATGGAGCTCCATCATGTGAAATCACTGGAAATAGTCAAACCATTGCTTGCACCCTCATTGAAAAGAGAGCTTGGCAGTCAACACATGATGCTGGCAGAAGCATACTCAGGAGTACCACCAAAACCATCCTTTGGGTCTCTTGTAGATATCTCTGTGTTGGTAACAAACAACATGGGAAGTGTTTCGCAACTAGCGATGCCTGATAAGATAGACCTTTTGGTAACCTAAAGTCAGATTTTGATTTTTTCTCCTGCTAACTCTCAATCACGAGTACCATCATAACTTGACTAATGCACCAATTTCGCAGAACATTATAAATGTCGTCCTTTAGGATGTATTATTTAGTGACTGCACTGTTTTATTCAACTTGAATTTGACATTTTTCTTCACCAGACATTTATCACCTTGTGGGAGAAAAGTTTCTTTATTTCTGCTTGAGTTTCCCAAAAGTGAATCACTTATCTTTACTTGACAAATGGACATGTTCCCACCTGCAACCACTCTGAAACCATTTTCAGTCAGCCAACTCAAGTGGAATAGATTATGCAAATGCAGAATATGTACTGTAAAGCATTAACGTTTGGCATCTAGGCTCTGACCTATATATAAAATGTTACTTATACAATACGTGGCATCTAAACTTACTTTCACAATTGTAGTGACAATCAGTGTTTTCAGTCTCTTTAAAGAAGCAGCAACTTGATGCAAGAAGAGAGAGTATAAGATGAAGAAACAGTGTGTGCTACTGGTGAATTCTAGGCCACTGCCACTGACACACCTAGAGAGGTGATACCAGGCTCATTTAGATCACAGGCAGCAAGCTGCAGCACTGTCCACTTGAATCCACCTAGCTCTTGTCTCTCTCCTCGTCTATCCCGATGACGATGAGCGGCTTGCCTCATCCCTTTGATGTTAACTTATGGATGTATGCATTTAACATTCTCTTATACAATCAGCATCAAAGGTACACGCCCACGCACAGGCCTGGCATACAGCAACATGCATGCATGCACAAAGAGACCCACATATACAGTCTCACTCTCTTGAAAACGCAAAGCGATGCACACGCACATACATCACAAAGAGAGGCAGGGATATAAGTAATTTAGCATAGTGTGACACTTTCACGGTCTAATTAGCCCCAGTGTTGCAGTAAACACGTCCCAGTGACCCTCCAGTTCTGGTTACTCATTAAGTATAGATGGGGCTGAAGATGGCCAGAGACTCGGGACAAGTAAACGCGATTCAACCAGCATCATCATTAGATAGAAACCAAACAAGAAAATACTTTCCTTTGCTGTTATACAGCATGTATGTGCATGTTGGGAGAGGTATAGCACATTATGTCCATTTCTGACCATATTCATACATACACAAGGGTGCATGCACAATGGAGTATGTACGCGTTCACAGGAGTGTGTGAAGCAGGACAGCTTTAAAGAGATGCTGCATGGCGTGTAAAGAGACAGACAGCCCGGTTGCTTGCTTGCTGCTGCTGCCTTTGACGCGGTGATGGGGATTTTCCTCTTTCTCGCTCTCCCTCTCTCTGTTGCGGTAGCAGACGTGGCCAGCGAGCTGTGATCAAACTGTGCCTTCATCCCTCCCCTCTCTCTCTCTCTCTCTCTTGCTCTCTCTCATCAGCTGGAGGGTTTCAGCAGCAGGGTGCCCCAGATTCACAGACCACCTCCCTCCCTCCCATCTAGTGCAGAGGCTGCTTCCTCTCCTCTGCGGAGCACTACTGACACCTTCTGGCCAAGAAAATGGTGGTGCAACAGAGAAGTGCAAGGAGGGCCTATTTGGTGGTTTGAAATGTGGCATTTTGAGATATATTCTGTTTCATAAACTTCATGGTGATGACCTAGTGTGACCATGTGGTAAATTATAGCACAGAATATTCATTTAAAACAGTTTTGGTTATAAAGCTCTATCTAAAGGGGAAATTTAACCAATTAGCCTTACGATTGATTCCTTTGAATTTCCGGCTCCGCTGCCGCATCTGATCAATATTCCCAATAGATCAATCAAAGGTTGCAGTGGTTCTGCATGAGGTGTCTGCACAGGCCCAAGGCCAGGCAGTTGGACAGTGAGGGGGGCAAGAAAATGGTACATCAGCGCAGATACTGAATCAATACCAGTATGTGGTGTTAATCTAGTGAGTGTCTCTCTGGCAGAAATAAGTGACTGAAAGGCTGAACAGCACAGCAGACCAAAGAGCCATTATCAAATAGAACTAGCTCAGCATGTTTCTCCTAAATAAGCCACTTTTTTTTGTCACAGAAGAGTGTAGCCAGGGTTCAGTGAACCTCAGGGGTGACTTTGGGTTGAGCGCTGTCAGGGACTTTCTCCCTTTGTACACTGGAGTATTATATAAGATTGTATCTGGGCTTTTTTGTGCATGCTAGGCCAAATCCAATAGGATATTTAAGTTCTATGCAAAGCTCTGATATTTTTTATCCAAAGCTCCTAAGTCCAAGAAAAGGAAATTAGCTCGACTCAAGCTGAGCAGTGCAGGTTGATACTGTAATCACCTAAATGCACAGACACTTCCTTTCTTGCTAGAAATGCAGGCAGAAAGCCTTTTAAAGTACAGTAGAAACACCATTCCACTCAAGTTAAGACTCTCTGCTCTCTTTTGCATATGAAAGGATAAAGAACTGTTTATGTGCAGGCGTGACTCTCTTCAAATGATACAAACAAAATCTTTAATCAGCTGTACATGCATTGGCACAATGTCACATGTTTTTCTTTTTACCTCGAATGTGGGAAAAGGAACCATAACGCATAAAAAGGTAAAAACAAAGCAGAAATGAAAATCTAAACTTGCAACAAACTAACAAAAGTTCTACTCAGCGAATGCCACATCAGGCTTCACAGACACTTTGTTCATGTTTATGGTGTAATGTTGCAAGCACCTCTCTTTACAATACTGTTGGCAGGTAATACTTTGACATATGTATCCAATGTTGAAAATATAAAGCACCGGAAATACAACACAAAGCAAGATCCCCTCCATTGAATCAAACGTAATTTACAAATACACAGAAGGTTCGATTGGACGGATTGTGCACACACAAAAAAAAATCCCTTAACCTTGATTTCTCATTGTACTGTTAACACGTCAACGTTGAGGAACATTTTTACTGACAGCAAGGAGGAAGACAAAAGGGAGTAGGGAAAGAGAAGTGACAACTGAGAGGGAGGGACACAGACGAGAAGAGAGGACAGGGAAGGGGAAATACTTTTGATTTTTCAGAGGTGTAACATTTATACTGCAGGACTTAATAACCACTCCTTCCAGCCATTTTTATTCATAACACACATAATGGGCTGAATAAAGACAAAAGGCTGAAAAATGGCACTGTGAATTACAAATTTGAGGCTGTTATGAGCCTACCACCACAGAGAAAGATGCAGTTCACACCTGTGGCGTAGAGCAACTTAAGCCTGGAACCATTTTCAATGTTAAGTTCTAGGCACTATCAGACGCATGGCAACGTGATAGAAGACAGAGGGAAGAATCACAGTGAAGTAAACACAAAACACACCGTCATCTCTATATACAGGACACCTCCCATTACTGTATGCTTAAAATACAGTTTTAAACCTGCGCGTTTTGCTTAGTGCATGGGGCTGACCTCGGTTTGAACTTAAAATACAGTGCTGTGAAAATTACACTAAAACATCAAGAGATCATTTAGCACAGTGGCTCCCCAAGTGGGTTTCAACAAAACCCAGGGGGTGTTCTTGAAGAACAGTTTTATCTCATGATGTTCACAACATAATCATTTACTCAAAATTGATTAATCATTCTCCATCTCCATATTGACACTTGTGCAATTTTCATCACAAAATCAAACATTTTCTCAAACTGGGGTCCCTGGGGACCCTACTACAGATTTATTAGGCTCTGCGGAGCATGAAATTCAAATCTAACCAGTGCGTCCTGGGAGGCAAATCAAAACACACTGCTGACGGCATCCTCACCTGGATCACGGTTTCTCACTCACTTGTTCATTGACCCGCTTCAGTCCTCTTGGTGCTAACACAGTACAGAGTAAGGCTTCACTGCATTGATATTGATAGTTCATGATTTGTTTTTGTGTTTTTTTCATCCGCCTAGGCATCATCTTGTCTCAGAAAGGCACGCAACTGAGCTCCGCGGTTCACAGTTCGCTACTGCTCCGGTTCTTCGCCCTTTGTTTTTTTTAGCAGCACTTTGCATTGATCTCCGTTCCAGAGAAAATGACACTTTGTGACCTTGTCAATAATATCAACATACATACATATTTACAGAGAAGATCGTCTCCTTAGACTAGAAGCTTCAGTTGATATTTGTTTGTTTTTAGACCGTTTCTTTTTTTGTTACTTATACACAGAAGGAGTGAAGTGAGGTGTGTGTGCATGTATGTGTGTGACTGTACATATGGCAAGGATGTAGAAAGGTACCACACGGAAAGGAGACAATAAGAGACACAGCAGAGATGATGGTCTTTGTGTGTTTGTGTGTGTGCTAAAGTGTGTTTTTACGAGTGCTTGATAGTGTATTTGCCTTTCTGCAGCTGGGAGATGTACAGCTTTGACTTGGTGCCATCCAGTCGTTTGAACCACACCTCATCGTTGTTGACGGTGGTGATGATGGCACTGCATGACACAAACATACGACAATGTTAGCGCACAACCAGACAGCACCAGAGCAGCTGTCATTACGCGGAACCATTACGCACGGCCGCGGCTATTTATAGCACCGAACCAACAATTCATCGCACGATGATGTAGTCCATCTTCGCAGCGATATCTCAGTCATCATTATTAAACGTCAGAAGGATTATCAATGATTATTATATATACAGATCTTATACTGAAACAGACTTAAAATACTTCACAATTCAGGATACAATTAAAATATTGTTACAAATAATGGCTTAAATGTAAATTAAGTTTATAAATGTTTTACTTTAAAGTTACATCCCTTTCACGTCCACTTTATCATATCACCTGCAGCTATCTCTAGAAAACGGTGCGTACGCCTGGTCTGAAGTATTCTTGAGTTAAGCACATTCTCACCTCACATTCTGCTTTTATAAATACCAGTTTATGTGTGGGAAATGGCATATGTATAGGTATGTATTGTTTATACATCTGGCCCCAGGTGCGGAGCTACACATAGACACACGCAGATGGGTGACACATTAAAGGAAAAACCAGTATTAAGTGTCATAAAAGTGTTGGGAAACCACAAGCCTCCAGAAATGTCTGAAACTCTACTGGAGAGACGAACTGCATTAATAAACATTTTCCCTGTTTCGGGTGTTTTGATGATGGAGGTGCTCCCATAGGTGTTCAGTTAGGTTGAGATCTACTGAAGGAAACTTCATTTCTGGCTACATTTTAATGTCCACAGACCACTGACTGTGTGGTATGATGTACAGATGTTAAATGATGCTAAAACCAAAATCATCCCTCCCTCTCATTATTACAAAAAGCAATAAACTCTGCTCCCACACACACACACACACACACATACACACCTAGTCGGGTACTCGTCCTTCCTGTTGATACAGATGGCCTGTCCCCTGCAGTACCACTGGTTGTCATAGAACAGTCGACCGTCCTCGGAGCGCGCCACATGGTGATGTCTGTCAGGCTTGACTGCAGGAACTGGAGGGAGAGAATTAGAAAAAGGGGAGTGAGGAAGATGTGAGTAGTTGAGAAGAAAGCAAGCGAGGCAGGGACAGTATAAGTTTTAAAGAAATATAGCACATAATATAAAAAAAAAAAAAGGAGGACAGGGACAAAGACAGACGAGGAGGGAACATTTGTCTCCTTTGCAACTATGAACTTGAGTACTTTTAGCTGAAAGTATTGAATCAACCCCTCCTGTGTAACTGCGGGTCGATCGCTGCACTCAGCCAGATATTGACTGTAACTAAGGACGAGGAGAAACTCTTACCATCCACCTTCACCCTGTGTGGCCCCAGTGATGCCATCGCCTGTGGGGGGGGTGGAAGGAAACAGACACAACTAAAAGGTCAAATCACAACAATATTCCCCAAGTGACTACTTTGTCT
>NTHP01000313.1:453473-496148 GCA_003416845.1 Oplegnathus fasciatus | reverse complement strand
AAGAAGAAGATGCGGTCGTAGACAATGACAGAATTTTGGAAGTAGTTACTGGCACCTGAAGGCCACCGTAGGTTCTCCTACACGCTTAGAAAGAGAGGGGTAAGGGGAGGGGTATTAAGTTGGTTGCAATCTGCAACTTCACCACTAGATGCCACTAAATCCTACACACTGCTCCTTTAACATTTATAACTGCAGATGACTTACTGACTTCTGCTGATGGCCTAATAGAAAGTGACAAACTCCTCAATCTTTATTTATAACTGCAGACTTGATTTTTTTATTTCCCTTTATTAATTACTAACCTTTAGTTACTTATAAAACACCATCAATGGCCATTAATGACTCCAAAGGCAGACAGATTTTTCACAACCTGGCAACCCAAAAGTTCTTATTGATGCCTCATAACTGAATAAAGCATCAGTGAATGGTTTATAACAATAATAAAGCTATTAGTTACAACTTATAAACCCTTTATTAAGGATGGCTTGTTAGAAAATGGTACTGTTTTATAGGTTATTGTCTTGTTACTTGTGCAAACATAGTCTATGGATGTTGGAAAGTGAATAAACCTTTAACCTGAATAAACTAATAAATCTACGGGAGACAATAGATACTGTTGAAGATGTTGAGGTGGAGGGAACACAGAGGTAGCATACCACAGAGGAAGTGTCATATGTGCTGACTGCTGACTCATGAATGAGACTGCAGGCTTTTTAATTCCTGCTGTCAGTCCATCATCATAGTCAGTCAGGGGACTTGAATGCCTTTTTCTGGCACTGGAAGCAGACAGGAGGTTTTCACAGTGAAGGCTCCCTGTATAGCTGCAGGGATATGTTCAAGAGGTGCCAGAGAGCCTTTGCTAGCTGACTGGCAGATGATTCAGGCACCCCGGGGCTAAAGCTGTCACAGATTGCTGCTTGAGTCTCTTCTCACTCACCTGGGTGGCACTGATGGACAGACTGAGGAGTGGGTGGAGGCTGGAGCCGTGGTGTTGTCCACCAGCGTGAAGAACAGTTGGAAATGTGTGACTAGTTTACAGCGCTGGTTTGTTTGCATGTCACAAAACGATTGTGTTGTGGTTGAAAGCATGCAAATTCAGGCGTAAGAGACGAAGACTGTATGGGCTCTTATATGTAAACAACTGAACATTTAGTTGTTTGGAAACTAGGCTAGGGAGCAGAATTAACATTCAGTGTTAAGCTACTGAGTTTGAATCAGAAATGATTATGAATGGAGTGGAGAGACTTCTAAACCTGTAGGCCTACGTCTTATAAGATTAACCTGCTTTTTGGGTTCTCAAAGCTGTATAATATATAGCACCATAGTGAGTACTGTCAAAATGTTGTGAAATGAAATTACATGAAAACACTGGGCTGGTTTGGCCATATAAATATCAATAAACACTGTTGTGGTTGTATGAGGACCCCTCTACTTTTCATCAGACATGATACTCCGGTATTATATTTCTGGAAATTTGGAGCAAATTCTTTCCAGTGGTTTCACTTGCACACATATATAATGACAGATATTTCCTCATACGCAGGCTTAAGCTCATTATTGGTATACATTATTGTAAGACAATTAGAATTTTATGGAATCAAATCTACTTGTTGTACCAAATGTAGTACTTGATGTATTCATCTCTTTTGTACACAGGACTGGGGAATATGACGATGTATACATTTTTTAGACATTCTGCTATACCATTTATACCTATAGGTAATTGTCCTTTAATATCTCTGGGTGTATTGGGCCATTGTTGTAAATGTAAATATTGCTATATGGCTGAAATGGGTTTTGGTATGATATTTACATGAATATCATAAAGTAGCTTGATTTGAAAAGACATTTCCTGCCTGGTTATCCTATACATAAATAGTCTCTCAATTGATTATCTAGAAAATGTACAATATTGCAATGTAAACTTAGATTTTATCCACTTCGCCCTCTCCTATTTGTGTGTATTTTTCAAGAGTTTTAGTGCATTTTATGCAACAGAGAGGAGAACCAGCAATCCCAGGATCTGCAATTCACATTGCAGCCACAGGAGGGCGATAAAGACCTTTGCTAGGTGGTTGAATAACAGCTCTCCAGTTCTTCAGTTTGAATCCATTCCTGAAGAGCATGATTTATTCTAGTATTGAAACTGGAAGAATTCATAATAATGATAAAATAGCAACTATAGAATGATCAAAGGAACATGACTTCAGAATGGATGATTGGCTATTAATACATTGATGAATGCAAAGACTTTAAATAGGAACATTGATGAAAAAATAATGAACATAAGAACTTGCTATACATGACTGCTATAAAAATACCCAATGCCATAATTAATGTATTGCTCAATTCCAGTTACATATTTGTAAAAATGAACATTAAGCATGAACTAAAACCAATGTGCGTTGTCATCAACAGAAAAAACAAGAAGCTGGAGTTTTATTTGTGACACATGAGCAGACATAACAGGCTCAGACCTCACAAAATGCAAAATGTATGAATGTAATGCATATGAGAATATATAAACAGTGAAAGATTTTGCTCAGTTGATTTGTGGTTTGTCTTGTAGCCTCACTATTTCCGTGGTGTGTAACGCACTGCCAGTCAGATCCATTTTCACACTGCTGTAAGTGTGTCAGGAAACTTTGCTGGTCTAATTTGTATTTAGGGCAGTACAGTGTGATAGCAGAAAGTCTGAGTCGTCTTCGTGGTTTATTTCATAAAACTGGAGCTTTTTTTTCTCTCACAGTCTCACGCAGTCCAGAGTAGAGACTGCGTACACGATGGACAATCAATGAAGTTGCATACAAAGGAATGCAGGAGAAACTCAAGAATGAGAAGACAGCCAAACAGTGAACCACAGTTTATGGCCAAGTCTCCTCCAATTTTATTACTTCAAGCTGCACTAGAACTGTGTCTGCACCCTGGAGGAAGTTCTTAGTATTATTTGCATTGTTTTAACTGCTTTGCATGTTCAAACCATTCATGCTTACACAGGCTGCATGCCCTACCGTTTTTCTTCGGATGTGATTTAAGGCTTGCAGTTTCAAAAATACTTTAACCATTCAAACAGTTTCATATTGTTGTGACTTCATTTGAAACAATCTGCATTCGAAGAATCTTGGAGATCTATCTTTCACAATAAGCCCAACGGTCAGATTATTGACTTAACTTGAAGAACAGGTAGAGATACAAGTGAAGACTTGCTTCCTATGATTGAAAAATGACAATCAAAAACTAAGTTGAAGTATGTCTTTGATGATTTTATCTTATCTTGTTTGAACTACTGCAGTTCCCTCTATTCAAGCCTCAAAAGTCACTCTTACATCTCCTGCTTGTTCAGTGTGCAGCAGCAAGTATTTGAATTGAGGCCAAGCAAAGAGTTTGTAAATCCCCAACATTGGCAATGCTCCTCTGCTTGCCACTATGAAATGATATTAAATTTCTAATGATCCTGTTTAAACCCATTTAACCGCAGATTACCTGGCAAGCTCACGGTGATGACAGTAAAACCACAAAACTTCGGTTTATTTGGACAGAGCCAGGCTAGCTGTTTCCCCCTGTTTCCATTCTTTATGCTAAGCTAAGCTAATTGCCCGCTGGCTCTAGCTTCATATTTACCGACATGAGAGCCGTATTGAGCTTCTTATCCAATGCTTTGCAAGAAAGCAAAAAAGGGTATTTCCCAAAAACTCTAAACTATTCAGAAATACAGAAATCCAAAAATCCATCTGCAAATAAAACCAAAATCTGCATGGTTAGATACCACCAGGGGCAAATAAGGAAATATGCTTTTTTGTAATTTGGATGAACTGGCCCTTTAATGTGTTTACATGCTGCTATAAGACTCACCAAGACTAACTAACAACCCTGAACCTAATAGTGATACTATGACCGTGAGAGATGTCTGGTGGCAGTAGGGCAGTGGGACAACAGACCATATTACATACAATTAATCCCTCTGTGTGTGTGTGTATAAAACATCGTGGGAATGCCTGGGGAGGGAAATAAAGGTATTACCCCTTCTCCGAAAAAACACCCACGCTTCCCCGAAAAAATATGCATTTGCACATTCAGCGCGAAACCGAGGCAACAAAGGGGAGGATCTCAGAGTTTTTCACCTCAGTTTGACAGTTTCAATCAGTAGCCTCAGATGTCTTCAGTCCCTTTTTCAGAAGCTGTAGCTAAAAGAAAGATGCACGAAACCTCTATTTTCCCACCCTTCACACCATCAAAATCTCATGACCATCACAGGCCACAGAAAGGGAATAACTGTGTTCACTTTGCAGGTACGGAAACCTGTTTGAACAGCTTTTTTATTTGTTCTGGGAAACACACAGGATGAATGTCCTTCCATGTACTTTTTCCCCTTGCTACGCATTGAATGAGATCATTGCATTAGGTCACCAGAATAAAAGTCACTCACACTGTGATCTTCATTCATGTCTTCTCCTCATGACTCCATTAAAATCACATCAAATGTAATATAGCAGGCGTGTACATTTTGTAATTACTCGAGATAACAATAATTGTCTTCTTTTTACATGGTTGTGGTGAAGTCCCTCTGACAAAGAAGCAGCCTGACTCACACAATTAAACAGTGAGCGTGCCTACCCATTCTTTAATACAAGCCATGCAAACCAGCCATGTGTGGACTTGTCATACTAAAATACTCCTTTTTTTACATCAAGCCACACATTGTGAGAACATAAAGTGGGTGTAGTTTGTGCAAACTTTGGGTGTAGAACTGCTGTGTCACCAAGCCCACACAAGAAATGGACCGGTTGATGCAGACTGTCCACTGAGAGATTACTGTAATAATGGTGTAATAGCTTCTTTCTGAAACAGGAGGGAAGTTGTCATGAAAGCTGAAGGTATTTTTAAACAGCTTAGCTAGGAACAGATCGCTGATACAAATGACATAAATGACAGATTAAAAATGAAATCATCTGGCTGTATAGATATGTCTAAAACTGTGACTCGGTTCATAGAAACACTATAAAAATATGAAAATATAAAATATATCTCTACTACTTTTTATTTAATTTACATGTATCTTATACTTTTGATAGATTTGCTTGGACAAATAGGTAAAGTAAGTAAGGGAAGATTTAAACAAACAGTTTTTCAACATTTTGGGAATCAACAATTTGCTTTCCTGCCAAGCTTTAGAGAAGAAGATCCATGCCACTCTCATGTCTGTATGCTAATTATGGAGCCAGAGCCAGGAGGCTATTAGCTTAAAGACACTGGAAGCAGGTGGAAACAGCAAGCTGGCTCTCTGCAAAGTAAAAGAAATGCATACAAAGCACATCTTAAGCTATATCATTGTGCAAAAACAGATACAAGTGAGATACAGGTGTGTCTGTATGCTAATTGTGGAACTGGAGCCAGGAGGTTATTAGCTTAGCTTAGCTTAAAGCAGGCAGAAACAGCTAGCCTGGCTCTCTTCAAAGTTTAACAATAAGCTACACCACCGAAGGTTTATTAATTAACACGTTCTATCTGCGTACAAATTAAACAAAATAAATATAAGGTGGTGTGCATATTTTGTAACTTTGGACAGAGCCGGGCCAGCTGTTTCCCCGTGCTTCCTGTTTTCATGCTAAGATAAGTCAATCGTCTCTAGTTCCATAATTAGCATAAATGAGAGCGGTTTCAATCTGCTCGTCTAACTCTCGACAGGAAAGCGAATAAGCGTATGTCCCAAAATGTCAAACTATTCCCTTAAGTGTAAATAGTAGATGCTTTCCAGAAATGACAAGCGTTTCAGTTTCACTAATTAGCCATGATGTAATTTCAGTATTAGTATATTATTTTACTTTTTTTCCCTCGCTCCCCCCCCCTCCACTTCCTCATCAGCAGTATCTTACCCCTTGCTAAGCCGTTGCTGTAAAAAAAATGAATGACGGTATGGAAAGTTATTAAAGTTTCTAACTGTGAGACAGTTCCTTTAAACAAAGAATAAGATTATGTAATCTGCTTTATAAAATACTTGATATTTGGTAATGACAGTTTTTTAAAATTTTTTATTTTGCCTGCAGATATACAGGCGAAACCAACCTGATATACTAATGCAGTCTAATATAACCGCTCTACAATAAACCTTGAAGGTTATAAAGTGCAGTTTGAGTTGGAAGTATTTTAGAGAGGCTGCAGTATTGCACTGCATTATGCACCAAACTAACACTAAACAGTTTCAACAAAAACTGAACATTATAACCTTCATGGCAGCACAATTTATTGCTGTGCTGTTGTATTAGACTGCATTAGTTTTAGCTTGTTGCACCTAATAAACTGTCAACTAAGTGTGGCTACACAGCCCTTTTTTCCCCCCAGAGAATGCAGGGTGAGGTTGGCGTTAGTTCGTCAATCGAGAAAATGGGAGAGTTTCGTGACTTCAGCACTCCACCAACAGGGTGTGATGACCCCTGAGGCGCTATACTGACTCAGATAAGTGGTGCTTTACCAACACACAGACAGAGGGCAATGTGCAGCGCTTGACACCGAACTGGCGTCAGTGCTTTCTCAGCGGTTGGTGTCCATAGCAACCAGCGGTAAACACAAGGCAAGTGGAGACAAGAGCACTTGCACAGCTTTGCAACAGCAACAACGAAAAAAAAACTCTCAAAGATGTAAAGTGGAAGTCCCAGTATTTCCCATGTGGGGTGAACATCTGACCATATATACACACAAGTACGCAATCTTGGCAACAGGAGAAAAAACACAGGACTGTAAGAACAGTTTGTCCCCAGATGCCTCATTATGATACTTGGCAGAGGTTAAAGAATGTGTGGAATTCAAGAGAGACACTCAGGAGATGGTGTGCGCCTGTACAGTGTGAGTGACGTTTGTCTGATGTGACGCACACTCACAGACACTCAGACGGAGATACAGGAGGCTGCAATACATGGTGACATCACAGCCCTGCTGGGAGTGTATATGTGTGTTTGGTTTGTACAGCGTAATCCAGAGGATCGCCCCGTAGAGGTGTGAATGCTTTACTGCTCTTGGATACTGTTGCTATGTTTTCACCAAGCCCACCTTTCACAATGTAAACAGAAGCTATCCTGGGAATTTTTTTCTTAAATGTCAGGGGAGCACAGACAGGTAGCTCTATCACGCACTTTGCCACCATGTTGTGTAACAGAGAGGAATTTCCTCAGAGTAACTGTGGGACAAATGCACAAAAAAAGGACAAGGAAAATATTCAAAATTCCTACCAAAAGTCATAGTAAAGTTATACACTGCATGATTCAACGCAGTGTTTTCCGGGATGAAAGCTAATTTGTGCAGGATTTCACCTCCAGGTGTGTGTTAAGCATGTGCAATGCTAGACGGGTAAGTCCAGAAAATCCTATTGTAGAACATGCAGTGTTGGTTTCATAAGGGAGTCTCCACGAGGAAACTTTAGAATCCCTCCCCTCCGCTGCGTCCTATAGTCACTTTGTAGTGTAAACCATTTACAGAAACAAGTGTGGAAATCCTGCCCCCTTTCCACCAAATATGCTGGGTGTAGATCTGTTGTGTTTTTACACTACATGCACTAGTTTCACTCATGCAAACCCCATTAATATGTAGGTCAGAAAAACCTGAACACAGTGTGCTAATTATAGGGTAACGGGACATATTTGGCAGGTCTGAAAATGATCATGAAAATATTAATATTAATATTAGTCAACTCTTGTGAGACTACAAAAGTGTTTGATTTTCAGGATACAAATCTTAAGTAGAATAAATGCCCACTTTCTTACATGTAGAACACGCATACATATGAATGTGCTTTTACCCTGGACTCTAGTTTAGACAAGTAATATTGCAAATTCTTCTTCAGTAATGTATGTATTCTGTATTTTGTGGTATTTGTAGGAGACTGCACCTGATGTCGACATGAAGCAAAAATATAACTGTGCTCTGCAAGCAAATCTTTATCTATCTTATGGTTACGCCAGCCACAGACTACAGAGCAGTTATATGATAACACAGTGTGGTTGTTAGTGTAGGTGGGAGGTAAAGTTCACATTCAGTGTAAATTTTGAACTTCACATTGAATGTGCGGATGTACATTTTTAAATGGATTCAAATTCGTCCAGTTAGTCCTAAGTGGAAAATATGCAATGCTACTTTGGTTAGCCACTTGAAACAGATAATTTCCCCAGTGCAGAAGGGAATTCTTCAAGAGCCTCCCAGGGGCTGTCTCCCTGCCATTCATGCCCAGTGTCTCATTCATTGAAATAAATACTGACATGTCCCCTAACCTACATCACAGGTGAAAATAGGTGTCTAATAGGAAACTACAAGTTTTCATTCTGACTCTCTTTGGGGGGGGATTTTTCTCACAAAAGCACAGCGCCGTGTGATTTCCCTTTGCTTTTTCGAAGATAAGTCAATTGGAATTCCCCGCCGAGGCTCCGCCCAGCCGAGCGCACAAAACCCAGTGCGCCTCCCTCTGCTGCACTAGTCTGCCCTGACCCTTAAGAAGAGACGGAGCTGACAGTCGCGAAGTTAACATGGACGTCCACAGAGTATCTTATCACAATCAAATGGATTATAACTTGGACAACATGGAGCCCAAACACGGGAAAATGCTGCCTTGCCAAGAGGACCGCTTTGACAGCGGCCTGGATTCCCTGAAGGAGGACGAGCTGGTGAACGAGTTTGAGGACATGACTGTGACCATAAGCGAGGATCACACACAGGAATATGAGCCTTGGAGAACAGCAGTGACTGAAGATGGTGACACGTAAGTTGAATTTGTGTATTTTTTTAATTAATAATGCGATTGCGCATTTGCAACTTTCACCCTTCTGCGTAAATCAAATGGGAGTTTTGCAGTTAAGTGCAGCGTCCAAACTTCAAAACAAGTGCATTGGAAATATGTGAAAAGCTGCAAAAGTGCGCATGAAAATGTCGAAGGTTGCACGAAAACAAGAGGCCTTTAAAAGTGTGTGTGCAGCACAGCGCGTACTCAGTGTGTGTGTGTGTACTTTGGCTGAGAGCGCAGTCTGGGCGGTGCTAAAGTCCGCTCTGCGAGTTCAGGAAAGTCCCTGGCCCGCTGCCAGGAACTGATAAAGCATCAGATGTGTCAAGCCACAACTGGTGGAAATAACCCGACAAAACTCCATTCTTGCGAAACGCTCCACTGCTCTGGCTTTGTTCTTTCTTATTTGGCTGGAACCATTTCCTCTGTGCGTAATTTTTTTTTGAAAAGCACTATTTTAACTAACCTCTTTCTCTCCCCCTCCTCTTCACCCCACAGGCTCCTCCACTTGGCCATCATTCACGAAGCCACAGATCATGCCCTCCAGATGATCAAACTGTCTCACAACCACCCCTTCCTCAACGTACAGAACCACCAGAGACAGGTAATAACCAAAACCAAGCCTGCATTATTGATTATCAGTTCAATACTAACCCCTACCTTCCTCATCATACACACACATTGTCTTTTAGGGTCAAGATAATAATGAAATGTATCTTATGAATGTGTCCTCCTCAGACTGCCCTCCACTTAGCAGTGATCACAGAGCAGCCCCAGTTGGTTGAGAGGCTCCTGAAGGCCGGCTGTGACCCGCGGCTGTCTGACGACAGCGGGAACACGGCTCTCCACATCGCCTGCAAGAAGGGCTCCCTCGCCTGCTTCGGCGTCATCACTCAGAACTGCCAGTGCCACCTGACCTCCATCGTGTCCTTCCCCAACTACAGTGGTAAGTGCTGAGTTAAAATAACACCCCTAAAGGCACACACAGACTTATCGTGTTTCACGTAAGCAGTTCTTGAATTTGGTTGTTAACTGAGCTTTTCCTGATTTTCTCTTCACAGGACAAAACTGTCTCCACTTGGCGTCCATTAACGGCTACATTTCATTGGTTGAAAGCCTCGTTCAGCTTGGTGCAGATATCAATGCACAGGTAGGTGTCATTAACTCAGAAGGCAGCCAGTTTAAGTTTTTTCAAAAGGATGTCTGAAGGTAAAGCTCAGTCACATGCAGCAGGAACCTAACATTATTTCTTTATGTTGTTGCCCATAGGAACAGTGCAGCGGACGGACATCACTCCACCTGGCTGTGGATCTCCAGAACCCCACACTGGTCCGTTGCCTCCTCGACCTTGGCGCTGATGTTAACTGCTTTAACTATGGCGGCTTCACGCCGTACCACCTGACCTACGGACGCCAGAACGAAGAGATCCGCTGCCAGCTGTACCAGAGGACAGCGCAGGAGCTGAGGGAGCTGCCTGAGAGCGAATCAGATGAGAGCGATATGGAGGAAGATTCATCATCGGAAGAAGAGGTGAGTTTCTGATTTAAAGTCCTCGCAGGCAATGTTTTCCGAAGATTTCATGTAAACACCTCTTTAAGGTTTGGGTTCCTAACGTCTTTTATTTTCTTTCCTACAGCTGTACGATGACATAAAGTTCGGAAAGTAAACAGAACCTTCCCTCTTCTGCTGGTGAGAACAACAGTGAAGCTGCTACTGGGTTGCCCAGCCACGGCCCCACAACGAGGGACACATCAGTCCACGTCTCCCGTCCAGGTCCAAGTCCAGGGGTGCTGGTCCCGGGACCACAAACATGAATGAAGACGGCGTCCAGTCTGGTCAAGTCCGGTCCGGATCACCCAATGATCTGCACCAAAAAACCACCATTCAGCGAGACCATGACCTCCATATAGTCCTTCTATATACTGTATAAATATATATTGATGTGTATATACCAGACAAGACGTGTGTAATATATTGTAAATACAGAGATATTATTTTTGTACCTGTACATAAGTTGTGTGAATTTAAACACTATTAACAAAAAACTGTTCAGAATAAACAGAAGTTTATGAATATAAACAGCACTGACTGGTGTATTTCTTCCACTCAGCATGAGTGTTATTTCCTTCCACGTGACAACTGCTTCGCGGCCTTTCCACATTGTAAAACAAGCATCATTTCTCACTTACACAAAGTTACGAGGAAGAGAGTCATCACCCCAGACTTGTGAAAGATAAACAGACAAACGCGGCACACTCAGCCACTTGGAACAGTCTGGGATTTCCTTGTTGGGGCGAGGTCACCAGGTCTCTGAGTCACCGCGTTGAAAGTCCCTGGGCGGCATAAGAGGAACATAATGTACTTAAATATTCCACCCTACCCTGGTACTACCGCTGAATAGCAGCAAGGAACTGGCGTTCACTAGAAATACCAAGGACATTTTGGTAGGAGGAAATGTCTTTTACCAAGACTGGGACAGGTGCCAGGGAGAGTCAGATCAGTCTGTGTCGCAATGACCAGGAAACTGCAGCAGTCTGGGAAGTACAAGATTTCCCTGTCTGTTGAATTGGTGGAGGAAGTATAGAGATCCGTTACTTAGGTAAAACTACTAATACCACACTGTAAAAGTAAAATTCCTGCATTGAAAATGTTACTTCAGTAAACGTATGTTATTATAATCAGGAAAATGTACTTAAAAGTATTAGAAGTAAAAGTACTCAATGCAGATTTATTATTAGATTATTATTACTCACGCATTCATGTAAAAGCAGCATTTTACTGTCGTAGTTGGTTGAGGTGGAGCTCATTTTTAATTATATCAGACTGCAACTAATGATTATTTTCATTATGGATTAATCTGCGGATTATTTTTCAATTAACAGACTCATTGTTTGGTTTGTAAAAATTCTGAAATAGTGAGAAGTGCTCATCACAAGTTCCTTGTTTTCTGACCAACAGTCCAAAATTTAAAATAAATTCAACTAAGTAAGGAAAAGCAGCAAATCCTCACATTTAAGAAGCTGGAACCATGAAATGTTTTGCATGAAAAATTACTTTGACAATTATCAAAGTAGTTAACAGATGTATGTACTGTTGGGTTGTCTAATTTATAACAAAGCATCATATTTTATAAGCTCTTCATATGTTTTGTGTGCAAAAATCTTCACTTGTAAAGTAACTAGTAACTGAAGAAAGTGGCATGAAAGAAAACTCAAGCACAACTACCTCAAATTTGACTAAACGTACTTAGTTACATTCCACCCCTGGTCAGCTGATAGATTTGTGCACAACAGTCAGGAAATTTTTCAGAAAGGAATTACCTGAAATAACCGAGAGCCTCCAATTCCCAGTATGAGGTAAACCTGGAGCCAACACTTATCTGGTACTCAGAAAATGCCCCAAGGTGATTAAGTTTAATAGCGGTGTATACTCCACCTAGCCTGTAATTGTCCTCAGGGCTGTAAACATTAACTGGATTGTAGACCTGTACAGGACTGCAGGGGGATTTTTCCAAGGACCAAGTTGTTACTTCTTAAGGACAGTAGAAATTACATAAGAGACAGAGGCTTTAAATGTTAATCTAGAATCTAGAAAGTCCTGAGAACACTACAGCATTTAGGAAGGAGAAAAAACACAACATTTTAGCTGGATTTTTGTTTCCGATTCTGTAACAGCTGCAAAAAGCCGTAGAGAGCCAAGAGGTGATGGGAAATGGTCTAACAGCAACTGAAAATGACTGGCTGATGACAGCACATCATTTCTGATCATATGTTGATGACAAAATCCTAAATGCTGAGATAGACAGGGGCACTGACTAGAATTCTTAGCCACTGTTTCCCCCTGACACACACACTCACTAGAGGCCATATGTCAGCTTTGTCAAAACCATTCTGAAATATCAAGGGGAACAAATTTTCCCTTTGCAAAGAGAAACTACTTATATATCCGGTAAGTTGAAGAAATCTATTTCTGACAAGCTACATGTGTATTAAAAAAAAAGAAAAAGAAAAAAAAAAGCAAAAATGTTGAGAAAAGGAGGTCAAATCATGTCTACATCACTGTGTAGTAAAATAAGCTCTCCACAGCACTTCGATATGTCATGTGATTTTAGTGCATTCAAAGCCACAACAGGAAGCTCAGAGGTCGAGCTCTGCACCGCTCATGTTCCTATAAACATTTTCCCCTGCTGCTAAATTCAATTGGCTGATGAAACAGAGGCTTCTGTTTACGTGGCCAGGAGCTCAAAAGCTTATATACATATTTCTATACTGGAATTGTGTTGTAAACGTGCAAACAGCTGTGCAAAAACAATCATATATCTTCACAATAAATAGGAAACAGGTATAAAGACAATGTTATTTTACTCCAAAAACTTTTTTTTTTATTGTTGAGTGAAACAGTGGGGTAAATGTACAGCGAACAAAGATAACACCAGTCTCCATCTGGGAACTGCATATCCCATCATGCTCTAACTTAATCCAACAGGTGACGCGTCTCTGCTCGCTCAGTCCCGCTCAGCCAGGGCCATCAGATGGGTGTCCACTTCAGTCTCTGTCAGAATCCTGGAGAGGGAAGACAGGCTTAAAATCGATTTTTGGATATCGGAATCATCGTCCATCCCCCTAACTAGTGCTGCAACGATTCATCAATAAATCAGTTCTATGACTGACAGAAAATTAGGGATACTTTAGGTTATTTTTCAAGCGAAAATACCATTTAATGCTTTTCTTTGCCATATATGACAGTAACTGGATTGTTGGTTGAATAACAGAAGCAATCTAAGTAATGCTTTGGGAAGTTATAACAGGCGTTTCTCACTGTTTTATAGACATTTTATAGACAAAACAATATGCAGCAGATTAAACATATTAGAGTGAGAATGAGCTTTAGCGTCATTAGGTGACATGTTACTTCTTTAACCAGGGCCTATATATGTTTGCCAAAACAGTCCCTCTGAAAATGTAGACATACAATGACCGACTGATGACTAAAGTGATACAATACTTTAAAAACCAAAGGTAAGACACTTGTTATTATACTTGTTACATTATTATGTATTGCTGGTGTTTTACCTGAACTTGGGGTCCTGCGTTGTGACAACGCCCACCTCGAGCTCAGAGGGCTTGAAGTCAATGGAGAGAACGGTTGACAGACAAGAGATTGCCGTCTGAAAGGGGAAGAAAAATAAGGGAGGAGGGAGATAAGACTGTTTATGATATTTCTATAATATCATATAATAATAATTCATTTCTCTATTTACTTCTATAATTAGAAGAGCTGGAAACCACCTCTAAGGTCACTTTCACATTCATGTTCCTCCCTTATCAACCTGTGTTACGTGCCTCAATAGTTTGTTCAAAGGTCCAGTCCAGTTTCTTTTTCACTTTCTTCTCCAGGAAGCTGGTGGCTTCTGTCTGCTTCACTCCGGCTGCGGTGGCCTTGAAGCCGCAGTAGTATCCTGCTGGGTCGCATTTGTACACCTGGGGGCCGTGCTCCTCGTCTATGCCGATCACGATCATACCTGCAGGCAACAGGCATCAGAGAGGACTATGACAGGGACATTTGGCTTCAGTGTTTCACACCTAGAGATTTGTCTAATGCCAAAACACAACTTTACGGTCAAGATTTTGTCATTTTAACCGACTGTAAATTAATAAATACACTTACAGCAGCCCAGTGGTCGCATCTCAGCGTTCTGCGTGTAGACTTGCGAGATGTCAGCAATTCTCTTACACAGCATGTCCACTGGAATCTCATAACCGTACTTGTACTGCCAGTTGGCTGCCTCGTAGCGAGCTCGCTGGACTTGGGACCTGCTGTCAGCTGTAAGACATCAGAGTGACAAGGAGGGAAAAATGGCTCATTTGTTCAAAGCAGCCATTTAACTGCCACACAGTCACATTGATATTTCTAATGCAATGCTTAAATGAAGCAGAAAGCTCTTCTCATGTCAAAACTAACAGTAGTTTGGAAAGAGGAACCATCAGCTACAGTAAATGCTGTGACTGAGGAGAACAGAGGTGTCAAATACAACGTATCATTTTCAATTTCACCAATTTTAACTGAAAATACTAGGGATTTTTAAGAGAGTTCTTTTGGTTTCAACTGGTTTTCACCCAGGTGTTTTTGTACTCTTGTACTGAAAGATGATTGAATTTCCTGCTACAAAAAATGCTGACCACCATAGTTTACAACAGTGGCAAGTTTACAATGAGCAACACACAAAAAAATGCTTTCAGTAACAGAGAGTGAGGAGAAAAATGTGAAGAAAATGCAAACATGCTGCTGAATATGCACCCCATGTAAGAAAATTAAAAAAAAACAATTTAACTGCAGATTTTTGTGCTGAAAATTGTATTTTTAAGTCCATTTTTGTTGTATATACCTTTTTAAAATCAGATTATAATGTCTTTATATTAAAAATAAACACAGATACATTCCTTTTTTTTAAATAAAATCTGAAAATAATAAATCCTAATGATTCATAACAGATGGTGCCAGCTGTACACGCCAATTTAATTTAAAGGTGTAGTCTGCAATTCTAATCCAATACACTTTTTGTCAAATTCAGCGAATATCTTCTCACGGTCCGCTCTGTGTGTGCGCTGAAAAAAGTCTGGTGTTCATACACAGCCCTCACTCTTAAAACATTATAATGGGTCTCCTGCAAAGCGAGAAGTCTTTTTCTTACCCGTCATCCCAGACATTACGCATCCAATATTATCTGTTATTCTGAAAAGGTGGGTCACTGTGGCGGCATCCAGAAGCTTGTCCTGTTTAAAGAAAGAAGAGGTTTAATAGAAAATGAACGATGGGACATGGGATAGTGGCCTCATCTTTTGATCTCATTACTGCCTCCAAAAGATTTACTTGACGCTTGAAATGAATAAGTGCTGGGGGTATCCATGTGATCAGAATACACTACAATGCATAAAAAATGTTATACACAGGAGGCGCTAAATATCCCATCGCCCTCTCTGGTCGCTACATTTGGCAAAATAAGAGTACAAATGCAATTATGTCTAGGCCAATACAAAATTTTGTAAATACCGCCAATACAAAATTTTGTAAATAAAAACGGAATACATAAATAATTTAAAGGTATAACGAGTAGGATTTGTCTGTTGCTGTTTGTAAACACAGTTGGCCCCTCCTTCCCGGCTCAAAGCGCACGCGCTTCAGGTGGTCCCATGTGCTTACGATCTGGCACCTGGTCGCTATATTTTTATAGAGTCCCGAGCCTCACACCCTTCGCGCTGTTATTGACTGGGGGCTGCACACTACTGCCCAAAGATTGATGCCCACAAACGTCCCGAACACAGCAAAATAAGAAAATACAGGCAGAGGGCAGGGTCTCTGCAGATACAGACACCCCCACACACTTCTAATGGGTCATAAGTGACGATTGAGAGAGGTTATTTTTATGTATCTATACATTGTTGTTGGGTTTTTTTTAGGAAAATCCTACTTGTTATACCTTTAAGTAATTTATTTTACCAAACATTAGCTGGTTTCAACTTAAAAAAATGCTTAAAATTCTTGGTTTCTTTCAGCTGCATATAATGTAAATTGAAAACAACAGTCTTTTGACTGCTGGTTAGAGCAAATAAACAATTTAAGATACCACTTTGGGCTCTAAAAACGTGACGCACATCTGTCAATATTTCAACAGTTTTCATACCCACTAAATAATTGATCTCTTTTGGAACTTAAATACAGTATATACGTGTGGATAACTATACCCCTAAAATGTGAAGCATTTTCCCAGTAGATTAAGACTCTCCAGTAGAGAGAAAAGAGATGCATTGTAATGCATTTTTCTAAGATAGACTATTCCTAATTGAATGTGGACACAGGATGTGCATTTCCTCACTAACAAATGACTGAACCATATCAAGTTGCCATGAAAATAATTCCACATGTAGAGAACTTCATCGTGAATACATGCAACTGTCAGTATGGATGTTGCCACATATGGGGAGGAAAAAGGACCCAGTGTTATTAGTGCAGGAGGATGCGCCTTGTATTCACCACAGACTGTGAGTTTACAGTGCTCACTCTCACAGCAGTATGAAAATAAATATTTAAAGAAGACCTGATGTCAACTCACCGGTACTTTTTTCTGTGTTACAACAACTGCACAGTCCTTCCCCCTGACTGCTACTGACGTGAGTCCACCTTGGTTGATGGCCTTGAAAGCATATTCTGCAAACAAGCGAGACAAGAAAGGTGTCTTTAAGTGTGCACGTTCGCGTGACGACAGCAATGAATGTTTTGCGCTCAGCGATTTTGAACAGTTGAGTCAATATGTACAAACAACAGACAGCCGCCTCCATCAGCAGGGAAACTGAAGCAACAAACTGTTATCAGGTGTCATCTGATCGGCCAGCTGACATTTAATCAATGACAGAGTCTGTGGGTGCACAGATGTTTTGTTGGAGACGTTGAATCCAAGTGTTTCTTGTAGGATTCATGGCTGCAATTCAGGAATTATCCTCTGTATTAGAGTGCATTAACAAACATTTGTTTTGTTGTTTACTGTTTGTGGATTTGCCTCCTGGCTAACAAAAGTCCTGTCCATGTCTAGTTCAGCTCAAGAAGAGACTGGATCAATTCCGCGAATTAAAACCAACCTGCAAACTACACAAACATCCCATGTGGTTAATATTTTCGGGTGGATGTTCCCTTTAAGTCCCACCAACGCTTGCCATATTAGAAAGAAAAGACGTGAAATTGCTGTCACTGAGATAAAAAGCTATCATGATTAAGATAGTTTAATCAAAAGAAACATTAAACCAACTTTCCAAACCCGTAACATCTGACTCAATAGCAAGTTGACACTTTCAGCAATGAATCAGCTTGCTTGACTGCTAACCATGCTAACTAGCCTACTAGCCAGCTAGCTATGTTGACTCGCGCTGTTTTGCTTAACTGAAGCATCAGCAAAGTAGATGTAAAATAACAACTAGCACGCCACAAGTGCGACTTTAACGGTTTTATATGACACTACTTTCGCTTTGGTGGAGTTTTATTCATCAGCTAGAAGCAAAGCTAAGCGAACCATGACAGAGCATTTAGCTAGCTAGCAAACAAGTAAGCCTGCGAGCCGGCTTTTGTCCGAACAAATCCACACACTGACCGACTTGATAGAGCCTTCCTTCGGGAGAGAAGATGGTGATGTGTCGATCGAACCCCGCACTTGAGCCTCGGGACATTTTACAAGGTTAAGTTGGCCGAGAAGTTCGTCCAAATGAATTTGCAAGCAGATTTTTACTTCATGCACAATATTTCCACCCGGAAGTTGACCTGATGGGATCCAAACTTCATCCGGTGTGAGAGGCCTGCTTCGTTGCCATGGTGATATAATACTCCCATGCTGAGAGTGCTTGGTGTTAAGTACAATTTACTCAAGTACTATACTTTTTACTAATTTTGAGGTGCTTGTTCTTACTTGAGTATTTTCGTTTCATGCTGCTTTATGCCTCCACTACATTTATTTTACATTAAAAATAAATAATGTTCATAAAATATCCTGTATGGCCATAAGTTTAACTACGCAACAGTAAATAAAGTAGCTGAAATTAGCTATACCTCGACCAGTTTCAACATGAAAAATACTGTTTACACTTGATTGCATTAGTAATAATAATAATAATCTAATATTAAATGTATAAAGTTGACCCCAAACATTAGTAGGGCTGCAACTAACAATTATTTTCAGTATCGATTAATCTGTCGATCATTTTCTCGATTAATCGATTAGTTGTTTGGTCCATAAAATGTGAGAAAATGGTGAAAAAATGTTGATCACTGTTTCCCAAAGCTCAAGATGACGTCCTTAAATGTCTTGTTTTGTCCACAACCCAAATATATTCAGTTTACTGTCACAGAGGACTAAAGAAAGCAGAAAATATTCACATTTGAGAAGCCGAAATCTCGACACTTTTTCTTAAAAAATGACTCAAAACAGTTAATCAATTATTAAAATACTTAACTTACTTAATTTAATAGTTGACAACTAATCAATTAATCGATTAATTGTCGCAACTCTAAACATTAGTAAGGTCACCTTCATCCATAGGTGGATTTAGGCCATATTCGGGTGGGCTTTTGTTGGGAGTAGCAGAGGACTTTGAAATTGATGCATAAAAAGCACAAATTGGTGCATAAAAATTCACCAGAAATGAAGGATGTAGGAAATGAAGTGTCTGACACTCAAAATCCTGCATTTTCATTGTCTGACCGGACTATGTAGGTAGCATACTCTCACCCTCTGACTTGCTAATTGGATGGCTATGGCGTGAATACATAAACAATACTTTTTAGGGCTCAATAACTCCTTTTGACAGTATGTAGGCCTTAATGTGGTCTATAAGGAAACCTTTTTTGCACTTCAAATTGCTTGAAAATTGTACCCATGCCTCTCCAACTGTTAGTAAAATCTGTCCATCTCCAGCACTGACATTTTTTCTTGTGCTTTGAACAGGATACCTTGCGTTCTTGTTTCAGAGGCTAAGCCCTCCCTGAGGTGAAATCCTAAAACCGCTGCCCTGCCTTCATAAAATGTGCAAGTCCAGTTTGTGGAAAAAGGTTAGGGTTATCAGAAGAGAGGGAAAAAAGTATTCGAAGGGGGAAAAAAATTTGATTTTGTAATCATGATAATTGTTTGACACATACAGCAGTGGGGTGTGTGGAAACCAAAACAATGACTATTTCATAATTTCCTGTCAGTACGAAACAGTTCAGTATGTTGACATCTTGTATACAAACTGTTCTAGTCCAGTGTGCCTTTAAGCTGTGATAGTACGGTGAAGCAGCATGCACAGTACCAGGAGACAGGAGCTTATTATTTACCCCTTTGCCACTGTGAAATGTCAGACTGCCTTCCAAGACGAAGGCGCTGTGTGCATGCTGGCTCATTGACACGGCTTCCTGGAACACTTACATGGAAAGGTGCCATCATTAATGTCATTAGTAACATTTGTGCTTTCCCTGCTCTGAGTCAAAATGTCTGCTGTGAAAAAGACCCATACTACCTCTGTGAATCTTACAATATCCAACTTTTGTCTTTTAACTATGTCAGGAAGCTGGTGAGTCAATTGGAGTGCACGCTAAATTGTTTGTGCTATTTTTTTTCCAGGAACACCTTACAGTATAATGCGATTCAATACAAAACCACCACTTTTGCCTCCAAAACCACCTTGGAGTTGCCGAGCTATTGTATTGAATGTCATCATCATGTACACCGTGTTGTAAAGGTGTTCCTGCATCTTGTACATACATACCTGTTACACACACACACATTCACACATAAGTTAATCTTCAGCAATAATTAAGGAAAGGGAGTTATGTATAAATGTAAATTTGGTTAACACTGTATATTAACTGTGTCTATTCTTGTCGGCCATGTTTCAACATTAAGTGATACATTAGCTATTATATTACTAATATTGTGGAAACTAAGCGCCTTCCTTTTGCCTGCTAAAGACACCAACATCATTTCTGCATAACCTGGACCACAACCATAACCACGGAGAAGCTAAAATTGTAACTATATATTACTGAGACAGAGTGAAAACAGATTCTCTTACTGTATGATACCACAGGTTTACTTTCCCCTATCACATAACAAGCCAAATGAAAATAATGCCCTCTTTCAAATGGAACATGAGGACGAAGTTTAATTTTTTTCAATTCGTGGAACAAAATCACAGACGGATCACTTGGTAAGCGCTCAATTCCCATTTCCTTGTTCCTGAAAAAGAAAAAAACTGAAAATGTATGCATGTGTCATCAGGGATTTTCCCTCTGTCCCCAGGTGAATGAGGCTGAATAGAGGATGTTTGCTTCCTCTTTATAAGTTACTGACACATTTAGATAATGACTCATATGACTACTCAGTGTGGTGTCAGGATCAGTGATTAGCAGGAGTTAAATCTGAGGTCCGCGATGCCAACGGATGTTAGCCTGTGAAAGTTTCTGATATGCTTTCACAGCAAAAAGTCCGTCTTTTGGTTGCCATGTCATTACCTAATTTTAAAAACTATATAATTTGAGACATAGTCATAGATGACATACATGGGAGTCTTTGAATATAACCACATTTCCGAAATATGACACATAGCTAATACATAATAGCATGACATAATAGCTAATCATCTAGGAATGAATGCAGAGTCCAGTATTGCAAAAAGTTTGTCCGCTCCTGCACAACCACAAGTATTCCTTCTTACTAAACAGTGCTGCAGAAGGATAAACACAAGAGTTTCCAACTGGGATTTAGCAACTAAAATATGCAGTTTTAAGATCACTTAGAGAATGAATGCATTCATCGTACTAGTTGAGGAGGTTAGATGACCTAAATGTTTTAAAACATTAATCTATCAAATATATTCTTAAGGCATAATTAGGATGTTGTTTGAGTTAAATAAATGGCTAAAAGGCAAAGCAATGAAATGCTTCAAGGTTATGTTGCTAGAGCATGTGCACCTCCTTTGCTTTGACATTTCACAAGTAGCAGCAAACCCCCCCACCCATGCTGATGCCCGTCCGTCCTGATACCTCTCACTTTCCCCCTGTTTCCTGTCCTCTTCCCCACCTCTGTTCTCTCTCTTTCTCTCCCCTTGCTTCTGTTCTTACTCTACCAAAGCGCGCCTCATTCGTACAGTAACAGCGCAGCATTTGCACACTGTATTCGCAGTTGAAACCAGAAAGACCCCCACCCCCGGGCCTAAGAGAAGAGGCGTGGGATTGAATTCTGGAGTGCGGGGGGATCTCCACCATCTATGAAAATACTTTTTCACATTGCAAAGCCACAGTCTGTCTAATGTTTTCCAAGCACAAAAGTTTAGATGTTAGGCAATAAGGGAAACATTGGTATGATGATGCTCTTTCTCTGAAAACCCTCATACCTTAAAGTGAGGGAAGTTCCTGTTATAATCACGCTTTTATGATGATCTGTATGTTATGTATCCACTATGATATTAATGTTTAAGTTGTTGGGAAACTAAATATAAGAAAAACTCATTAAAAAGGAGTTTAGCCTGGAGGGGGGATGAGAGTGAGACCTCTCGCTGAGTACCTTTGTTCTAAATAACAATGGACATGCATCCTGTGAGAAATCACATGCCTTGTGTAGTACAACCACATGGCTCACATGTGGGGGAGATGCTAAGGAGTAGTCATAAATGTGCTTGTGTTCAGGCCATGAGGATGTTAAGAAATTCCAAGCTATGTCAAGAAATGATATACAACAACCTGAATCCTGGTGTTCGTCAAAGTTGATTATGTGTGTTAATCCAAAAGACTATAAGAACTGAGGAGAGACTTCCTCTCCTCAAGTCATATCGGTGTAATGCTGATGATGGAGCTTGCTTGCAAGTAATAAAAGCTTATTTTTTACGACTGAGATATTGTGTCTGCTGGTATTTGATCGCCAACTCTCATCTCTACTGGACTAAAATCTGATGTTTTTCAGTATTTCCCACGACACTTAGAATGAAACAGTAGTTCGGACTCATTTTGTATAAAACATTTCTTTCCATAACCGGGGACATTTTTATGTGAGTATTTAAAATTTCCCAAATATGTTTCTCTGAAACTATCTTTTGTGTGTGGTTTACTGTACAAACCCTGTGCCCAGAACCACTATGCAAGTCTTTTCACTCTAAAAAAGCATGAAAATAGAAAACAGACGACCTAATTTAATATTCATCATATTTTACAGCACACATGAAGCACACGGTTTCTAAGAACCTGAATGCTGTGAGCAGCTTCTAAGAACGGCTTATCTAAAGTGGACTAAAACGCAGAGTGATGCAAAAGTGATATACGTCTGCTGAGCGTGTGTGATAACAATGTTGTGTGCTCGCTTCCTTTTACTGCAGACATCTTCTTTAGAATGTGTACGTTGTTCCTTCTAAATTATCTAGTGGTTTGTTATGTTGCAAACACGCCAGTAGTTGCACAGTAACCCTCAAGGGGAGTTGCAATTAATTGCATCGCACTTAATGCTTAAGGAAATGCTTAAGGTATTAGACTGAAATGGAAAACCCGTAGTGTGATTCAGTTAAAAACAGAATGTTGTCATTCAGGATTGCTTGCATGACAGTGAGACAGCGGAGCGCACGCATCTTTAGGGTGGTTTAGTAACGTTGGGCTTTAAAGCTAAACCACACAAACGAACATGTATGCAATGAGTGTGGTTTTAAGAGACAGGGTAGATAAGCTTCACTCTGCAGCACAGAACAGATGCCAGACTTTTAAAATAAAATCACACCTGGTTTATATTGTATAAAGGTCTTCTGACCTACTGTCCTAAATTATTGGCGTTTGACTCTCTGATCAAACTCTCCTCCCTTCACCTGTTTGAAACAGAATACTGATACACAAACTACAAAACACAGGCAGGTATTGTTTCCCATTAGATGTGTATTACTCCAGCTTCTCTGTATCTAGGGCTTCAATGAGTTGGTCAGATGCCAGCTAGGTCAAGTCTACTTTAATACACTTTTTATTTACTGAACTACTTGCCAGGAAATTTTGCCGTTGGCCTGTATTCTTGGCATATTTTGACTCCACTTGCATACTATTAAGGTAATATCTTTGGTTTTATGATCAAATTCCCTTCAGTGCTGCTGTGATTATCTTCCAGCGTAATATTGGATATGTTAAGACCTACTGAGACTGGACAATGGGGAAAACAAAACTCACTGTAGTTTACTTCCAATAGAAAGCAAAACACAACTCAGCCCTTGCTGCAATTTCAAACACTCACAGCAGATAAAGAATGCGAATGCAATGTCAGCGCTGGATTTTATAAATCACACTGAAATTGAAATGTATATTAGAGAAGAAAATAAAAATAAAATTAATACAAATCATCAGATTCTTCCTTCATACCTCACCTCAGTCTGCAGTGGGCATTTATTTACCTGGCATTAACTGGCATTAACATGCAAACTGTATCTGGATATCCTATCTGGATATGGAAGAACACATGTTAATTGCAAGGTGCAAATGCATGCAGAACACAGTGTGATCAGAGTGGGATCGGATGGTTCAGACCACATCTGGAGGTGGTCGCATCTAACCCGCGTAAATGCAATCTGTACAGTGTGACCACATTCTCAAGAAAAAAAGTCTCCCAGCAAGTTGAAAGGTCACCTAACTGACCTCTTCCTGCCGGCTCAAGCTGCCTGTCAAAAAACTACAAATAGTAGCAGTAGCCAGCAAGTCCTACCTCACTGAAAGTGATTTAAAAATAAATGATGCCTGTCCATGGCATTGATTTCCTTGACCTGGATGCCATGTTTGTTGACAAGTCTGCCAGCCCTGTCTAATTGCATATTTGCATATCATAGATGATGAGAACACTCATTAATACCAGGTGTGAATGCAAAGGCCCCTGGATCAGATGTCATTATCCAGATAATGTATCCAGACACAGATCATATGTTACCAAGGTGTGAATGGGGCTTATATTAAGTGTTGAATCTGGGGTAAAACTGATAGTAGAAAATGCATTTTCATTTTAAGGGCATATTGCACTTCCATGAAGTTGGAGGACTTGTGAGAGACACATTTTCAAAAGAATGGTCAAAACCGCTATGCTGACTTTTGGTCTGTAGTATGGGTTCCAAAAATCCTACATTTCCCATCTAGTGTCTTTCACAAGACCCCCACTACCTCCTAAATGCCCACTTGTTTCAAGCCCCATACCTCCAATTTGTTGCGCAGGCTTTTGTTAAAAAGTCTCAGGTGCAAATTGAGATAACCCTGATGATTTTGCAGCCAGAGCCACAGAAGACATTACACAACTCTTTTCACAGAGAAAGTAGTACTCCTTGTGACAAATAAACTGACCTTCATGTGTAAAACTGTCGGAGTGCCCCTTTAATATTTGACATACTGTATTTAACGTAGTGTAAAGTTGAAATACTGGAGCCATTTATGGTGCTTTATCATCTAAACCAGTGGTTCTACCCGAGTTTTTCCTGCTGCTGGTGAGCAATAATTGGAAGTACATGATGACCATTGGCAGCATCGGTGTTGCGGGCCACGTGAGTGGGCCCGGCTTGTGATTCTCCCACAGCGTGAAGTAACTTTAGATGTGTTTATGTAATGTGATTGATGCATTATAATGCTTATACAGTCGGTTGAAATATACATACCGCAGAGTTCAATTTAGATGAGTTTCAGCTGGAAAATTGAGCACTCAACTTTGAAAGTCATGTGGTGTATTGACTTTGCAGTTTACTTAAACCAAAGCCAAAGGCGAGGGCTGAATGCAAGCAGCCTGCCAGTAGCAGAAGTCACGATGATTGTGCAATTACACCATATGTTTTGACATGTGCCTTTTCTGCTTTTTGTCAGAGACAGATGTAGAGTTGTTCAGAAAGTTGTATACTTTATCACACGCACACTTGCTTTGCGTCTCAAGTTGTCCAGAGATGTAAAAAAAAAAAAAGGCCTCTTTTGCATAGTGTTGTACACAGCAAAGTCCCGGGAGAGAGGTTATCGTGATGGTAATCAAAACTTTACGGTAAAGTAGGCAATGACAGTGACCTCTTAAGTCCCCGTTTTAAACCAACCTCACCCCTCCCATGCCGTTATCTCATCTTTTTCCAGTAAAAACTGAGTCTATGAATTGATCGTACAAGCAGTGAGTAAGAGCTGACTTGGACCTCATCGGCTGGCCTTTCGGAGTGAACCATATAAGAGCAGGTGTCTGCGGTAACAATAGAGCCAGCATGGAAGGGGGGATATCCGTGGTTTTAACCCACATATCCTACTATAAATGTCACATGAAAAAAAGCCTTAAATAACCTGCACATGACACACAACACAAACGATATTCACAGACACTGAGTGCTTTTAATCCAAATTAGATGCACTCCTTGTCTGCACATAGCCTGCAATGTAATATGAGGACATAAATATGCAAAGAAACCTTCATGGCTGGATGTCAGAGTCGCGGGCGAGATCAATAGCTTGTTTTAGACGCTTACTCGCAATACTTCCTCATGTTCCTGAATATAACCACAAAGATGTCCTGTAGGATTAAATTAGATTCTATATCTAGAAAACGCCTGTTATATGCATGTTAAAAATGGGCCGGGGTGCACTGAAATAAAGCAAACGCACACGGATCAAACTTGACCTGAAGAAACATCCAAATGGGGGCTTCAAACAACAAAAACAAGCGTAACTTCACATTCTCTTAAGTAAGTCATCCGCTTGAGGAAGTAAACATGTCTCACTCTGCTGTGCCACAGGGCAGCAGGAAACCCAAAACCTCTTCTTCTTTTTCGAGGTCTCTCTGTCTTTTGAGGCTGAGAACCTTGCAGAGTGTCTCTTAGTACTCACCAGCAGGCGTATTCAGACAGGCCTTAACTATCAGGTTCTACTGGTAAGCTTTGTCAGCCGTGCCTCATACCCTGCTCACTGTATCATCCTCTACAGTCAATTATGCCTCATGCCGAGCTATCTCATTATGTGTACCTTTATGCCCATCATTTGATAGCAGCGTGCAAAGCAGACATGCAGGGTTTTACTCGCATGCTGACAGCGAGTGCAACTTTACTCTGTGCCCTCAGGCTTTGAAGCCATATCTTTCACTTTGTTGAGCTCAAACTAGAAGACAAAAAGCTACTCCAATGGGTAAGGCTAAAAACATTCATAAAGTAGCTCATTTATTTGCTGCAACTTTATATTGTTGATTAACAAAATTGCATTTTTCAGTAATGCAATGATGGTTTAACGCAGTATTAACTATTTAACTTGGGTTCAGTGAAACAAGCTGGAAAAACACTGACATATTATCACCTTAAGTTGAGTTGGTATGGCCAGAATGAATAGCCGTGAATGCCGGGAGGGGCCCATACAGAATGCCTATGTACAGGGTCCAGAATTTTGTGTTACGCCCCTGATGTGCACTAACCTCTTCTACTATAGTTTATTGTTGGTAGTAAGCTACAGTTAGCATCTAAGTTGGCCTATTCCTGTAAACAAGTGTGTACAGTATGTGACATTAGAGCTGGCAGGAAAAAAGCCTTAGTGAGCTTTAGAGGTGCTGGTAGGCAGATTTTGTGATCTTTGGACAGAGCATCTCTGTTGCCAGTCTTTATGATTAGCTAAATTGGCTAGGTTTTCCTTTAAAGGGCTAATTCAATCAACAGCACAAAGTATCTACGTGTCAACGTGACACTTCTTCCTAGCCAAATTAAAGTAATATCCTCCGACTGGAAACTGAAGAGATTTTCCAGGTACAGGGGGATGGCTGATACAAAACCTGGAAAACCCATCTATAGAGTAATTTTGGAGGCCAGTAGTTCCTGGTGGCCTCAGTAATAACAGAGTGAAGTCTCCTGATGGCTTAAGAAGAGAGGAAACACCCTGCTACACTGCACCAATGCCAACTGTACCATGCAGCAGTGGCCAAACCAACTGTGCTTTGGACCAACATATGTGATGATGAAAGAGGTGCATCAGACCAATGTGTGAAAGACCAATAAGAACAGTAATGCTGTTGTATTAATAAATATTAGGCAATCCAGGAGTGAGACCACGGCTTAACAGACACGCTTGTGGCGCACTGCAGGAGCGAGACTGTGAAAGTCACCAAAAAGCATGACTCATTTTCTGCACACTACTGTACGCCTATAAAAATCCCCCCTTTCACACACTTATGCATTCATTAATTGAGTGTCCACATTGTCCGCAGATGGAAAAACATGCTCTCATCGATCTTATTTGGTTATGTTAGATAGTCAAACAGGATTAGAAATAAATAACTACATTCAGTGGTGAAGTCACTTCAGGGAATGCTAGGGGAATTTGGAATGAAGAACCTTTTCCCAAAACTTAAACAACTGATATAAATGTGTATTGGATGATTAGTCATGGTGCTATTTTGTGTTTTGGCAAACACAGACTCTATTTAGAGATCAAATTAATCAATTTGCGATATCTTGCTGTATTTAGCATTTTTAGCACCTTCTCTTAAATCCTTTGGTGTCTTCCTCCTCCTCCTCCTCCTTCCTACTTGGCCTGTTTTTTCATGCAGCCCCACATTCCCAAAGTGAACTGCATCCAGGAAATCTAGCAGGGATATAAGCTTACATGCAATATCCTCTGTCTTGGAAGATTTATTGCTAGCTTGAGGGTACGCTGGATCTTCAAAACTGCCCAACAACTGTAAATTCGACTTTCATTTCAGCAGCAAGATGTTCTGAAAAACGCAGGAATGTGCTCACAGAGGACTGCTAGAGTGGAATTTTTGCTGGGAATTTCCCACTTGTGTGTGTTTGCACATGCGCACACGCTGGACGCATGTGGCCTAGGTGGAGTGCCTGTTGTCTCTGAGTGAGCATAAACATGTCTGACCGACTCAGGTGCACTGTCTACTTTTGAGGAGGTAAACAAAAGGCGTGCCAAAAATGCCTCCCGTTTGTGTGTGAGAGCTATTTCAGATCAATTATGAATCATTAGTAGTAGCTTGAGATGTTCCCTGTTCATGAGGACATGCTGTACTCCAAATTTAACAACAAGCCGCTCAGACGTGCATGCTTCCTCATTCACACCTCTTTTTTTCTAAACTTCTTTTAACTTAATTTGGAGTTAGTTTCACAAAGGGGCTTTGTGCATTTCAAAATAAAACTGCACACATATGGTGGAAAGCTGCTTTGTTTGGAGAAGTAGTTTCAAGAAATGAAAACGAAGCTTTAACAATGTGCAAACCCTTCTGTATGTTAAAAGTGCAGTTTTGCAGAGGTGGCGGACTACTGCTGACCTCCAGTAGCACTGTTACTTAGAGGCTGCATCTCTCCCTTCTGAAATCCCCCAAACTTTCCCTCCGCCAAATCTCTCCTCCCAGCCGCCAAGATAATGGTCTTTTCAGGCCTGCTATGATACACACTCTGCTGTGGATCCACCGCAGCTGGTGAAGTGGCTGCCTGGCGAGCAGTAGTTTACACCGGCCATGTGTTCTACCTAATTGCTTTTCCAGGGTAGAGCGGAGGGCAGTGTTGTAGAGATGAGACATGGAGGGCTCAGAGGATGGAAGTGGAGGCGTGCGGGGAAGCTTTCTGGCCCAGATGTGTGCAGTAGCAGTCGGCCAGGCGCACATCTGCAATCGTTTGAACTTACTGGGGGAATTCCTCTCTCACTGCGTGTCTCCATATATTTTGTCCCGCTGAATCCTCAACTCGGGACAATGAGTTGCTTGACTGCCTCGCTCCGTTCTTCCTCTCATATTTCCCCCTGTGTGTCATGAACTGTTTTCCCCACAGACAGACAAACGGGCTGGTCTGGTAGCAACTCCAGAAGGCGTGGGATCCTTTGTGTTGAGGAAATTTAAAGGGAAGATAAAAGAGCCAAGTCTTTCTGTAAATATACAGTACTGTGTATGAGGCACAGACATAACAAGCACTTAGCTATGGGGCTGTATTTGGTATCGTGGGCTTTGAATGCACCTCACCACACATGTCCTCACTGTGACAAAGAAAAAGATGCACAGATGTCAGCCACAAGTGCTTTATCAAAGCAGCGGGCAGGAGACAGGCTTCTGCTTGCCAAAAAAAGCCTCCAAAAATGTAAATAGCAATTTCATTTTAACAGTGTTGGTAAGTGGGTTAAATTTAACAAAGGGCTAAAAATATCTATTGTTTTGCTGCTGCGTGGGTTGGCCCGAGCACAACAAGAGCAGGGAGTTTCCTCTCCTCCAGGATGTCCGGAGATTTCCTTGTATTAGCATTTCAAGATTCGGGACAAGATGTTCTGATTGACACTGATATACGCTGAGATTCACTTCAGTGCTCGACCTCCTCTGGGACACTGCGTTCTTCACATTCTCTCTTTTCTCAGTTTGGGATGTGAAGCATCAAAGTAACACGTACCAGCTGGACCTGCACGATCCTGTCTGAAATCACGTTCTCTTATGTGTGTGTGTGTGTGTGTGTGTTTACTGTATATGCAGGTGATGTCTTCCCATTGTCCCTCTGACGTGGGGTGTCATATGACAGTACCACTCCCTGAAGACTCACACACTCACCATTTATTTGACATTTGCTTCTGATACTCCTTTCAGCAGGTCGTAGGTGACTGGACACAACCAGGGTTGTCATATTCAGTAAATAGGGCGGAGTGAAGAAAGGTCATGCTTGATACAAATATACACGTGCTATTTGAAACACAGTCTTTTAAACAGAAGGACAACAGAGACAACTGCTTTCTTTGGCCTGTAGATAACTGACAGAAAGCTACACTATAAATACCAGGGTTATGTTCTCCTTTCAAGATTAACTGTCCAACTTTAGAAATGAAAAGTCTTCGGGTTTCAGATGGGTTTTTGTGCCGTGCCTTCTGCATTAGTCAAAGCTCAGTCCAGAGGCTCATCTGTCTGGCTTATTGGCCCATTTTTGCTCCTGGTATTAGCATTATGTCTTGTGTCTGGATTGTGTTTAAAGCTGCACTAATCAATATCTTTAGTTTAAAAAATCTTCCAGATGGCTATGTGTAATGTGAAAGTGGTTGCTTATAGTGACAAAACCCCAGAGAATTATGATCCAGCTTTGCAGTTCCCCTCAGCTCTGTGGAGTGTTTTAGCATCTTTCAGCTCGTTGTTTTGGTTTTTCAGCCAACAACTTAACTGTTTTGGTTCACTCTCATCATTTCTAGACACAGCAGGCAGCTGTTTTCAGCAAAAAAAACCTCACAGCCTAATGAACTGTATAAGGTGATAATATGTTGTGTTTCCAGCTTGTTGAGGTGCCCTTTACCCTTACCCTTTGAACTAGCTTGTTTTCTGGTTAAATTCAATAAAGAAAAAAAGTGTGAAATATATGCTGGTACAATATCTATATGGGTTTTTGTCGGTTACTGATATGAGTATATCAAAACAAATCAGGTCAGTTCCGCACTGGGACTTTTCACAAACTGCTCACATCCATCAATCGTGACTCGAGAGACGTGATGTGAAGGAAGTTAGACATCGCGATCAAGGACACACTATATCCATTGGTCGATGGTTGACGGGAGCTTGAGTCATAATGTGCCTGACAATCACAGAGACACTGATAAGGATGAAATTTTATCAAATAGTTCTACTGATCAAGGAACAGAACTGACTCATATATTCCATTTATCTTGGGAACGTGTTTTTCTACAAATTAAAATTTTCTGCAGACAGATGCACTTCTACTGACAAAATCGATGCTTAAATTCGATAAAATTCAGATTCCATAAGTCCATAAGTGTACATCTATCATAGAGACAGTTGAATTTTTGCTTTTTAAGTTTTGTTTTTTTGTTTTTTTTAGCAGGAAAAACATCCGCAGCTGAGGCCTGACTCAGTTTAAAAACTGTTTCAGGTTTTAAACTGAGTCAGGTCCACAAGTTTCCTGCTGTCCCACAGTGAGGACAAAGAACTATTAAATAGCATAAAGACAAGACAAACAGAGAACAACAAAAGTTAGACTTCATACAAAAGTGAATACATAATTAAATGTATACAGCATGTGACAGAAAACAACAAAAATGTTTTATGTCAACATAAAAGGAGGGAGTGTTTCAACAAGATATTAGATATTTGAAATTCTTAACTACAGCGAGGGTCTGGTTGGCCAAAACTGTGAGTTGAGATTCAAAAATATTCTAGTGCATTAAAAGTTACACCAGATTTTTCATCAGAGTAGTGGTTTTTTACATTACATTCTAGCATTTTCAAAAATGAACAGATTTACCTGTTTGCCTGGGATGCAACAATTATACCAGGCCCTCCACAGTGCAAATTCAAATCACCTTAAACTTGGTGCTCATGACCATAAAATGAGTACAAATGTAAAGCAGATGATAACTCTGGTTTCCCTCTGTCCTTCCTGTAATACTGTCTATTATCAGCGCTACTTTTCTATGTTCTCGTTGTCTGTGAATGATTAAAATAAGACAGTTTTAACAGATACAGCCCACAGAACTAGAGTCCCTGTTCCGTTATTTTTGTCCCCAACAACAGATCACCACAAGCAGAGCTATTTGTCACTGACTCAGCTGGGGGCTGACATATTTACTGCTTCCTTGTTTCAAACCCCTGTTCACACCGCTCGCTATATATTAGATCTGAGAACATGAGTGACAGACACCGTGGGGCTGCTCTTTACAGAGGAAAGTACCTAAAGCATACATCTGGACCTCAGTGTCCTCTGCAGCACCACACTCCACCCATGCAGGCGCACTATTCTGCAGAGGATGTTTCACTACCGTTTTGCGCTGACCAACAGTTACATAAGCCATTCTGAAAAAGGGAGCTGGCCTCCACCCTGCAAAACAAAACACTCACTGACCAGTCAAGGTTTCTCAAACAAAGTCAAAAGGCCAAAATAATCAGACTCACTGCTGCGTGTTCCAAGTGGGAATGACTTTTAAGTTGTAGTCCAGGGAGTCAAAGGTGTAAACCAAACATTAAGTCATGATCTAAATACTGTATACTGTATATATAACAACCATTTTTTTTCAACTCTTTTTTTAAGCTTTTGAATACACTTTAAACAGGGTCAGGTTTAGAAACACACATTTGTAAAATGAGTAAAAATGTGTTAACTGGCAAGTTTAAAGCCCTGGCTCTGATTACAAGACAATAGGCCCCTGGTCAAAGAAAGGCCTCCCACCCTTCCTACATAGTGGCAAGACACCCAGACTGAGCCATTTTGCTTCTCTTTGTGGTTGTTTTGCGTCTCTTTGTGGTTGTTTTGCTTCTCTTTGTGGTTGTTTTGCACCTCATAGTCATTTTGTGTTTCTTTACAGACGTTTTGCATCTCTTCGTAGTCATTGTAAGTTTCTTTACAGCCATTTTGTGCCCTCATGTAGTCATTTTGCGTCTGTTTGTGGTCGTTTTGGGGGGTGCGCCAACCCAGGCCATCCCTCTGGTCCTACCACTGATTGAAATTAATTTTATTTTGATACAGTTTGAAATAAATAAGAAAGTGCGAAATTACTGTAATATATGGTGGCACAATATCTATATGGGTTTTTGTCAGTTACCGATATATGCATATCAAAACAACTCAGGTCAGTTTCGCACTGGGAGTTTTCACAAACTGCTCACATCCATCAATCGTGACTTGTGTCCAGATGAGAAGGAAGTTAGATATTGTGATCAAGGAAACGCTTTATCCATTGGTCAATGGTTGACGGGAGCTTGAGTCATAATGTGCTCGACAATCACAGAGACACTGATAAGGATAAGATTTTGCTTCTTTCAGTCAAAGAACTGAACTGACTCATATATTCCATTTATCTTGTGGACATGTTTTTCTGCAAATTTTCTCCAGATAGATGCACTTGAAAAAGAGCATGCGTAAATTCAACAAAATTCATATTCAAAGTCCATATACAATGTACATCTATCATAGAGACAGTTGAGTTTTAATCTAATTTAAAAAAATATATAGCAGGAAAAACATCCCCAGCTGTTTTCAGGTTTTAAACTGAGCCAGGCCCACAGGTTTCCTGCTGTCCCACAGTGAGAACAACAAACAATTAAACAGCAAGACAAGACAAACAGAGACCAACAAAAGTTAGACTTCATACGTAAGGGTTAAACAACAACAACAACAACAAAAGTGGATACTTAATTAAAAGTATGCAGCGTTTGACAGAAAACAGCAAAAACAAAGGTTTTTTAGTTGTTGTTAAGATCTGTTCATGGTTAAAGTCTGGATTCAGAATAATATCTTATAAATGTGTAAATCATAAAAGGAGGGAGTGTTTCACCAAGATATTATATATTTGAAATTCTTAACTGCAGTGAGAGTCTGGTTGGCCAAAGCTATGAGGTGAGATTTAGATAAAACATTTCCAGTGCATTAAAAATTACACCAGATTTAAGTAGCAGGTTTTTTTTGTGTTGCAGTCTTACGGGAGAGTGACTGAATACACGTCGGGAAACCTTGCAAAGTGCATTTATGAACTTGAGGCTTGCCAGCCAGAGTTAGCTTGTGGCTGGTGTTAAAGCCCTGAAAGCCCCCTTTTCATCTGCATTTAATTCAGATGTTTTATTTCTTTTCTAAGGAACAGCAGGTCAATCAATGCATCAGCAGCTGGTACAGTATACTGTAGGTGGTGTCGGTGCACAGGTCACATTGTCTTAGCGTTGTTGTCATTGTAGCAGCCACCTATACTAGCAAACTTGCAGCTTAGATAGGAGGCAGCCAGTGCCAGGGACTTTCCACAACCCAGTGTGCGTGTACATGTGCGTGTTAAGTACTTTTTTGACAGTCAAGTGCACTCTGCACTTGGGTGTGTGCATGTGTGTTTGGGTGTGTAAAGGGCAACTGTGTGCAGACAGACTGTGCGTGAGTGAGCGTAGTGTGAACTGCAACAAGAGTGAGAATACATGCAGAGGAGCTTTTGCAGTAATGTAACAGAGATCATAATCATGCATATACGATGTTTTCTATGCATGTAAAAATAAATGTGTCTGTGTGTGCTTGAGGGGAAATAAAATGAGAGAATGGTGAAGATTCATATTCCAAGAAGTAGATATTGTGTGGCTTGCAAACTGTGGATGCAATACGATTTTAATGCAACAAAGGATGCTAGTGTTTCAGTGAGGAGACGTATGAGCATATTCAAAACTCTAAAAAAACCACACATCATCATGTAACATGCAAAGCTAAAGAAAAGCAACCCAGAATCTACCATCTGACATACTCCTCTCCACTTTCCCACAAAGGGATGTGGTGATAAAACAGCGTCTTATCACTAAAATGCCAAGTCCTGTCACTCCAGAGTGATAGTGTTGGCTTTGACTCTTTGTCTCAGTGTAAACGGGCTCTCTGTGTTTTTAAGCTGTAGCCCACGGAGGAAGCAAAGGCTAAGGGGGTGAGACAGGAGACCAAGCAGTGCTGGAAATCCCCTTCCCTCAGCAGGCCTGCCTCGTCGTTCGACACACAGTGCCCCGCTGAGGCCCACATCAAAGGGGCTGCTGCTGTTCTCATCATCCTCCCTCCTTCTGTCTTTCTATATGTCTCACTGTCCCTCTGTGTCTGTACCCCCTCACCTCTGTCTCTGTTTCCATTTATATACATGTCTCTTTAGCCACCGAGGAGCAGCTGAACTGATGTTTTGTGTCTGCACCTCGAGGAAATTACATTGTAGAGGTGTAGCATGCCACCAACCTGCCTGGGTATTTATGTGTCATAAGCCAGCCTGGTACTACACTGTTCTGCAGGGCATCTTGCACCTACAGCACAAACTGAACCTATTTAAAGTCATTTGTAACAGTAATTTGCGAGTGACTAAACTGCGTGTGCGGCCTGATTAATAACAGAGTAGATGTGTCAGCACATATGGCAGTCCGGCGTGTTGTAATTCATTCTTAGGACATGTGGTTAGACTCGTGTGCCACCTCTGTGGTAAATCAGAAGTGAAAATGCTTGCTAAACTGGTCTCCCCAGAACGCACAACACCTCCTGCCCCCACCCCCAACACTCAAAGCCCACAAAAATGTCAGGTATGTTTGAAGCAGCAGACAACTCGAGGCCGGTGCGTGGACACACAGGCGGTGGATTGGCACATGAAAACTGAAGCAGAGTTTGGGACGGACCCTTTCGCACACATGCGGACACACAAGCTCGCGTGCGGGCGACCATTTGTGCACGCACACACATTCACGGCTGCACCAGTAAACACTAAGTCACAAGGAATGGCTTTGTGAATTCTCAACTCTGGATTTTCCCTCTTAATCACTGATTGCCTGATGACTGCTGAGTGTCTCATGTCTTGGGAAGGAAGCTGCTCAGATGGATAAAGTCGGTTTCCTCTGCGCTGCATCGGTGTCGGTTATATAGACCAATTCAGTCAAACCTGTTTTTCATAATCACCTTCCAAATTTGAACAGAAAAAGAGGTCAACATGGATTTCATTATATGTTTCCCATCTATCTTACTATTTCATCAGGATTTGTTCATGTGATGTGCTTTACTTCCACACTGCTAATTATGTTGTCAGGGCAATTTTCCAATCTTTTCCTACAATCATGAACAAACCCACTTGAAATTTAGTTTATTTACATTCATTGTTTGAACTTGAATGGCCCATGGTAACCCCAGTTAGTCTCTCCTGTTAAATCCAGTACTACCCTCTAGTGGACTGACTAGGGACAGCAGAATTTTGCCTGTTTGAAGATCTTTTCTCGAGCGACCAGTAATAAACTGACTTCGGAGAGTAACTTAAAAAAACAGAAGAAGAAAATAACCAGATAGTCTTAATAAAAATCTGAATTCATGCCTGCACAGACTGAACAGTAGTGTATCTAGCAAATTGCGTAGGCACTGGAACATTTGGGGCGCAGCTCACCCACTAGCAGTGCTTCCACTTTCCTATACCTGCTAATTACAAAGTCAATAACGCTTCCAGCCCTTTTCTCATTGTAAATGATTAATCCTGCATATTTTACGGTCTACTGAATGTGGACGCAGCCAATTCTTTTTGGGCTGACACAGCCGAAATCAACATAAAACAGCTGCCTAGATTTAGTTCATGATTTGGTTTAGATTTGGTTCGTGAGACAGAGCCGGCTGCTGGCAGGCAGTAGAGGCAAATGCTTGGTTCGTCAGTTTACTTTGGAGGCACAGGGCAGCCAAGAGAGAGAGGGAGACTGAGAGAGGAAAGGAAAAAACAACGCAGTGATAGAGCACGTGCAAATTGTAGAGGTAAAAGCGCCTTCCCTGTTGTCAATAGACTATGTTTACTTGCGTTTCCATCTGCTGAGACCACATGGCAAGCAGTTTTCATGGCTTGTTAGCTGAGGCCATGTTGCAAAACAAGAAAATAACTTGATGGGCTTGTGACTGATTCTCACCAATACTGTCAATCACAAGCGTTTGGATGTGTAAAATCATTTTTCAGTTACACTCCTGTAGCCACCAATTAATTTAAATTTAAATCTTACTGCACAGTGGGATCCTACAGCAGACCTAACTGAACTTCTGTGTTTTTGAGTGTCATGGTACATACATAAATCACCATATTGTAAAATTTGCTGAAAACAGTGTCTCTTCTTAGTCAATCAGATCAATCACATGGAGGCCCACTTCCTACTTGTGCACTGGTGCAACAGATGTTTTTTTATACAGATACTGAACAGCTACTAGCAAAAATGTTTTATCTATGATTAGATTTTGTGTTTTTGAATTACAATCTGTATACCAGCGTGATGAGTGTTCGATGGCTGTGTGTACTTGCACATGCAGGCTGTCAGTGTTCGGGATTGTCTGGCAGTCTGGATGTTGTGTGAGGCTGCCTTGTGTGGCTTGACTGTGGCATGGAGTGACTTCACCGTGTGACTATTAGAGATGAGCTGTCTCATCGTGGCACCGCCATAATGACGTGGTGCAACATGTAAGCAGCCATCATCCACCAACAGGCTTTGCTTTCATACCTTGTTTGTGACTTTGCATTGTTTGAAAGATGCTAATCGTCCAAAAATGTAATTTCCCTAAATGACCAGTAGGCTAGACAGTGGAGGCGTTCTTTATCATACTAAAAGGGAAACTCCTGAAATTCCTGTCACGCTCCGAGGAGTCACTGTCAAACATTTCCATCATAACTCAATTAGTCTGTCATTAATTACTAAAATACTGAAAAACTGGTTTATTTTGTGCTGTTTCATTCAAGCACTTATTTTTAGAAAATATCACAAAAATAAGTATAAGTCAGTTTGGAGACAAATGGAATTTTCTCACCCTCGAGCGTGAATGTTCATTCTTGACCTTAGAAACAGTAGCTTGATTAAATAATCTCAAATCAAAGTCCACCTGCTAACTTATTCCAGAGCTTTCAACTGCAAACTCCATCCGCAATGTGAAATGTGACTGAAAACTCTGGAAAAAGCTAGTAAGCGTACCATGAGTTAAGATGATTTTGTCAAACCATTTTGTCTTAAAGGAGTAATTCAACATTTTGGGAGATACGCTTATTTGCTTTCTTGCTGAGAGTCATATTGACCATACAATACAGACACGAGAGTGGTATCTTCTCATCTAACTCTCAGCAAGAAAGCAAATAACCACAGTAATTTTTCTTGAGTCTAGCGCAGCCGTCTGCCAATTCTGTCTTCATTTAAACTCATTTTAGAAGTTTTGAAACAGGGGTTTAGTCTGTAATGGAAACAGGTTGAAATTATTTTATAGCACCAACAGATTTTTAATTTGTGGTAAGAAAAAAAGACTTATATATATACACAAATATACTTGATAAGATGGAGATTTTTGCAGTGTACAAACATTTTACGCAACCAATGTGATGACTTAAGTCACAATAAAATGCACTGTAAGGAGACATGTTGTTGCTATCAAACGTACCGGCTATTACTTTGCATGTTGTCGTGTTTTGATTCTGAGTATGGCGTGTTTGACTGTTGTGTTTGACTGTTGTGTATGTCAGTAGCGGCAAGGGCGTGACTGCTGTGGAGGTCGTTCCGGACCACAGAAACCCACTCTGACCTGAGAATGGACACATTGTGCGGCGAGTGGACAGGGTCTCTGACCTCAGAGCAGTCTGCGTACAGAACAACACAGGCTCTTTGTTGCCAATGACAAAGACAATCCCTCACATCGCTCGCACTGTAGCACCACTACGAGTCTTTCAGCGAGCAGACAAAACAGCAGAACTGCCAACACTGACTAAGAAAATAAGAAAGATTTTCCATTTGGACCTGATCAACCTGTTGACACCTGTTTTGATATGTTGATAAAACTGAACTTAAAATAATATTTTGACAAAGAGACAAGTATAAAAGTCAGACAATAACTATGATTTTATTAACAGTTCATTACAGTGTTATTAAATCAATAGAAAAAATGTTTAAATTAAGTGCTTTGTCAGTTCAGTAAAATCAATACATAAATATCAAAAAATCGTACTAAAAACAGTTAAAAATGTAAGTTTACAAGTCTTTATACAGACTGAGTGTAACAATGCTCCCTGCCATTATCAAAGGCTTACACACCACATCTACTATGCATATGTCCATAGTAGATAAGGCAGAAAATAAGAGCAACAAAGAGCACCCAAACCCGTTTTCACTGTTTTTTTTAACGAAATGTCAGTCAGTCTCGTGGTCCACAGATGATTTGATAACCAAGGCTAAATCTGCTCAGTGCTTCCACACAGACATTGAGTGCAATACAAGCTTAATAAGCATTAATACAAAAACACAGAAAGCAGGTGAGGGAGTGTTAAAATGGCCAGCTCTTTGGTGCAGCCAGGTGTATCAAGAATGCACCAGTTTGACCAGATCTGGACAAAGCTGCTGTTGTACGTGCATCAAATATTTGAAAATGTACCCAAAGCTGAGTGTACTCGCTGAGTCGAGGGCTATATTTTTTTTTTTTTAACGTCTTCAAACACTTTAAATCATTTTCAAATATAAGCTTCGTCCAGATCTGTCACTGACTTGGCTGTATTGGTGATTTAGGCACAGTGTCCGGTCCATTGGAGGCACAGGGGAGCAACATTTAACCTTCACTCCACAGCAAACGTTCAAATGTGGGAGGCTGCTGTAGCAACTGATAATGGAATAGCTGCTGGACAGTGTAGTAACTATCCAACATGGAAAACTGTTTTTCTAAATGAGCTAACAATGTGAACAAAACCATGCATAGGCAGATAAATTGGCACACTTCCTGTCTCATATTGTATGTTTTCATAACGCATAATGTTATTTTAATGCATCCAAAGAATCCAAATACGTTGCTCCATTATCCAGCAGTGAGTTTATCAGTTGCTACACCGTTGCAAAGGGACACTTAGTAGTCAGAGGAGTAACTCCACCACTACTGTCCTTGCCAAACAACCACAATACAGCAGCACTGCCCATCTGAAGCCGTGTCGTACACAAACCAAATGGTGCTCGGTGAGACAAGTGTTCCTTCTTTAACATACAAACAGACATTAAAGCGCATACATCCATTCTTAGGGGGTGGTTAGGTTGCCGTGACGATAGCAGGGACTCTGATGGTGCTCGAAGGTGCCTGATTTTCATTCTCAATCTGATAGGTCACATCAGGCTGAGCGGCGGCCACCTCCGGCTGGTCTGTCATGGTGATGGCTTCGTCTTCATCTTCCTGAGACTGTAGCTGGTCAAAGGATCGCTCTGCTTCCTCTGACAGGCGGTTTTCCTCTTTCTCTTCCTCCCTCTGACACGCAGACACCAGAAAGAATTACATCAGCTGCTAAAACAAACACAGCATCACAATAGCATGGATTCGTAACTACAGAACCTCGGTGCAACACACCTCTTTCTTCATCCTGTAGTATTCATCGATAGCGTACTGGTACTTGGCTGATGTTATCCCGAAGAGGGAGGCCATCCTCTCCCCCAGGTAGTCGCAGGCTGGAAGAGAATAAGGAGCAATTGAATCTGCAGACGATAAAGTACAAGTCTGCATCAAATATCCTCAACTAATGATGCAGCACCCTGTTTGGACACCTCAATGACTACAATTCTAGTTTCATTACGAATTGGGCAACATTTCTGTGAATTAAAATAAACAAACAGCTAAGTACCATTTAATCTTTGCAAGACGTTACATACTCTTGTTCCAATCCTCGCCTAACTTCACAAATGCTGGGTTTAACGTCAGCAGCATCCATTATTCAGATTTTGTCTAAATTTAGACAGAGTTCTCCAAAATATAGACAGGTCTACAGCTTCAGTAGCATAATATATCATTTAAAAACATTCTCGTGTGTTTTTCTTAATTAAATCTAAGTTTTAGCATTGATTTTAACCAAAGAAATGTGTGTATACATTTCCATAAACTGTACCACAAAGCAAGTTCAACTTACAGTAGGTTGGCTTCCCTGAGCATAACAATGGTGGTCCTGGATAACTATATACTGGTATATCACGAAGCTGGTTGTCAACTGGCTCAGTTAACTCTGGGCGGAGTTTTTAATTACAAGCCAATCACGTGCAACATCATCAGATCCATGAGTGGAGCACTTAATATAAAACGGGGTGAAACAGTGATGATACTTGTGTGGCACTTAGAATCACTCCAGAAGCAAAAAGTGGTATAAAATATATATCACATGAATAAAATATAATAAGAACCTGTAGAAGCATAAGGAATTAAATCAAAATATTAAAGCAATGTGAAATGTGGGAATTCTTATTACGGCTGTGGCTGTCACTTTTTTCAGAATTTTCGTTTGAATGTGAGGAAAAAAATAAATGTTCAAACTGTAACGCCAACAGACAGTTTGAAGTAGTTTGCCTTGTGGTCCAGCAGGGGGAGTTCTTAAAATCCACCTATCAGCTTGACCTATTGAGCTATCAGCAAACTAATCTATGAAACAAAAATGGAGGAGGACACTAGAGAGCGAAGCCGTGCTGATAATCACGACACCGAAGCATCCGAGAAGCAGTGTGTGGAAGTATTTTGGGCTCTACACGGTAGACGGCAAAATAACCAACAAAGACTGTTCGCCCACTTTGTAACAAGCAGCTGCCTTCACAGCGACAACAAATCTGAGGACTCAGCTGCTAGCACGCCACCCGAGTGAGGCACCAGAAGTGAGCGCAGTGACGTCAACTGCACTGCCTCGTCTGGACTGCTTACTTGAGACATGTAGTGCAGTTGTGTGACACCACATGGGAAAATATAAAGACTACACCGAAGTGGGAATGGACATGCTTATGTGACAGTCACAGCTCACTGTATGTGGGGCTTTTGTCCGATCTTTATTCAAGAGTGTGGTCTTTCAGTGTGAGAGCATGACTTACTGAGTTCACGTTCAGATTTTGTAATGCTTTCCCTCAAAACCCAAATCCCTGCCTTGTTGCGGGCGTGTTCGCTTTACTTCTTAGAGCGTCCCGTACAGGCGGTTACTCTTTAACCGGGTTCATCCACTCCCGTCGTCCACGGCTTTATTATATGTACTTCCCTTGTTTTCTTTACGACTTTTGGAATAAAAGGACAGTTATTATATACACTCCCCTCCAAAAGTATTGGAACAGTGAGGCCAATTCCTGTATTTTTGCTGTAGACTGAAAACATTTGGGTTTGACATCAAAAGATGAATATGAGACAAGAGATCAACATTTCAGCTTTTATTTCCAGGTATTTACATCTGGATCTGATACACAACTTAGAAGATAGCANNNTACTTTTGGAGGGGAGTGTATACCAGTGCCCATACTTTTTATGATAATAGCTACATATAATAGTAGCCGTATAGCACACCGGCCTCCTGGTTGGGGTGTGCAAGAGGAGAAAACAACATCACCTTCATGACTCAGGAGCTGGAGTCTAGCGGATCGCTGGACAACATATGGACCGCCAAAGTCAAGGACCTCAAGTAAGTTTTTTATCTTAATGGTCGCTCTTGAATAAAGACAGGAAAAAAGCCCCATAACTGTATCTCACACATGGAATTACATGTTACATCCAATTAGTTCAAAGAGCCAGCCCTAATATAGGCCTTGTTAAATACAGTTGGAATTTTCATCACAATCAGCAGTCTAAAATGAACACATAAAATGAATCGATTATCCGTAAACGAAGCAGTTACAGCAGTTAACATACAGCTCTAATCACCATTCATTAGACTGTTAGTGTGTTACTAACTACGCTAAATGATACCAGAAAACTTGAGTCCAGAACAAACCTGAGATGGTGGATGTGGCAGCTCTCCACATGTGAAACCAGAAGTATGGACCCCAGGTCAGCTTTGACTGCAACACAAAAATGCACAGTCAAGAGGACGCTTTTAAATTTGCAAAGGACTAGATTTACGTCTCCTTTGCTCCTTATTTGAATAATTTACAGAAGACACAAATTCCCCCCGTCCCTCTCGCACACTCACGCACACACTTGCCCTTCCTCCCTCATTTCCCTTGTCCCCCCCCC
>NTHP01000313.1:383124-447747 GCA_003416845.1 Oplegnathus fasciatus | reverse complement strand
CCCCCCCCTCGAAGGAAACTGCCTATCACAGAAATTCATTTTCCCATGTTTGCATTCTGAGTCCAGACATCACAACAACCAGTTAACTCAGGGCCTCTGTGTTTGTATGGGCATATTAAAGCAGCTCATTACAACTGAATCAACAGAGCAAAAGGGCAAGGATATAATATTATTCACTCCAAGCAGAGAAAGCTGTGTACTGTGAGCGAGAAAAACGTATTTCAGACTACTGGCACTCGTTAGTGTGCAATTTGAATTTGAATGATTTTTTTTTTTTTATGCACTTATATTTCCTTGACTCTAAATACTTTGATTGGGTCAAACTCAAATACTTTTCATCTGTGCTCTCGGTGCTGAATGACTTTTTGAGGTATTCAATATGTTCCAGACAGAAATGTATTGATATATGTGCAAGGTGTAATACTTTAAAGAGGCACCAAGCGTTGGCTGACATTATTTACAGGTTTAGTAAAGATAGGCTGAACGGTGCAGACACTATAAATAAAAATGTTTGGAAACTATGAGCAAGAGGTTGATTTTCTCTGTTTTCAGAGTATAAATCTGTTCACCTCTGTCTTTATATTCATCCTTAGAGTTTCATACTAGATGGCAGTGCTCCTATACACTCAGCTACCCCCATTACTGTTACTAAAACAAACTAATTAAGTCTCAAAATCAATTTAATTGATTCGGATATACTTAAACAGTATGCAAGAGTGCCTCAGTGATTACATAAATGCAATGTACAGGATATAAGGAAGGCAAAATTACATCAAAATTTGGCCGTTTTAATCAAATGGATTGAGCTACTTGCAGCTTAAGAAGGCAGAGCTTTAAACGTATGAACAAATACATCAGCCGTGTTTGGACCAGCTGGGTTGTTTGTGTCCAGATGTACTCTCAGCTGGAAGTGATGGTGACGTCCACAAAGAAGTGAATTTCACCAGCCTGATCAAGCTATTAAAATCCTTTTAAAGTCTGTCTTTTGTGTCAAAACCATGACAGGGTTATTTGGATGACAGTGGTGAACAATGCCGGGTGGCATCAATGCGATTCTGCTCATTCCTGGCCAGGACCACACTGCGGGTGGGGTTACTGCTTGAGGCGGGGCAAGACCTGCCGATGAGGGAGTGGCCTGCTGTTGACGATGAAGGCGGGGCTGTGGCTGTGGAGCATTTGGATGGGTGGAGGTGTATTACTGAAGCAGCTTCCCAACTTTTTCCTGAGCTTAAAACAAAATTTTATGTAACCATCACTTATCACATTGCTAATTCCTGAAGAACTGTTCCAACTGGGATACAAACCCCAGTTGCCGAGTCCTCAACCTGATGCCTTAACTCTATCCAGCTGGTCATCACTCCAGTGGCCACATAAAACATCGAGTTTACCATTTTGCTCAGCTAACTGTATGAGCTTTTAATCTTTCACATTCCGTGTATTGAACTGCAAGGCTCTCCCATATGCACTGAAGCACTATCTTTCAGCTACAACTACATTTAAATTTAAATTTTCTTCAGAACATTTGGCCTCCACTAAGTCATTCATTCACTCACTCAGTCAGTAGTAGATATTTGTTTGAGTACGGAAATAGAAAATTTGCGATGTCTGCATGCTCATGAATAAAATGGAGGAGAGGAAAAGAGAAGGAGACGGAGAGAAAGAGATTCACAAACTGCTCACTGTTCTAGTTTCTGACATCCGCAACTTCTGAGCTCTTCACAAATCAGAACAGGCTGCTTCTTCTTCCTCAGACAGGTTGGAAGACGACTGTGCTGTCAGAACATCTATCAATAAAATACATCACACACACACACACACATGCATTCGCAGAACACGACACACACATATGCACACAAACACGGAGAGGCAGACACACACGTACACACTTCTGACATGAAGATGAATGGCACACATCAATGTTTCCATCTTCTGCTCACTACGGGGCCCTATAAAGGCCTCTGCTGCAAAGAGGAGCCAAGTTCCCCTCACGCTGCTCTATCATGACCACGAAAATTACTTATAATAATTTATATGACGTGACTGCGCTTAGAGGAAGGAGTTCTGCAACATGCTGGAAATTTGGCGTGGAGGAAACACGGGAATATGGGCTCAAAGCAGGTGAAAGAAGCTTTACTGTAGAAGTGGCAGCTTTATGACTCCTGCCCTGAAGTCGGCATCCAAGGCTAGAGCGTCGTCTGCTGACAGCCTTGAGTCACTGGGAGTATACACACACATACACGTGAAATCTGAGGATTATTTTCATTGCAACTCCGCACAGACTTTATTACTCATGAACCTACGCTGAGTGACTGGCGAATAAAAGGGGAACCCGAAAAGACGGATGGGATGATGTCTTGAAGGCCGACACACTTTTCAGTTTTGATGAACTGATGCTCAGCGCTGAGTTTGGAGCTGATAATTCATCTGCCAAATTTCTGTAATTTTGCCAAGGATTTGTTTGTTGGACTCCAAATAGAGCACAGCCTCGCTTTCACTGACGAAAAATGTGCTCTTTTAGCTCTACTGATTAGTTAAAATCTGCTTTTTTTCCCATGCTTGTTTTACCTTTTTTTTTTGTCATATTCATTTAACTTCCTCTAACAAATTGTCATTTCAGATAAAAAAAACAAATAATTAGGCTGTTATAAATTATTGGTGATTAGAAATATATTATTTGTCAAGTCCAGCAAAAGTTTTCTAATTTATGTAGAACTTTATCATAGTGAATAATACCAAAACAATCATTATCATTCCTGTTACTGTCGTAGCTGAAGGCACAATTCTCTCAGCTGGGCTTGTTTTTTGTTGTACAAACAAATAACAGCAAGTGAACTCAGCCCCAGGTGAACTCTTGTAACCTCTGCATGCAAGAGCAACTTCCACCAAAGCCCAGTGAGATGTTTACCGCCCCAAACGAGACTCAACCTCCACAAATGTCCTTACAGTAGAGCAACCTGGGGTTAAGGGAGGATACCAACAAAGACCACAGAGTTCAAGGGCCCCAAATTGGGGCCAGAGAAATGTTTCTGTCACTGACCAACCACAGCAGCGCAGTTAGCTGTGTCATTTTGCTGTCCTGTCCCCGTGATAGATGGGTGGTGGTGAACCTCAGAGGAAACGTCTGACGTCTCCGTGTGTATGCGCATGCACTCACCAGTCGCACGGATGCCTTTGCCAACCCTCGGATGCCTCTCAGCACGTGTGTGTACAAATGAATGTGTGGGCACGCTGCGTTCCTCTGGAGGCAGGATGCCGTTTCCACATCCCTCTCTGCCTATAATTAGCCGTCCTGATAAAACACCGGTTTGCTGGCGCTTGCAGGATCAAACAGTGATGAGCAGGCAGCTCTCTTCACAGCACACTGCAGACGCCAGGTGGCTGTCCTTGAGTTGAGTGCCGGGCTATATGCAGTACGCATCTGGAGGGCAATTAATCAGAAAAGGCAATTGTGATATTATATGATGCCACTCTTTGCAATCACAATTACCAGAGAGAGAGTTCTCGTGATTTAATGTAAGCTTTGATTTGTGATATTAAGGGGATTTGTAAATGTTTAGGAGGTTTTGTCATTGATTCCAATTTAGCATTTTCAGTGTCTCGAGTCATTAAGGTGCCCTCAGCAGACTGATAGAAACTCTGTTGCAGTGTCTCTCAGCATGTCTCATTTTCTTCCCCTCTTCACACAAATACAAATGTACAATCACGCATGCCTGCACACACAAACACACAACTCTGTCTAAATCACCAGCAGGTTGGGGACTGTATGAAAATTATCAGCCCCCCTTTTTTGCTATATTGAGGTTAATTTAACATTTGTGGGAGAGCAAGGGAGGACTTTTTAACTTTTTCTCAACCAGTTTTATATTTTATTTAATTCTTCCCTTAGATTTAGTCCAAAAAAAAAATGACAACAAAAAGATGGCTTTCATACCTTGGGTTTGCGTTTAGTGCCAATTACCAAATGTTAGCATGCTACCATGCTAAGCTAAGATGGTTAACACGCTAAACATTATACCATCAGCATATTAGCATTGTCATTGTGAGCGTCTTTGTATGCCAACATTACCATTTAGCTTAAAGCACCGATGTGCCTAAATCACTCATATGGCTATTATCTTTTCCATTAATATATAATTATGAAATGATTAAATGTAATTATGTGGATATAGCTGTTTTTTAATGATTTTAATTTTAATTGAATTGATCCAACAAAAATCTAATTAATGCTGTGGATGGTCTTACTTTTTCTGAAAAATTAAATATAAGATTCAGCCCCCCTTCCCATCCCAATTATTTTCATACAGTCCCTCAGTGGCAGAATGTGAACCTACCATTAAGAGTGTCAGCGTCGACAGTCTGCAGCTCTCTCTGTGAATCGAGGCTGAGAGGAGCAGAGCACATTCTGTGCAAAAAGGTAAAGTGGGTTACCGGTAGGAGGTTGCATGGATTTTGTCCCTTGATTACATCTTGTATTTAAATGTCAAGATATCCTTGTGGAAAGATTCAGGGTCACCGTGCTCTGGGATATTTTGGCCTGACATGGTGAGGGTTCACTAGTGTATCTTCAGTGCAGGAAAGAAGGAACTTCTCTCTAATGTGAATCTCTTTGAACAGTAGATGTGATTGGCTCCTAGGATTAGCAGCATTATATGGAATTTTAACCTACAAATAAACTCAAACTGTCAAAATAAAAATCTACAAATTGTTGTTGATCAGACTGGTTTCTAGTATAACTTCCAAACCATACTGTTATGATGTCAAATGACTTTACTCCAATTTCGCGTCCTTTTTTCTCCAACGTTTACTTTAAACTGTCACTGAGGCAGCTCTACAATGACAACAAAACTCGTTTATAATGTCTAGTGGCCAACTGCCTTGGGCTGAAAGCTGCTGTGCTAAATTGACACTTTTGGCTTTGTGTGGCGGAAGCTTTTGTGATAAAGAGAAACACTCACTGTAAACTGTCATTAAAGAGGCAGCACTTCGCTTACACTTTGAAATCCTGTCTACTGCACCAACACAAATGGTGAAAAAGAGGTTATAATTGGTCATCATGCAACGATAATGGCCATCATGTCAGCTCTTCACAATGGGCTGATTCTCTTCTTCCCTTATCCCTTGATTCCTTCTCTCCCATGCAGGCTTCTGTCTTTTAACAAAGCAAATAGACAGAGTAAGACACAAAGGTACTGACAGACGGAGAGAGACAGAGAGTCAAATGAGAACGAGTGGCTAATCTGACATAATCACACTGGCAGTGTGTCCGTGGACTTCAGGTCAAGGAATAGCCACGTGTGAGCTGCATGAGGACGAGGAGGGAGCTCGAGGCTTTCATTTAAGGATGCAACAGGGCAACGGAGGTGAGAGGTGAGGAGGAGGATGGGCATCGGGGGCAGGAAGGGGTAGAGGTGGTGGAAGAACAGAGGGAGAGAGCAAAGAGAGCAGTGAGGTTCATGGTCGGGAGTGGGTGGCTGCTGAACTGATCACGAGTATGTGAGTGTTGCCTTTTTTACCACCCAGCCAAGCAGACAGTCCAGATGTTCCACTTTTACAGACTAGATCCAGAATTGTTGACTTGTCTCATTACTTTGTTTGTTGAACTGAATATATTTTCAATTCATAAAATGATTCAGTATGTATTGATACAAGGACCGACAGTAAGTATGTAAAACATGAATCACTGGAGGCAGTTGAAGATTTATTTTCCATGGTGGTGTTTGTATTGTTGTAAACAGAAGACAAACAGAACTGCACCTTAAATGTAAAACATTTTTATATGAACAATGGATCTCATGACTACTTGTATGTGAAAGGTGTCATCTGCAGTGATGAACCTACAGGGAGATCACCCAGCTCTTCCTTTTTGGCCACAGCAGGGAGATACTTTTATCTCCAAAAACCAACTGTGCACTACCTGCTCAGCAGCAAACAGCAGCCTGACACAGTAAGCAATGAGCTGGTGAACATGGCGGAGCATTTAGAAGCTAAAAAGCCAGATATTTCCCTTTGGGAGTTGGTTGGAGGTTAAAACGGAGCTAAAATGAGAGTGAATATTGGACTTATGTTTGCCAGTTGGCCAGAAACACGTCTTCTTATAAATGATAATGTTGCTTTGTGTCTGCTGGATGGTAAATAGGCAACTGTTTACTAACAAGTTTGACATTTCACCTTAACAGGTGATGTCAGTGTTGTATATGCACCTTATTTCTGCAGTTTTAATTATTTAATTATTTATAAGTACTGGGATCAGGGGCAAAAATCTGCTATGGGCCCCACCCTATCACAGCTGCTGTGGCTATATGTTGTATGTATGATTCATATATCCTTTTTAAATTTACTTTCCAGAAATCATTCAATTGCACTACGATGGAAAACTACTCAATCATTTATTGTTTCTTTTTCCTCGTCTTTTTTCATTTTATTTAGGTCCCCATTAGCTTCCACAAAGTGGTTGCTAGTTTGTTGCTATTTCATTAAACTAGTGCAGTGCCCGTTCAAAATGTGCCTGTTCGGTATTGCTGCTTGCACCTTTTGCGAGAACCACTCATCCAAACAACTTCACACTCGACACTGCACTTCCTTGGGCCCTCGGCAATACACCTGCCAAGTGTGAAGTCGACCGGGTGAACGGTTGTCGAGATAATCGAAGGACAGACAGACAGAGAATCCTTCCATTTATTGTTAGATGCAGTTTTGTCTGTAAATATCCACCATATGAATAAAAATAAGAATTCTGATTCAGATATTGCTTAATCCAGAAATCCGTAAGATCACATTATTCCAACAGAGAGGAGCCCTCTTCAGACCAGTTAGACAAAAACAGCATAGACAGAAATCTCTCATGTGAGAAAACAAAACTGTTCTAACTTTGGCAGAAAATGTTCATGTAGGAACCCTTTGCTCAGCTGATCCTTTGAGATTACAGTATAACATCGGTCCCTTTACACAATGGATGCTCAAGATTAGAGCCTTAGGGGCCCCTGGTGGGTCAAGGGTCAATCTCTTGAATCATTGCCTAACTTTCTACTGTGTTCTGTTGTGTCTGTGTTCGACCATTTAATGCATGCAGCAATTCTGGTAAATACAATATACCAATAAGTATAGTCCCCACACGCATCCAGTAAACAGAAAAAGATTTGTAAGCCCAGAGAGAGGAGAAACAAAGGATCGAGTTTTTCCATTTGCTCTGAGTAGGAAATCTGTAATGTGAGGGCAAAGGGCTCAGTGGGCTCTTGTCTGATAAGTCAGGGCATTCTCTGTTAGTTGCATTGATGAAAAAAAATCCTTTAAAGGGTTTAAGTTTTCACGCTGCTGAAGTCAATACAGATTTTCTATTGGATGCAGGGACAGTTTCTCTTCTCTCGCTCTCTCTTTTTCTGTTTTCTATCTGTCTTTGCTTCTCTCCCGGTAATTCTTCCTCCCCGTGAGATTCTTTCTCTTTCTGCCTCTGTATTCTCTTTCTATCTTTCACTGTCTCCTTTGGGTTATTTCTATTTCTCTCCCCTATTTTCACACACTGTACCTTTGCTGAGGGGCATCAATACTAGTCCAGAGTGGACAATTTATTATGACGGGGGGGGAATGAAAATACCAACCTGACAATCAATTCGCCTCTAGACTGTGTCCTGAATCACAATTTATCTCCATTGTTGATTTCATCTCCCATTTGCAGGTATGTTCTTCAGTGGCAGGTCTGTGTTGGTCTCAATCAATGATTCACATTCCTTCTATGTCATCTTTCTCTTCACTTTAACAACCGCGCTCAATGTTTCCAATGTAATATCGACACAAGAGAAGCAATGCACACGGTGGATGGTTTGCAAATACAAGCGCTAAATAAAAGTGTAAACATCATGACTGTTAGACGATGTTTTGTTGCATATGTTTCATTTACTCATGAAAGAAGAAGAAAAACTAACTCATTATCACATGAAGATTGGTTCATTCATGTAGCGAGACATCCAGAGGCATATTGTACTCACTTTCTAAAGCTTTGCAACAAAACAAAACATGTCATTTCTATGATTTTTGAAACTGTGTGAAATACAGTGACATGTGAGTTCATGCTCTGTGCTCAGAACATCAGGGGCTCAGTTAAAGCCTTCTTTACCTCGCACATGTTGTTTGTGTCCCTGCACAATCAGATTTAAGCCAAGCAATTTCCATTTCAAGGTTACACCAATTATGGCAGACACATGGAACCAACGGGCTCACTTTATTTTCCTCATATTTGTGGCAACTTTGAGAGCATTACACGTTACTGTATAGCAAACTGTTTGCAATGACGAGAGCAGGCATTTCGAAGGAAATGTGGGAATGGAACTATTTCATAGCATAATGGAATGAAAGACATTAGCAGTTTACCAGTTTTGAACCTGGACATTAGCTGTTTTAAGTATTTTTTAACCATTTTTACATTAGCTGTTTTAACGATATAAACTATTTGATATTTGTTCGTATAAGTCAAAGACAAACACTAGCAGTCTTAACTACTTTCAACAATTTAGACATAAGCTGTTTTAACTATTTGATAGTTAGTAAAGGAGAATTAAATACATTAGCTTTTTTAACTATTTTAACTATTTAATAGTTAACATAAAAGGATGAAAAACATTAGCTGTTTTAACTATTAACAGTTAAAACAGCTCATGTCTTTCATACCTAATGTCTATAGACATTAGTTATTTTAACTATTTGATAGTTAGCATAAGATAATGAAAGACAGCTGTTTTAATTATTTTCAACCATTTGACAAGCTTTTTAAACTATTTAACTATTTATAGCTGGCACAACAAGAGTGAGTGAAAGACGTTATCTGCGTCTGGATTCTTCATTCCACACACTAATACAATGGGAGATTTTTTTGTACATGCAATGTTTGTATGCAAATGCAGTATGTGAAAGGTGCATGAACAGAAATAGTGCATAATGTGCAGGACATGATCTCTACATGATCAAAGCCTCAATCCTTTTGCACCATCGAAACAACTTTCTCAGGGGACATTGTCTAAACTATATGATGGACAACAAAGGGGGGGAAGTGGCTGCGCATGTTGGTAAATTCAAATTTCCATGAAATCCAATGGAATTTCATGATGAAATAGAGCAAAAAGAGCAGAAAAAGAAATGACTCTTATTACAGTCACTTCTGCTTAGATATAATCAAATCATGTGCAGCATGTGATGCAAAGCTACATGCACATAGATTATGCGATATTCAGTAGAATTCATGTAGCATGTGTTAACAAACCTGAACTCTGAATTTCTTTATTCATAAAGGCCTAAAACTAAGAAATACCAGACAAAAAAAGCATCTTGACTAATAGTTTGTAATATTGTTGCACACACTTTCCGTAATGGATTCAGTGAACTGAAAAACAACATGACCCTATTTGTTCAATTGCTATTTTCTTTTCCCTGATATTTCCTCCTGACCATATGTTCTCCTGAGCTATCTTTAACAGGGAGCATGTGCTGTGAGAGGCCCCTGAGGGGTACAACAAACTAGCAGCCCTCTGACCTCCAGTTAGAATGAGGACTTTCCATCTCTGGACAACTTGCCCTTCGAAGCTCTCTGCTGTCACTTAAATGGCTAATGGCTCCCATTCCCTCGATGCAAGGAAATTAGGGGGCCAAATACAACAAAGTGGCCTGGCTTTTGGTGTTTTGGGGATAACAGATTGTTTCCAAAGTAGTGGAAGGGGGCACGTTCATTGTGAGGATGCCTCATCAATCATCATTTAATGGCCTTTAAATGGGTGTGTGCCTCCCTAAGGGATTTTAGGATTGAAGTGCCAAAGATATAAAGGGCAAGCCTACTGTATGTTTTCCAGTCTAAGCAGTTTCTAAAGTAACTCGGTGTCAACTCACCCTCGGCATTTAGATGGGGACTACTGGGGTGTGCATAAATGTTTCAGGAGGCTCCTCTACAATCACCATAAAATTGCTAAACAGATACAGTAAACAGGCCATGCTTCAGTATAAGTGGGTGCAATTGCTCCTTAAACCACAATTTTCCTGCTGAAGGATGACAGACACTCCTCAGGAAGAGCCAGCATTACTATATAAATGGTGTCAATGACACGTGTTCATGACAAGGGGAAATGCTGATGATGAGGAGGAAGTGAAGAGGACTGTTGATGCCCTCTTCATCAAACAAATATTACATGTCATTTCTGACATCCACAGCCTTCTGCACTAAACATTTAAGCGAAATCAGGAATGCAATACACCAATCAACTCAGGCCCTTTTACAGCTGAGTATTGGACTCAAAATATAAATGAAATCCCAGTTTAAAAATGACATGTATTGCATATATTACATTTTGCTTAGATTTAACAAAATGGTTGGGAAATACACCTTTCCATTTTCTTGCAGAGTTAGCACTCTCACGTCTGTACATTAAATGCGAAGCTACGGCCTGCAGCCAGTTAGCTTAGCTTAGCATAAAGACTGGAAACAGGGGTAAACAGCTAGCCTGGCTCTGTCCAAAGGTAACAGAATCTGCCTACCAACACCTCTGAAGCTCATTAATTAACACAGTTACTTCTCATGCTGGTAGGCAGATTTTTGAACCAGACTAGCTGTTTCTCCCCCTTTTCCAGTCTTTATGCTATGCTAAACTAAGCTAAGCGGCTGCTAGCTGCGGCTTTATATTCAATGCAGAGACATGAGAGTGGTTTCGATTTTCTCATCTAACTCTCTGCAAGAAAATGAATAGGTGTATTCCCTTAAACAGCAACAAAACATTCATACATCAATACAAGCTGCTCGTCTCTGGTCAAGTATGACTTAAATTAAAGCACTTTAAGGGAACAAAGTACAGATTCCTCAATTTGAAGGTTTTTTTGTACCTGAAACATGCTCGGTTAACCTTGCACTCACCCTTGAACTCTAAAAAGCTTCTTCAGCACGGTAAAATTTGGTTAATGACTTGTATAATTGCAGTGCCATTTTCCCTCTTACTTTTGAGAGACTCATTTTTCAATCATTCATCCCACGTTTGTTTTGCATTGAACACTGGCAAAAATGTTAAAAGAAAACAGGCCAGGCTTATGCACATTATCCACTAATCTTCATTCTGACAGGATAATGCCAGATTTAGGAAGTTTGGGTCTATCCAACCTCTCAGAGGCAAAGCCAGAAAAGCAGTGATTTCCACCAAGAACTCTTGTGAAGTGACAGCTTGATGTGCGCCTCTGAATACACAAGTGACAAAAACAATTAAAAAAGCATCCAGTGTATTTCACTCACACCATTGTCATTCATGTGCTTCATTTCATCGCTCTCCTAAAGATGCCTTCTCAAACTTGTCAGCTGAAGTTACTTTTTTGAAAGAAAAAACATTTTTCCTACTTCAATTTGTATTGCCACCAGCAATTTTATAGTAGAATGAGCTCTTTTGTGAACCTAAAAAGCAATCATCATTTCATATTTTTGAAAGTCTTGGCAGCCTCCACACCCTTCTCATGTGGATGTAAGACGTGGGACCGTGATCAGGCATTGTCAGGCACATGTTGACAGTTTGTATAGGGTTTTTTTTTCCCCCAACAGGATTAAAATGATCCATTATCAAGCATACATTGGGAGGATGAAATATCCAGTGTTTATTCACCGCAGCAGATGATGAATGGCTGCTCTGATGGTCTCCTGTGTCAATCAGTCAGGTTGGCTCATTAGGTCAGCACATTCTGAGCCACAGGGGGATGGTTATTCAAATCCCTAAAAATATGCAGAGACAGTGAAAACACCTTGTCCATGAATAACAATAGCCTCGTGCCGCAAGAGCTTTGCGTGCGGGATACAGCCACTGTGATTCACAGAATATCGGAGATGCTGTGGAGAAGGAGCTTTGACTTGCGGTAAATAAGAAGACATCATGCATATTAAAATCATGGGCATGAAAACAAATGCCTGGGATGTCAGTCACGTGTAAATGCAGTACACACAAACACACACGTGAATACCCTTACAAAAACCTAATATACCTCACGTGTACAAAATTAAGTACAAATCTGTGAACAGGTATACTTGTGTAAATACACTGTTGGAAAAATATTGGTACACTTGTAAGGGGACTAGTTAAACACTTGTTTGGACTAATAAATTGCCCATGTTTTAGTATACAAGTGTACTATATAAGTGTACATTAGGTGTACTTTATCCTACGGTTATGTATCCTTTTGTACCTAAAGTATACCTAAAGTGAACTTGCAAAACAGTAAAGGGGTAATGTTGCAGTCTGCGAAGTAAACTTAAGTATATTCAAAATTTGTAAGTACTCTTCTAATAATAATCTGTGTTATTTTGAACATAAGTGCACTTGCAAGTACACTGCTACTGTAGTTTGCAATCATGGTATTATTTTTGCACTTAAATTGTCATAAACGCCATAAAGTATACTTCTTTGAATAAGTACACTCATGTAAATACACTTGTACTCTCCCAGTACAGTGTCCATGTGATTTTGAACAAAGGCTACACTTAAATTGAACTTGTAAGTACACTGCTAGTTTAGAACATAGAAATACACAGCTAGTGTACATCTAATGCAGTATACTTAATGTGAACATACAGGTGCACTACTAGTTTACTTCTAATTTGTATTTTAAACTGACAGTGTACTGAAAGAGAGCTTAGAAGTACACTATTACGGTAGGTTACTGTTATTATTTAGTTTACTGAAAATTACCTCAGCAGTACGTTACTAGTTTACCATCATCATATTTTTTTTTCAGTGCGTACATGTACATTATTAGCTCACTTAGCGTATATTATGCACTGAGTAGACGTAAAGGGAACATACTGACAGTGTACTTAAAGTGTACATGCAAGTACACTTCTAACGTGTATTTTGCACTTAAAGTATACATAATGTGAACTGTGAATAATTGAACTATTAGTTTACTCTTAGTGTAAAGTGTAAATGCAGTTGCATAGAATAAACTCAAAAATTACATCGGACATAAACAGAGAAAACTGCTGAAAGAATGAGATTTGGGTTTTTTTTGCTTTGGAACACATTTTATTAAAACATGCAGCACATAAATGCTCATTTATGTTTATCATTATATTGTCATGGCATACATACATGCATTCAAGTTCTATTTTTGTGTTAAATCTAGTACATGTTCATAAGTTTACTGACATGATATATAATCTGTTTAATTTGCTCTGTGGAACTTCAGCATCTCTCTGCAGTCCTTCTTTCTTCCTCAGCCAGCATCACCCGCATCCGTGCACGTCTGTGTGTCCTTGCTATTCCGTTAGCACAGGAGCTAGATAGGAAGGTAATGTCTCAAAGCTGTTTGAACCGTGGGAGCTGGTCTCCGGCTGGGCTCCTCGGTCTTCAGAGCGAGGCAGGCCTCGAGCTCTGCCTGTAGAAAGTGTGTGTCCTGCACTGATCTCTCTATTTCTTTCATTTTTTAACACATTCTCTCTCTTCATCTTGCTAACACTTTTCTTTCGCCTGCTGTATTTCTCGTTTTCTGCCTCTCTCTGTTTGGTGTCGGCCCTCCCTCCTCAGCAGATATCTGGGTTGCATTCAGGAATCAGCTAGTCACAGTGAACACCAGGAGGGGGGAGAGGGGAAGGAGGGGAGAGACCGTAAACTCTGACTATGTGCCAGCACTGTTATTTTCTTCATCACAGAACCCGCCTTGACACAAATAATGGAATGCACTGGCAGTCTTTCAGAAAGACAGCGAGGGGAAAGTGGGCCACTGCCAACCCTAGGCTATGCAAATCCATCCACAGCCGTCTGAGTTTAGAAATCTAATGATCAGACCGAACCCAGGCGCTTTCCATCCTCTCTTTTTTTCCCCAATCTCTGACTTTTCTCTCATTTCCGCGCTCTATTCCTCGTTCCTGCTCACCATTTTTTCCCCAGCTCTGTTACTGGCTCTGCCATCTGGTGCCAGTGCCCAAGAGATGGACTCGGCTCTGGTTTGCAACCAGGGGGCTTAGAGTGGGAGCCTGGCACCACGGCTGCTGATTCCAGAATAATCTACGCTGCGCTGTTGTGACTCATTTGCCTCTGATGGGCACCATGACCACTCGAGCATGTGCCTGCAATTAAGCGTTGTGTTAAGTAAAAACTGCAATTTGCAAGGGCAAGCATGAAGGTGCACTTCAGTAGAACAAAGCAAATTGAAGGGGTGGAGGAGTAACAGTGGAGGCTCATGTGTAGAAACCAATAAATGCATCCCAAGATTTTGATTAGTTGGTCTCTTTTTTTCTTTTTGGGACATGTTGTAGTGTTTCTGAAATGAAAATGCAGCTATAGATCTCACTAACCCAAAGAATGTGCTGATTTTAGAGGAAAAAAACAAAAGAAAACAACAGGATTTGAATTTGAAAGTAGCAATATTCTAATTTGCTGGTTCGCTAATGCCCTCATTAGAAAGCACTAATCTCATTCTGTCTTTCCAGCAGGGGTTCGTTCACCGTTCGTCGCTGCCTCCTCGAGATTTCTCCATTTTTGCACAAACCAGGGCAGTCGAACATTAATGCCTCCGCATCTGATCTTCATGGACTATGATCATCTGTAAGAAGTGCTGTCAGAAGCTGATGTGAACAGCAGGGAGAGGAACATATTTGGGCATCTGTTTTCAGTTTTAGCTACAGGTCTGACCATTAAGATTTCAGCTGAAAGTACTGCTATTTTTACCCCTGTCTATACGGAACACTTACTGTCAAATACAGCTGCGTGCACTGTGTCCAACAATGCAAATTAACAGGCCACTTATATACCTTTTACACTATTTCCTCACTCACACGAGTGGGAGGAATATGTACGTGTATTTCTGTGTGTCTGTATCTTAAAGGAGTAGTTTGACATTTTGCGAAATACAAAATCATTCGCTTTCTTGCCGAGAGTTAGACGAGAGGATTGATACCACTCACATGTCTGTCTGTTAAATATGCATATTTTTCTTGGTTGGGAGCAGTGACGGCCAAGATTTAAGAAACAGTCGCGTTTACACCTCAGCTTTTGTATGGATTAAACGAAAGAGATAGGATGTGTTAATAAGTGAGCTTTTGAGCTGCTGGCAGGTGGATTTTGTTACCTTTGGACACAAGCTAGCTGCTTCCCTTTGCTGCCAGTCTTTATACTAAGCTAAGCTAACTGTGTCCTGGCTGCTTCATATTTAACAGACAGACATGAGAGGGGTATCAATCTTCTCATCTACCTCTCAGCAAGAGAGCAAATGTATACTCAAAATATCAAATTACTTTAAGTGCTCTATTGGAATGGGACTACTCTCTAAAACTCTGGCTCTCACGTACCAATACATTATAAATTTGTGGTATATGGTATTTACACTCAAAATAATACAAACCAAAAGCCCTGTATTCAGCAAATGTTCAGAATCATCTGCTTTTCATTCACATTTAAGTGTGTTGAAAAAGACAGCAGTTGTAGTTGATTTTTATAACTGGTGTAATTTTGCCACACAAAATAAAATCAAGGGCACTGGAGGAGACAAAAGAACAACTGTTGGTTTGCTCTTCCAAACTCATGATCACACTGTGGCCTTAGTGGCAATGTGTCTGTACTCCGGCGTTGTTCCAGATGGGGTCAGTGACACTGTGGCCTTTGCGAAATTCACTTCTCAACTGGCTCAAGGGAACAAGCCAGCTGATTGTTGGCGAATGTCCTTTTCATTGAGATCACTTGGGATCTTGCACATTTTAGCCCTTTAATCCTGTTAAAAAATAAAACAACCTATATTTGCCTTTAGCTGAAATAGAATTTACAACAAATTATTGTTAGTTTATTTAAAGTGCTGCTTTTTTGGTGCTACATACCATGTAATAATTTGAGAAAACAATTTAAATTTGTATATTTATTCACAAGGTCAACTGTAGGTTTCAGGTGTAAATTCAGAAACATTTCTCAATCCTCATCTCACTGCGTAATTGTGGCCATGACGGATTTATGAACAAGTCTGTTTATAAATGGCTGATTAATGAAGCGGTTTGGTCTACATGAAGCGACTGTTAACACAGGACGTCTGCGGTGTGACTGCCAAACTGCACGGGATGAAAGACGTCTGCAGTTGCTCCCCAAAATCACACACATGTCCGCTTCATTCATGTGTTATCACACCAAAAATGGCCGACGCATGACACGCAATTTCAGCAGCTGGTGTTAACACGCTCGCACATTACAGCGGGGGCTACAAGGGTGAAGAGAGATCGTATGAAGAATCAAGTTTGGATCTGGTCTGATCTCAGTTGGGGGGCGAATGCTGCTTTCAAGTGCAATTTGAACAGATGGTTCACATCCGTTCAGTGTGCAGGGCAAGACATGCAGGACTGTGCCAACAGTTTCAAGGCTATCAGTTTGGATCGCACTACTTTTACCTGAGGTTATTTTTACTGGACATTATACAGGAGGTACCAGAGGCTGAGATTTTTACTGGCAGGGGTGGGTGCAGTCAGCAAGAATTACCTCCCAGCATAAATCTAATCCTTTTTAAATGGACTTTTGGTATGTTTTGTACACCTGGTGAAGCCGTGTGTTAATGCATAATGCATTTGCACGTGTTTAAACATTGGTGTAGACATATTTTCTGTGTGTGCAGTTGCTTTCTCTCTTTTCCTGTGTCATATGCACACATCATTTATCAAGTGGATTTTCAGATTTTAAAGTGAAATTCCACATTTTATTTTGTTAAATCTGAGACTAAAGGTATTATTTAAAATTTACACGTGTTTACACACGAGTTTCTTGGTTTTAAGCCGCTCTGTGTCGGCTGTAAAATGTTTTAAAACCTCACCTGAGGTTCTGTAACTGTTTTTCATTGATTTGGCTACACAACTTACGAGTTTCCTGCAGCTAATAATGGTGCTTCATGAGAGAGCCAAAGCTTCTTTTAAATCATCTCCAAAACTTCCACTTGTATTTATTTTTTTTAATCACGGAGAAAGTACCCTGACGTCAGAACCCTGCAGCTCCACCTGCCTGTGTGTCTACGTGCTGGTCAAGCTGCTGCTCTCAGGATTTTAACATGCCAGTCGCAAACAAACAAATCAATCGGACACGCTGGGGCTAATTCTGCATATAAATATTGTGCATGTTATCATCATGGCCCAAACTGAGGATCCACCTGTAAAAAAAGTGGACAGGAGAGTGATGGTGTTAGCTACTAAATGAGTTTGATGTTAAAGATTAGAATTGTTGGCAACACTCTGATTCAAAAACATTATTAGCTAAGCTGCAAGTTACTAGAGCATCAAACTTGATTTTCATATATTTAATTCTATTGTATGAACACTTTAGACTTCAAAGCCTTTTATGGTATTGGTGAGATATGTCTTGTATTTTAAATGTAATTACATTTCTATTAGTACAGACCTTATCTTGGGAATATATGCAAAATGGGTCTTGACATTCACTGCCTACTGAGGAACCGTTTGATGAAACACGTTAATGAGAATTTGTCTCTAATTTCCAATTACATTTCCATGTTCACTGAGGGTGATATGATGTTTACATTCAGTGTCTTTATGTCTGATGTATGGATGTAGGTGGCGTGCTCTCTCCATCCAGTCTGTATCCACCCCGTCTGTATAGAGAAGACAAATTTGTCCTATGATTTAACTGAAATTGCACGGAAATGGCAGCCAAATAACCTTGACGGGGCCGCTGTGCTTTCAGTTCCATTACTGGATGTATGATAAAATGTACTTTCTTCAGATAGCAAGCGTATTTGCAAAAGATGAGATGAAACTTCAACAATCCCTGTGATGGAAAAAATGGGCATGGAGTCTGTACGGGGTTGTGGGATTACAGAAAATATACAAAGCATGAAATGTAAAGGAAACACAGTTTGATAAAATATGATTAAACCATAAAACTTTCATATTTCACTGCGGTAATTGGATCGTATTTGGTACCATTTCTGAGCTGAGCAACTCGATGTAATGCAGAGAGCTGCGCTTTATTGCGATGCCAATATCTGATCACACCCAACAAGCCAAATCCATATTGTTTGATATGTGACATGTAACCCCAATATGTGAGTAATTACTGTTTCATCTCTGGGTTGCCTCAGATGTGGAGGATGGCAGGGCAGGATGGTTCAGGAGCCTCAGGGGAGAGAGGGAGAGAGAGAGCGCCTATGTTCTGGGAACCAAGACTGGTTTTGATCAGCCCTCAGGCTAGAACGAGCATGAGATGTGTGTGAGTGTGAGTGTGTGTGAGAGAGAGCATGTCTAAGTATGTGTTTGTGAGGGGCAGGTGGTGGGCAGTTGTGTGTCCCCCTGCGTTTAAATTCTCATCTGTGTATGTTTAAGCCATGTGTGCGTGGAATTTTTTATGCTTTTTTTTGTTTTGAATGAGCAGATTGTAGAAGGTGATTACGTGCATGTTGTGTGCGATTCCTGAAAGCAAATGGGCGTGGACGTCTTGCCGCTGTGCCAAGCGTGTGAACACTCTCACTTGAAGGTGACAGTCTGTGAGAGAGGGAGAGGGACCGTGTTCCTGCTGTCTGCAGGTCAGACTCCTGTTATGGACTCAAGCCCATTAACGCGTCAGGTTCAAAGGTTCAGGCCTGCCCACTGGTGCTCAGAGCCAGAGAAGTCAATTTAGACAGCAGAAGACAGGCAGGGGAGTGTGAAACAAACTAGATTTTGATGCATCCATAAATTGTTGCAGTGCTTTATGGATACGGTTATATGCAAAATCTTATTATATATTATAACAGCAATAGGCAGCTAGTGGCCCAAGGGTAACATCCGTTCTCACAACTCATCCCCATCACAATTTTTTCTTGAGTGAATGAGCTTCTAGGGACACAGACAGGAGCTATTAAAAAAGCTGAATAGCTGTCTTCATGTAGGTTACACTCCCCAAATGGCTCTGAAATGCATGAAGTAGTTTCTTCTCTGTTTCAGCATTTACTTTTTAGAAATTATTTTTAAAATACAAATTTCCTTCAAGGAATTGGTAATAAAGCTCACTATGACAACAACTGTAAACAACTACAATACCCTTAATTTATCCTTAATGTACTCCTGAAAACACACCAAAGATCTAAATCTAAATCGAGATGTTTGGTACGGTGGTCAGAGACCCCTTTATTTGACCACTTGAAAATATGAAAAATATGAAAATTTCAAATTTGTTTAAAAAAACCCCTTAAGTAACAAAGTAAGCAGATTTCTGGTGCCACCAAACTTCACCCTTAATTTACACATTCATCTGATACGTTTGACCTTAATTAATTAATTACCTTATTGTTTAAGGTGTTATTAAGGAATAAATAAAAATCTCTTGAAATGTTTACAGTAACCTTACAGGTATACACCTAATTTGTACCTCGAAGGACCTAAATTCTTCAATTAAAGTGTAAATTCAAGGGTTTTCTTGAAATTTGGTGTTAATGGATAAATTCATGTATTTGGAAAGGGGGCATTTAATGGATCACATGCATGGTTTAAGGGGTTTTTAAGGATTAAAAAGCACTTGAAGCAAAATTGAAAACTGAAATGACTGAAAGGTGAAAAAAGGTGAAAATTCACCTTAATTGAAACAATTAAGGTCCCTATAAGCTACAAATTATGGTGTAATGTTATTTAATCATTAGGGACTTTTTACCCCCTAGAAAGCCATTAAACCCTGCAGCATTAAAATACATTAATATGTTACAATCTACTAATTTCCTTATGCGTAAAATCCTATGAAAATGCCTTAATTAAATGATTTTTAGTGGGTAAATTAATGGAATTTTAACTTGAAAAATTAAGGGATTTAGTTTCATATTGGCTCTAGGACAAGAAGAGAATACTCTTTAGAAAATAAAGAGATAATAATTTCACTGTGATTGTACCTTATGTGATCACATGTGACAAATAAACTTGATTAACTTGACACCTTTTTTCAATGTTAGCCTTCTGTAGCAGGCCATCACTGCGTGTGTCATTAGAGACCACAGATAGAAAAACAAATCTCTCATCTTTTGTTCTGACGACACACAAACACGGTGGTCAGCCCATTAACACAGCAGGAGCCAAACAGAACGCCAGGGCACCAGTTGCTAATTTTCTGGCTGTTCCCTGCATTATATGAGAACTCTTGCTGCTCCTCTGGTTTATAAATATTACTCACAGTATAAATGCAGACAAATGCAGCGCGTTATCATCGAGGCTTAACATACACAATGATGTTAACCGTCTGACACCTCATTATTGTGCAGATCTTTACCATAATGGAGCTCTGCTTACTTGAGTCCATCACTGAAGCCTACAGATGGTGGAGCTTTTCTAAGTAGGGCCCTGAGACTCAGAGAGTGTGTTTGAAGATGTTACACTGGAAGTCTCTTTAATCATTTAAGACCTTTTCTAACCTTCTTTGAACTTGCATTTGATGATTCTAAATACCGAATTTTGCTGAACTGTCATTTTGTTAGGTAAAAGTTTTAATCTGTTTCATTTTGTTTCAATTTTGCTTCAAGTTGCTCTGATCAATGTTGTATATGAATAATGGATTAAATAGATAGGTATAATGGGAATATGGGGTAGCTGTAGAGAGTTATTACCCGACTCTGCAGTTCCCTTTGCAGGGAATCTTCCAAGCTAATTGTTTTTGTTTTACTGCCTTTACAGTAATATTTATTTAATTCACTCTCACCGCAATCAGTGATGATTTCAGTCCCAGTAGGCTTTTTTTTTGTGTGAAAAAGCTAAAAACAAACCCACTGTACTCTACCATCCCAACCCCAAATGGCATACAGACAAAGTTAGCCACTAGCTAGTGACCATAGTGGAGCATTTAGCCATTAAAGAGTCAGATATTTCCCTCAGGAGTTGGTGGAGACCAAAAACAGAGCGAAAAGAAGAGTAAATGTCGGACTTACGTTCATCAGGTGGCCAGAAACACAACTCCAAATGAATGCTGATGTTTTTCCTGTATCCGCTGAATGTGTAACTAGGAAACAGCTTACAGCCATAACAGCTTTATTACGATGCCAATATGTGATCGCAAATCCATATTGTTTGATATGTGACATGCGACCCCAAAATGTGAGTAAAGAAAATTAAATGAATGCAGGTTTAAACATCAAGTATTGAGACAAATGAAATATTTAGCATGTGACATTTAGCCAACATGCTAAAATGCTTAACATTTACATATTACCATGCTACCTCAGATGAGACTTCACATATTTTGTCCCACTAGTGTCCAAAACCTACAAACAGCAGAGTTGTTTACAGCTGTCTCTTGTCCAGCCAACATTTTTGTTTCTAGCATGTAATGAGCATTTGACCATGAGCCGATATTAATCTTGTTTTATTGTTATTTCAACTGTTTTTATCATCTTTGAATCACAGAAATGCATCACGCCGCCTCATTATAACACTGAAAAAAGGGTTAAAGCAAAGACGTGCAAACAAGATGGCATGCGTAACTCAGTGATGCTTTACCAAACATAATAATTTTGAGAAGGGCTTAAAAGTGTACAAGACTACATTTGGTTGCACTCAGTAGCTTCACCAAAATTGGCAATTTTTCAAATGGAAATTTGTGAGACGCCATTTCAGCTGCAGCTGCTGGAGTTTCTATCTCAGAGACGTAGCACTTATCTAAAATGATGAATCAGTTTTATCTTCCCACTGTCAAACTATTCGCTTCACGGGCTTGGACCCCACTAATGGCCGCTTGTGGCTATATTTATTATTAATGTTGTTGGACATCAGAAGCTTATGGGATCCATTGGGTCCACATGGCCTTTAAATCTGGCTCTCCATCTCACTCTGTTCTCTGCTTGATGTGTTGCTGCTTTTTAACTCCCACTGCTTTCAAGCATAAATATTTTATGTGTGATTTGAGGTAGATTTTGCATCCAGCTGATCAATACATCATAGTTACATCTGGGACGATTTTGCATAGATGCATTTAGATTAAATGGTATTGCTAAAGAATTCAATCGTGCATGGTCAATTGACTTGACGGACTCAGGCTGTCTGCGTTTTTTATCAGTGTGAGTGTGTTTTAGGAGCACTTTGAGCGGTCTAAAAAGATGTTCGTAAATGCAGCACACAATTATTGAAGCTGGGAGCAAATTTCCCGACAATCAGCCCTCAAATTCTGGCAATTTGACATGTCTCGGCTGACACATCACACCGATGAATGGAGAGGATCTCACCAAACAGTACAGAGCTGGAAAGCTTCACTTACTGTTCTGATTATTAGAGCGCTGTTGATCAAATTTATGACTGTAATTTTGTCTGGACATGCTTGTGTTTTCCATTTACATATGGTTTATAGAGCTGTGATTTCATTTGCATAATAGGAGCTCAAAGTGATATGCTGATGAAAGCAGAAGGGAGGGCTCTCAGTAAACTTTTTATGGGCTGCTGTTAAAGAGGAGAAAGCAAATACCACACCACACTATGCGTGTGTGTGTGTCTTTCTTTTTTCCTTCCTCTCACTCTCACACAATACACAACGCGATGGCAAAAAATGAAGGGGAATGTTTGGATCTGTAGTTGCTTTCAGCCCCCGTGAACAAACAGAGGACGTCAATATTCTTCAAATGCCAGAGAAAACAAGTAAGAGTCAATAGACTGTCCATGCACAATAAAATACAAAACAAAAACAAACAAAGGCAAAAGACTGCTGTTCATATCTGGCAAATAATAATAATAAAAAACACTTTGGCTTCAGCTCAGGGAACGTGTCCCTGTTTCACATTCAATCCAACACTAATTAATTCAGTTGAGCATTTTATCATTTTCATAACCAACACAAAATATTGCTAAAACTGATCTTCAGATGCATTTAGCCAAACATTCATAAAGGCAGCGGTTGACTCAGCACAGTATGTGATGGCACTTCATCCTTCATGTTTTGCTACTGAGGACAGTTTGCTGTTGCATCAGTAAATTTGGCTGATTGAATTGATTTGGTAATTTAAGAATATATCTAAAGCCATGGGCAGTGCTAGGGAGGGGCTAGATGGGACTGTAGCCCCACCAGGATTACAATAGCCCAACTGTAGCCACACCAAGGAATTACCAGACGTCTGACAAACAAAACTGTGTCTGATTTCCTTTTTGTGGCTCTAAAGGGAGCTGCACGAAATCTTCTAAATGTCCTCAAGTGATGTCACTTGAGTCAGCCTCGGCTGGGGCTGAAGACTACAAGTTTGAAAAAAAAAAATCTGGGGGTGTGGAGTGAGAGAGAAGTGAGCTAACCAGCCCTCTGTAGCCCGCTCCCCATCACTTCTTGAGGCTAGCGGCTCGAAACTACATTAGCTGCCCCTAGCATAACGTACTTGAATTTCTGACTGGTGTTGCATTGTGGGTAATGTAGGCACCAGGTGTTGGATGCATGGAATAAGAAAGAGGATATCTGTGGTTCTGCTGCATCGATTTTGAGACTTTTTTTCTTAACCGTCCATCGCAACTCCGACAGTGTTATAGGAGTGCAATGCTAAATCAGTGGACTACACTTTTAAGCCCCCAAATAACCCCAGCAAGACAAAATCTCTAGTGCTGCCTATATAAAAAGGATTTGAGCCATAATGGATAAAGCAGTAAAGCTGCATCAATAGTACTTGTTAGTAGTGGTTGTAGTATTGCTTGCACATACAGTATATCTGTGTTGCCAGTTAATGTAGTGTGCATTAGCTTCTGTATTTGATCCATGCTAGTTCATGGCTAATTGTGGGTTGATAGTTTTCCAGCCAGTCATGGAAGGATTATGTAACTTCAGCAGGTGCCCGTCTTTTGCATTCATCTGCTTTATAATTAGTTGCACAACAACTTATTTAAAGGGCTCTGGTGGGAGGAGGCTATGACATTTGCATCCCCTGATCTTTCCTCACAGGGGAAAGGAGAAGAAGAAGAAGGAGGTAGTATGCTTTTGAGGTAGGAGAATGAAAGAGCAGGAATTATAAATGATACTCTGCTATGAGATGTGCATAATTAGGAGCTGCAGAGGCTGAACGAGTGTGTGCAAACGACAAATGAAGCCTTTACACATCAACCGGACCTCGCTTGATGTCGCTGTCTGTGAAATCCGAGGTGTTAACGTGTTCCTCTGAGGGGCAGAGCTGCAGCGTGTACATCAGAGTGACACTCTCCCTCGCTCACCGCTGTCCCCCCTCTCACTACACTCCCTGGCTTTCTCTCGCTCTCCCCAGGCTCACCGGTTGTCCATGACCATCCATCTGCACCAGTGATCAGGTGGTTTCAAACCATGGCTTTGACAAGCAGGTGTGGCTCCTTTGAAAGGTGCTTTTTGGTGTAATGTGGGAGATGGGGACAAGAGGTTGAGTATCTACAGATGTGTAAGTGTGAGTGTGTGTGTGTGTGTGTGTGTGTGGGAATATTATTGACACATTTGCCCTTCCCTGGAGTGCTTTGGGTCCAGACTGTCTGTTGTCTCTCAAGCGTGCTCGCAGTCTGCCAACTGCAGCTAGTAAGGTCCCATGTTTTGACCCTCCTGCAAAGAGTGATTAGAAATGACAGGCTTTCAACTGCTGATGCCTTTATGTCACTCTTTTCTTTCATTATTGCTCATGTCTAAGCTAGACCATGGATCAATGCTGAAAATACATGTATCTGGTACTACGTGAAGAGTATACAGTTCTTAAAACAGAACAAAAATACTTGACTTCTAATGATTTGATTTGTGGTGCTTACAGCATTTTTTTTATTTTTATAGATTTATAAAAGAAATTAACAACATGTCTCCAGAAACAATGTCCTGGTTTGTCTTGATAATCCACAGACTCACAGTGAACATTATGTTTTTCATGAGCGGAGGTACTTTCTACCCAGAGACGAAGCGGGAATAAAAATCAGCCTGTGACCCTTGACTCAGACCACTACCACCCACACGGACCACGTCACAGATTGGACATGAATTAATTAGTAAACAGATATTTGATTTCTTAGATTAACTATGATAATTTGTAAAATACATGAAATTGAAGCTCCTGTACAATGTTATATAATGATAATAATTATAATAATGTATTAATATAATTCTATGATGTTATAATTGTTATTTACACTGGGTCAGATCAGATTTTATGGTGATTTTATTAAGATCAAGTTCAAGTTTCATTTAATCATGCAGGGTATAGTCACAGTGAAATGTGTGACCATTAGCTCCTTCAATTATGCAGTGAAAAAATAAGTGTAAAATAGAATAAGAATAAAGAATAAAAATAAGTAATTAATAATAACGTTAATTTTGAATAATAAAGTAAGTAAAAATAGTCTTAGGGCAATTCTTAGGCAGTGTCCTCATTCAGGATCCTAGTGGCCTGAGGGTAGAAGCTCTTCCTGAGCCTCTCAGTGCTGGCTTGGTGTATCCGGTATCTTCTTCTCGACCACAGCATTGAGAAAAACGAGTTGCTGTTCATGATGGCTGTGGCGATGCCCTCGTGGATGGAGCGTGGAGTGGCCTCTAAGGTCAGGAGTCCCGACGAGCTGCAAGACGGCAAAGAACCGCCGGTGGCCGCCGCACTTCCTCCTCTCCAGCACAAGCATGAAGAGGAAGCCGAAGCAGGACCGCATCATCACGCAGTCCACCGCACCCAGCAGACTGATGTCCGGTATTACAGGATTTAGCCAAGTTTCGGTGAAACAAAGGACGTTACAGTTCCTGATATCCCGCTGGAAACTGATGCGGGCACGGAGGTCGTCCAGTTTATTATCCAACACCTGCACATTGGCTAGCGGGATGCTTGGCAGAGAAGATCCATGCGACCGGGACCGCAGCCGGTGTTTGATCCCTCCAAGTCCACCTTGGTGTTTTCTCCCATGCTGAGGCGGATGCATAGAAGGAGATGGTCTTGCTTACTGTAGTTTGTGAAGTTGTGGGATGGACAAAATATCAGAAACACCTTTTCATATAATACAGTCCACTACAACAAGTACATTCTCAAAAATGACCATAAAGCAGGCCAACACACAAACAGCTACAGTAGTAGTATCAACAGAAATTGAACATTTATTATTATTTATTTATATTATTTATTAAGTAAGGTATAATATATATTGCAGTTCCAAGTTCCAAGTGTCTGTGTTTTTCATGCTCCACTCTCTATATACTAGTATCAGTGTAACATTAGAAACAGGGCAACACAGCAGCAGCAATATAATTAATTTTAGTGGCTTTTCTTCCTTCATTGAATCCTTAAAGCTCTAAGCTAATCACGCAGACTAAATACTATGAGTACTTTGGTTAATTAGCATATTAGAATTTCTGATAAAACCAGAGCAAAACAAACTCAGCTAAATAACCTCATCCTGCTAACCAAACCCCTCTGTTGTCCTCTTCCTACCACTTCAGCTGTAAAACCTTGACTGGTGTTTTCACTGGGCTGTGGTCCTGCTTCCACTCTCCGCTGCTCTGGCTGTTATCTGCTGCCACCAGCAGCGTTGAATGCATTAACCACTTATTTGGAAGCATTTACATGCCTCTATTTCTGGGGATTTGAACTTCTTTTCCTTGAGCTTTTCAACCTTGTAAAATGGGTCAGCACCAGTCAGCTGCAAGCTGGGTCAGTGTTGACATGACTTTGAAAGATATGTCCACAGATTTGGAAAAAGGGCAGACAGAGTAACGGGACCCAACCAGGTAACCGAATGTAATTGGCATCGGGAGGAAGACAGGCTGAATTTGTGTAGCAGCTCACTTTCCGGTACTCCCAATGGCCAGTCCGCTCTTATTCCTACCAAAGAAATAGTCCTCACGAAAACTGTTCAGCATGTTCTTTGGAGTAACAGGGACTATTTCTGGACAGACACATTTATAGATTTATGTCTTTTTAAAAAAAAATTGGGTGAATTGACACTTTAACTCTAAGATTTTTCCAAGATAAAAGGACAGCGTGTGGTTGGATCTAGTGATGCTAGCTCAAGAATGTCTGGTTTGCTGTCTTCACTTGTTACCTTACCATTTGTCTGTGCAGGAATGATTTGTTTTTATACATGGGAAAGTATGGAGTGGTTCGAAGCCCAACTTTCTGACAGATGGTAGGGGCCAGTGCCAGCGTAGGCCTGGGCGAGAGGCCGGGTACAAGGTGGGCCCAAGTGAGAGACAAACCACACACAGCTAATCTGGCACACCATCAAACCTCTTGGCAGCTCTCCGAGGGTAACAATTACCGAAGCAAGGTGCTGTAGAGCCGCCGCTTTGAAAATGAAATGAAATGAGTTTTTCCCTCCACAGCTACAATCAGTACAGAAATGCTGATTACCTTTCAAACGTGTACGTGGTTTCTTTTGTTCCTAATCCACTGAGAAATATAAAGCAGATTAGACAGACAGACAGACAGAGAAAGGGCTGCTTTGTGCTGTGACTCAGTGTTTAACATTTACTCACTCCAAATCTCTCCCTCAAACAGTCAACAGTTTATTTGGTTCAAGAGCTGTAGGAAAGACGGAGGTGTCCAGTGAAAAACTTGAGCTAAAAATGTCGGTTCGGGGACAGACAGGGCTGACTGTAATGAGGCACCGAGGGGCCCTGTCAGAGCGGAGACAAAAGACCCCACTGGAGTCCTTCACACTCGCAGGGGAGAAGTGCCAATTCTTCTGTCCTCCCCCTCTGGGTTTGATACTCTGAGTGGCTCTGTTCTACTCTTAGCTACTGATCAATACGTCCTGTTCTCCTCTTTTCTGGTCAGCTTGTCACGGAGCCCGTGGGGAAATGTGAAGAAATGGCAGAGTTCCATAAAGCAGCTGTGGCCCCCCCATCAGCTGCCAGGCGCTGCTACCCAACGTCTGTTTTTGTGTGAGCTGATATTGCCCACGAGGAGCAGTGACTGAGGACTTCTAAACCAATGAGGGATGTTACAGGGAACCATGCATGACTACGGTGTGAAAAACATGTATATTTTCATAACCATCAGGCCCTGTTCAAATTTAGCACCGCAATCTGTCTCGCCTAATCTAATCACAAGTCGACAGCACCAACTATCCATGTGACTACGCCCAAATGTACTGATGATGCTTTGGGATCAGATTTTTAAGCTTTATGAAAGCATGTAGGCCTCATTATTTTTGATTACTATTATCTTTTGTTTTTAATCCTGGAATTGATCAGAGTTTATTTTGAATATTGGAAACAGGCAAAAACCTGATTTAAAAATCAATAATACAAAAATGTCTTTCCATTGACTATATGCAATTGCACCTCTAAAGTTGGCTTCCTATTCTATCTGAACACACAATTAGTCTTGATCAGAGACTCTTGCATATATTGTAATCAGCAGCTCATTTGCATTTCATGCCCGTTTTATCTTAACTTTCTTCTACCAGAAGGTGTTTTGGAGCTATCCTCGCCACGAGAGGACCCAGTATCTCTAGGAATTATGGGAATTATGTTTCACAATTTACTCCTAGTGCCAACGTTCAGAGCCAGTGCAGAAGTAAGCCACAGCGAGGCAGACTGCAACCTGCAATTTACGGCAGTTCACTTTATGCACCGTAACCAAGATCTTTCCCTAACCTTGATCAAGTGTTTTAGCTGCCTAACCTTTACCATATCCTAAACTAAAACAGGTCTTTTAGGTTGCCTAACCCTCGTCACACCTTCACCTCAATTTATTTGCCATAATCTTAATCTTTCCCTAACATTTACCGCGCTGTAGTTGCCAGGTGCAAGAATTTCCAAAACACTGGAGACGAAAGAATGTTGCCACCGAACAGTTTTGTGAACTGCAGTGAGCAGCTCTCGAAGCAGGAAACACAAGTGGAGACAAAATCTAAATAAGAGTGTCCCAGACCACAGTGAAGGACTGCCTAGTCAACTTTTTTAGTTTGTGTATACTCCCAGACACATTTGGATACAGTTAATTTGTCTATGCCAAACAACTGGGACAAGGTTGTGAAGCCTGTACCTGAGGCAAGGTACCAAACACCCACTGCCAGCTGTACGGCCAAGCGAATGCATGTGTTCTTTTTGGTTTTGCAGTGGTTGCAGTTTTCCCAGCGAGGGAAACGAAATGCGATCGTGTCACTGTAACGACATTTGAGAGGTATTCTGATGCCAGGTGTAAACGGAAATTGATCCAAAGCAAATGTAGACATATCTGGATACAAAGTATGTCTGAACAGGACCACGGTCACAAAACCAACGCATCACTCCAGAGGGGACACTGTTGTCCATCATCTCAGTGCCCACAATATCCATCATATTATTCCAGCCGAGTCATTTGATCTAATTATCTCACAGCAAGTGGAAAACAAAATGTGCCGGAGGTGTGAGATTTCATTTGTTTCTGTACATCATATGGTATGACATTGCCGTTGCTGAATGTCATTGTGAAACACAGATGTCAGCGCTATGTGAGCCTGATTGCTGCATCATTTTCCTGAACCCGATGTGATCCCAAGTGAGTCAGTTCATCATTATGATTTTGATGCATGCTGGTTTCCCCTAAAACAGGAAGGCCTACAGTGTAATGTCATATAATGAAGGTGTCCTAGTTTTTAAAATGACCATTGTTGGGCATTTATTTTCTTCTGTGAACAATCATTTATTGAGTTTAGATCACAGAAATGGGAATGAAACAATTAATAAACAATAAATGAAATAAGAATAAATAAATGAATACAAAAAAATGAAACAGAAGCAACAACAATAACACTGCACTGCATATATCAGTGTTACCAAGTGTCCAAAAAGGATTACACTGAGGCCCTGGTAAGTTTGACATCATGAGACCAATAATAAAGTGTAGCAGAGTTAGCACCATGTAAATTTTCTGTTGAACGTGCCAGTTGTAAAATATTATTGTAAGGTGTAATGGGACAGTAGACTTGCACCTAGATGTGCGACTCAGAGACAAGCAGAATAGGTAAAAGTTTACTCATGGTCAAAAAACAGGCAAAAGTCAAAACCAGGCAGGCAGATAAAAACAGGCAAACCTATCCAAAAAGAGGTCAGGCTGAGGGGCAGAAGTCCGATGGTCAGGCACAGGATCATGCAGTCAAGGTCAGGCAGGCAGAACAAAAGGCTGGACAGCTAAGGCAGAAGCACAATAGCCAATCTGGCAAAGAATTAGTGGAAATGGGCCGGTAAATGCAGTGTATTGCAGGGCTGATAACGGAAAGTGGGAACAGGTGGGCAGGGGAAGGTAAGGTGATGGGGAATGGTGGGAACACAGGGGTTAGTGCAGGTCAGGAGGGAGTGGCTGGATCTGAAATGACAGGAGAGTTAGTATGTGGCAGAGAAAACAGAGCAGACAAGAGAATGTGTGACTAAGAGCTGGCTGGAGTTGTGACAGTAAGTAATGGTCCAAGAGTTTAGTAAATCATAGCTGGGTTGGAACCAACTTCTCAGAATAACAACTTCAGCAGTTGAAGCTGCGGACATAATTTTCTTTTCAAAGTATCTGAGGTGAAGAGCAGGACTAGAACCAGGAAGAAACAAGGCAGGACAGACAGGGAGGGATTTGTTAAGCAGACAGCGAGAGTATAAACAGCATCACAGTACCAAAACATATGCATATATGTGCCCACACCATACATTTTCCGAATGGGAAAGGTTCATGCTGGATCTACGAGCCGGCGTGAGATATATTCTGGGTAAAAATGTGTAATTTATAAGCTGGTGGGCTTTTAGAAGAGATGAAGGTATTGCTAAACAAAGGAGGCCAGCACCAGTCAGAGACCGAGGGAAGATCAGTTTCAAAGTAATGGGTAGTGCGCGGAGTCAAAACTGGAATACAAACAAGAGACACACCCACGGGTTTTGGAATTAAGAAGAGTAACAAGGGCATGGGCAAGTGGAAATACATTCCAGGGAGCGCCATACGTCTTTAAGGCAGAGCAGAGCCTCAAATAAAAGAACCAGGTTGAAGGCCTTTTTCATTATAGATATCCTTTAACAGGTGAATACCTCCAGAACCCCATGGGGGGAATAGGAAGGAAGTGGATCGGACAGTAGTAAATTGTTGTTCCAAATTGGTGATAAGTCATGGAGCAATGTTTCTCAGTTTGCCACCATACAGATATAGAGGGAGACATAATGGGTGCAAGGGGGCAATTGCTCTTCTTTGGCTATGCATCCATTTTATGAAAAAATAATTACTGGTCAAATCTGCTTACACATACTGAATCTTTCCACACATATGTGAGAGAGAGAAAGTGTGTGTATGTAGCCTACAGTTGGCAAGGAGAGTGTCAAGTAGTATAGTGGGCAGAACTGAATAGGTGTTTCCTTCTGGATCTGGATTTCAAAACAGGCTGGCCAGCCTGATACCTCTCAAAGTACCAAACCAGTCAAGCAATACCTTGAGATCCGGTGGATTAATGGTCTTCTCAACATTTGGGGAGAGCACATTTTTCATATATGGGCGTGGAATACAACACTTTCTATATATCAGTATGATTTCCATATTTTGTATGTACAGTCTCTGATCAGCTAAATGTACAGCATATGGTCATACTCTTTTAAATACATGTCAGTAATAGTCTGTAGGAAACCACAAAAACAGGATCCATCATCAAAAACCCATGTGTTGTTGCACCACCACCACACAGATCTGATCTGAGATCTGATCTACTTCTGCAAAGATACAAATTATGAGTTTTTGGTATTTTTATATGCCAGACTTTATTTCTTAAATTTTGTTTGTTCATCTTTGTGTAAAAAAAATGTTTTACCTCAAAAAATGTATTTTGTTCAATTGTAATTAAAAAATGTCTGCTACTTGACTTTAATGGAGAATAATTTATGCAGATATTTGAAATTGCACTTGAACTTAAAATGACATCTCAACCATTTGGCTCATAATTTAAAAAAACTGTGTGGTCAGTTACCAAAAAAACAAAAAAATATTAGTTGTTTTTCGTTGCCAGGAACCAAAGAATGCCAAAACAATAAATTGTCCATGGGTCATTAAAGGATTAAGATATAATTTAAAAGAATTCTTGCAAAACACTGATTTGCTTTCAAAATAAGTTGAACTGCCTTACTCTGCATGAACACTTTTTCATATGTTTGGAGAAATGTAAGATTTTAAGATTAAATACTAGAGGACTACAAGTCTAGGAAACATTTTTTCTTTGCTCCCATAAACTCTTACGGATTGATGCATTCTCTGTAGAGTCTGACACTTCCCTGCTAGTCAGGGCCATGCAAAAAAACCCCCGAAAAAGCCCGCCTGATCCGGTGTCTGTGTCAGCGCCAGTCAAATGTTTGTGTTATTTTTGCAGCTAAATGTTAAGGTTTAACGGGCCCTTTTGCCATCTCGCTTTACAGAAACTGGTAAACTGTGAACAGAGGTACATCTGAAAAAAAAAATGGTGTTGTTGAGACACAGCTTTAAAAATACTCCCGTGCCCTCCCTCAGCTGCAGTCAGATGGATATATGGAGAGCGGAGACACAGGAAGAAGACCGAAGACCTGAAATAGCCTCCTGAAATAGCCCGAAGCATCCAGGGAAAGAGACCTGCCTCTGCCTGCTGTTAATTCCCCTCTGTCCTTGAATGTGTGTGTGGTCATGTGAGAGTGTACAGAAATAGATGTGTGTGTGTTTACTCTCAACCTCTTTTCCTTCCATTTTTGCCTCCATCCTCCTCCCCTCTGATTTGATTTAAATAAAAGCCACCCAGTTAAATTGAAGTGTCAGGGTGAAAATCCAAAATGTGTTTAAGTGAAACAGGATTTTTATGAGTAAACATTTCATTCCTGCACTCTCTCACTCATGTTTATTCATTTATGGCGAGGCTATGAAGTAATGTTTCGTTTTGGTTGCTTGCACTATTCATTAGCTTGTGTATTGCCCGAGGTATAGCCACTTATAATGGTTGTGGAGCTGTGTTGGCAGCTATGTTATTGACAGAACCATATGGATTTCATTTCATAACTGTATTCATCACGCCAACCCCAGAGAAAAAGATCCACGAGAGCGTGTCTTTGTGTGGCGGTGAGACAAAGTCGTGTTTGCATGAGAGAATTTAGGAAAGAAAGAGGGAAAAACAATAAGGGAGCTAACATGGTTGTGAGTGTGTGTGTGTGTGTGTGTGTGTGTGTGTGCTCGCCTTTAGATCTCAATCCCATCCTATCTATTTTTGGGGGGAATTGTTTTAGAGACAGCGCCATTTCTGGATGCCATCATCACTCAAGCTGCCCAAGGTCTCAGGCGTGAGATGTTGCCATACATCAAGGTATTGTTGATCAATATTGATTGATCTGTGCAACTTCAGGGAATATCAGTGCCCATCTCTGCCTCTCACACTGTTCTGTTTATGTAATTAATATGGAAGACAAGTAGTAACTCAGCCATAACTTTTTAACCTTGCAGAAAGCCCCGATAAATCACGAGCGGGGACATCAGATGAAATGGGCTGGCAGGTTATTGCAGTCCTGCTCGGAGCTGTGTGGGAACAAGCTAATGGCGCAGGAGCCACATTCTCCCATTTTCTCCCACATACAGTAGAAAAATGACGTCCAGTATCTGCACAGGTCCTGATACCTGATACCCTCTTAACATCAGTTTCTTTACCACGCTTGTTCAGAAATGAGGCCAGATACGGTTCTGCTGGTGCATGAAGGAATGTGATGGAGGTTCTGTTTGGTTTGAGGTTTTGGCAAAGATCTTGATCTTTCTGCAGCTTGACCGAAACCCATTGGAGTTGCTCTGAAAGGATAATAACAGTTATTTTCCAAATATGTCTCATATTTCTCCAGGTTTTGCCATCGTGCCAATCAATTAGGATGGAAATTAAATCAGTTGTTTAACTGTAGAGTTACACAACTCTCAGTTTGCTCTTCTCCAAAACAACAAAAACAACATCCAAACCACATCCTTCTCAGCACAGTAACACTAACACAGCAATCAGACCTGCCCACATGGGATTCTTCTAAAAGATCTTTGGCCTGAGAGTCGAGCATATTGTGGTAATAAATGAAAAATTCTAAAGCTCAATTAAGTGATTTTGGATGGCAATGTTGGTGTGTTGTTCAATCTGTCAGTCTGCCACTTGGGTCCACTGACTGAAATATTGGATGGATTGCCATGAAATTTTGTATCGACCGTCATTGTCTCCAGAGGATGAATCCTAACGACTGTGTTGATCCTCTCACTTTTTCTCAAGTGCTACGACAAGGTTGACATTTCTGGTTTTAAGTGAATTTTCTCAACAACTATTGGATGGCCGTAGACTCTTAGTCTTGCTTTCATATGAAATTCATAGACAAAATAAATTATGGTTCTAACACGTGTTGTAGCAACAAAATGTATGACATCATGATATCACTGATATCAAAGTTAACAAGTCAGTTTTACAGGGTTAGTATTTTTGTGGTAATTGTCCAGTTACAAATATTGTAATGTTTTAAATCGACAGGTGTGACTGTTGAGTACTTTTGGAGGGTAACTCTGTAGATTTCATACTTACAAGTCAGGTTACACATCACTGGGAGCGCTACTGGAAACAGTCAACCAATCAGAGCTTAGTTGGCGGGATTAAGAGTGGAGACATCATCTTCAGAAATAACTCTGCCCAGTGATAGCTGTAGCCGGAGGCAATATGTTTTTGGGTTGTCCGTCTGTCTGTCCGTCCATCCCATTCTCGTGAACGCAATATCTCAGGAACGCCTTGAGGGAATTTCTTCAAATTTGGCACAAACGTCCACTTGGACTCAGGGATGAACTGATTAGAATTTGGCGGTCAAAGGTCAAGATCCCTGTTACCTCACAAAACACGTTTTTGGCCATAACTCAAGACGCTACACGCTAATTATTACAAAATTTCACACAAATGTCTAACAGGATAAAATGATGAAGTGATGACATTTTTAACCCAAAAGGTCAAAGGTCAACTTCACTGTGACATCATAATGTCCTTGAATTTTTTATTGATTTGGACCCCAAGGTACTTGTATGAGTCCCCCCTCTTCACTTCCTCTCCCTGGATGGCAACCAGGACAGGGGGCCTCCTGTTCCTCCGGTAGTCCACCACAAGCTCATTGGTTTTGCTGATATTGAGCTTCAGGTGATTGTCGTTGCACCATGTGACGAAGCTCTCTATCAGTCCTCTGTACTCCTCTGTAAAAATAGTCTCTAAGTGAAGACAGCATGTTTCTCACTGGAAATTATTCACTGGAATCATGTCAATATGATGATAACTTCCATTTTGCCAAAAAATACACTTAATACCTTTTATTAAATTCCTTCAAAGTCTTCACTACATATATTATATGAGTCTGGGCGGACATGGATGTAAACTGCAACTTGACTGGTTGGCGGAGGCATACAACCACGGGGCAGTAATTCTAGTTTTAACTGAAAGCCTGTGTTACAACTGATGGTCTGGAGTTTTAAGAATGTGGGTATTTACCAGGCAAGGTCTAATGAAATAAGGCAGTTGCTTATGGGAAATGTAGTATTCAGTGTTTTAGAGGTTGGGATATTTTGTTCTCTACGGCATCAATTTTGAGCATTATTTTTTTGTTCTGTCAGTTGTGAGTTCCACAACCTTATGGATGCACAAAAACTAAGTTGTTGAACTATCCCTTTAAATCACCTTTTGGGTTCATCTGTTTGTGTTTTCTGTTGGACTCTTGTACAGTTAAGTGCCTCCTGCAAACTCACTTTCTAATCAAAAGTAAGCAGCATGACAGAATTTGTTGTCTTAAACTTGAAATTAAATAAAATATATTTTACTTTCTCTTGGTGTTTGGTTTGTGCTGGTGTGTTTTATCAGGGTGGAGCGATGAGATGTTGTGTTCGTGTTATCCTCGAGTCAGGAAAGTGATTAGCCATGATGCTTCTGTAGATTTGATGCTGCTTAATGCAAAGCATGTATGGCTGAGTGAAATTAAATATAAATGGATTCTGTCTGATATAATTCTAACAACACCTGTTCAGCTGCTGAATCAGCCCAGTTTCAGCAGTCATTACTTCCGTATGCATTTCAAACTAACTCCATCACAAACACACCACAGAGTGCTGCAGTCCTCTCTGCTTGCATCATGTGCTAACTGGGGAAGGGCCAGTGCAGTCTGCTTTTAATCATTTCCTCCACTGAATGTGTGTTTTTTTTAAAACTTGTTATGAAATTTTTTAATTGCAGAGACAGTACACGTGGTAATTCTTCCTCTCTTTACTTATTGAGAGGAAAACTGATGCATAATTGTTTACTTCATTTAGACTGCCAAGTCCACTGATAATTGCATCTGTTAGTAGAGTCTTATTTCATATGTCAAAGGGTCAAAGAAATAAATTACATTCTCTTTTTTTCTGGATGAGTGCCACTTGAACATTTTAAATCAGTAGATGTTTTTATGCAAGTGTTTTACTTTGGCACATTTTAGATGACATGTGTTATACCAACCGGATGCAAATGTTGTGGGCTGTCCAAAGCATTTCGTCAGGCACTGGGTGATCATGTCTTACATCCACACCAGTCATGTGGAGAAGATGTTGGCTGTAGCGCTAAATAATCCATGATTGTTGTTTAGCTGATATCCAGCCAGTAAAACATAAGAGAACTAGTGCTTCGGCATAACATATTCCAAAACTGTTGGACCAAACCGAGTTTAATTTGTTAACACACTTTATGTGCCATTTTTTCAAAGAACCTTGATTCACTTTGTTCTCTCATCATTTTTGCATTGCAAGGTAAATGTCTTTGTAGATTTACATAATAATAATTTCACAGCCTATACAATGGGATATTTTCATACTCCTTCTGTATTTATATGTCTATAGAAATTAGTTTTTTTATCCAAGTGTTGCTGCATATTCTAATTAGTGTGTATTTATTGGCCAAGGGGATGATGGTTTTATAAAAACAGCTCTTATATAGATGGGCATAGGATGCGGCACAGGTACCACAGCCAACATGGGACCATGGGGGCTGTGTTGGTGGGGGTGTTTGTTTTAAGGCATCAGTGAGACAATGAAATACGATCCAGGAAGTACAGTTGGAGTAACAGATTCATGTGTTTAAAGGTTTATCAGCCGTCAAAACACTGCACAACAGCTTGTAATGCTCAAGGAAGAATTTTGCAACTTTGGAAAGTTATCGCAACTGCAGCTACTTTGTGTTTTGTTGCAACAACTGTGCGATAAACAGCACAAATACGGCATTCATGTCGCGAAGTAACCCTCCTGGAATGTGCACATGCAGGGCTAAAGTTGGTCTGAACGCGACCTTAGGCCGGAGAGTTATTAATGGAGCTTTCTACACTGACTTTCAGAAAGGAGAAGAATCACTCTTTGATTTGTTTCAGTTCTCTGACAGCTGTGGTTTATATTAAGGTGGTAAAAAAAACATTTTTATGTGTAGATTTAATGTGTATAGGCAAATAACCCGGGTTACTAAATTATCTAGGTTATATCAGCAAAAATATGACACCACATTAAAATGGCTTAAATCTCATAATGATATTCATTAATAATCCATTTGCATTGTGCTGTACGTAAACACTGGCTCACATGGCTTAACAATAAATGTGTGCAGAATTTAAAATAGTGATTTGACCTATAGCTGCATGACATATTCTAAACTGCATCCAATCACATTGTCTTACAACGCCTACAGCGACACATCCAGTGATAACATTAATACACTTGTTAACCTCTGTGCCCTTTCAGGTGGGGAAAACTTCTCTCTTTCTGTTCTATTGTACTTTCTATTTATCCAGCATCTTTGGTATTCTGAGTCCAAAGAACACACCGTCTACCTCACACATCAGTGGGCACAACTGCACAGGTCAAACCTATAAATTGAGTTGTTTTGCTGGGGTTAAACTGAAGTCATATGTTTTATAATCTGAGATCCATCCATCCATTTTCTGCCGCTTATCCAGGGCCGGGTCGCGGTGGCAGCAGGCTAAGCGGGTAGTCCAGACGTCCCTCTCCCCAGCATCGCTTTCCAGCTCCTTCTTCGGGAACCCGAGGCGTTCCAAAGCTAGATGAGATATGTAATCTCTCCAGTGTGTTCTGGGTCTACCCCGGGGTCTCCTACCAGTTGGACGTGCCCGGAAATCCTCCAAGGGAAGACGCCCAGGAGGCATCCTGATCAGATGCCCAAAGGGCCCACCTCAGCTGGCTCCTTTTGTTGCGAAGGAGCAGCGGCTCTACTCCAAGCTTCCTCCGCATGTCTGAGCTCTTTACCCTATCTCTAAGCCTGAGCCACACTGTGGAGGAAACTCATTTTGGCTGCTTGTATCTGCAATTTCATTCTTTGGGTCCAAGCAACAATTTTTCCTTTTCTGTAACGTCTTCACTAAAGCATTTACAGTAGTAGCTGAATATGCAGTTATATTTTCATTTTCTTTAGTACCATGTTAATACATTATTTAGTGCCAATTCCTCAGATTTCAGCCTCCCAGTGATTTTGAATTGCATACCATACTGTAATCCTAGAAATGACATAAGAATAATAATTCGATAAGAAAGTTGATAAAACTCTTTTAGTCCTAGCCCTACAGTAAAAGCAGGAGCAAAAATCACTGAAAATGTTTGGCCATTTAAGAGTTATTCCCTACTCTGATGTATAAATGATGCATTACATACAGTGCATCCCTTTGAATAGAGAAATTGGCATGAATGAAGAGGAGAGTCGGCTGGGCTATGAAGGATAACATCAAAGAGGGAATTTGGATGACAATACTTTTAAGCACACCATTATCTCTCAATACAGATTAATATAATACAATGTTTGGACACATCCTTGTCTTGTCTACAAGCAAAACTGTTATTCCAGCATGAGCAGTCAGTTTACATTTAGTCACCAGTATCATTCAATAATAAAGAAATTATCTGACATAATGAAATGACAACATGATGCAATGGCGACTTTGATGTTGTTAGCAGATGATGCAGATGCAAGACAAGAAAGAGGACGAGTCAGATTTTCTGGCCAGTGCCCTTGTTTGGCATGTATCCTATTTCTATATCTACCTCTGGCTGGTGTTTTTTTTTTTAGGTAGGTGTGAAATGAGAGCAAGTTGAATCAAGTGAGAAAAGTAATAAAAAAACCTTTTATTAAAATGGTCATACTGAAGTTTGGTGTGGGCGTATTAGCAACTTTGCTTGAAGTCAGAAAAGCAGGACCATAAACAACAAGCCTGGAACCTGAACATCAACATCTATGAGGATATTTTTCAGAAATCAATGTGAAACCCACTGGACTGTGCATTCACCAGCTAGCTTATTGTACTTCAATATGGAGATCCCCTTGTTCAGTAGCTACCACAATAAACACAGCAGTATTTGCATTTATGGATTTTCTAGTACTGTGAGTGTCATGTTCTCGCTGCGGGTAAAAGAAACTCTCTATTCATAGTCTCAGTGCATCTTCACCAAAGTGCAGACCGCTACGGAGGCCATTTGCAGAAATTCAGGTTTTCAGGAGCCAGAAAGGGTGTCGAACGATGATATAACATGATCAAGTAGATGTGCGAAACCCCAGCCTCATGCTTCGAAAGACAGAAAGGGTTATATATTATTCATACTTACTTCAACTTACTTAATACATATGACGAAAGAAGATCCAGTGCTTCCACTTCACTGTGGGTGTCACTCACACCCACACGCTGAACATTATTAGTTAGATTATAAGTTTCTTGGAGCTAATAATACTCTTTGTTTGTGATAAATTACTTTCAATCACATGGTGGTTGAAGGTGAATCATCCCATTTTGAGCTGTAGTATTTTCTTCCCACTGGTTCAGATAGGAAACTGAAACACCTATATGATAATGACATTGTCTTTGTACCTACAGTAGGTGAATTCCTGCCACGTAGTGCGGAATAATAGCGGGATTTGCATCAGCAAAAACACGTGGCAACCAAAAAAAAGCACTAGAATAAGCAAATCAACATCAATGCATTTGCCAGAAATCAATGTAGCGCCCACTCGACTGCTCGTGAACCAATGAGCTTGGTGAGCTATAATATGAAGTTCCTTGTGTCCTGCAGCCACCACAGTGCATCCAAAAACACCATTTGCATTTATGGATTTTCTCCTAGCGCCGTGTATCTGTGTGTCATGCTCTTGCTTGGGGGAAATGGGATCTCTATTCATAGTCTTTATCCATTTCATCTCCACCACAGTCTTGACCGAGGGCCTTTGGAATCAGTCCCACTCACACAGAAACGATTTACTACGGGCAGGCAGGGCTGTCAGATAGGGGCAGGGCACGCGGGCCGCTTGTTCATGACTTTGTGGACACGATGAATTCGAGGAGAAGCGAGAATGGTGGGGGGGAGGTAATGCAATCTAATGCAATACTCCCAGAACTGCAGCGAATTTACCGTAGACTTAAACCAACACCTCTCTGACGCAGTCCCAACAAAAAAATATCAACACTTTTAAGTTCCAAAAAGGCAATTTTTCCATTAAATTGAATATTAATTTAAACATGCTATCAGCATGATGGTTGGAATATTTTCTTGGAATGCTGCTGCGTCTGGTTAACTCAGTAGCTACTTGCTGGGTGGGATACTTAACTTGAGGAGATACCAAACTAATAACTGATGTACATAACATGGAGGTAACGATTAGTTATGTTTTCTGCAGTTTAGCAGCTGATTCAGAGTTAATCAAGAAGCATTTATTAAGAGCTCAGTGCGTAGACTCGGATATCTAGGACATCTAGCACTCTGTTCCCAAGTAGCTTTTAATTACCCAGAAAAATATGATTCAATTAACAGTGAAGTACAGTCAGGCAGAAGTATTGAACCACATAGATGCCTGACATTGACACAGTGAAGCCATTATGTTTAATGTTGAATAAACTTTAGAATTTCAATCACGGCTGACACTAAATCAGCACTGATTCACCCATTATCTAAAAGGGATGCCTTGAATTTTATTCTAATTTGAAACAATGTTACACTAATTAACTACAAAAAAACAGACCTTTTTTTAAAAAAAACACTTTACTTATTTATACAGCATTTATTCAACATGATGTTGTTCTCATTAATTTCAAAAATCAGCAAACTCAAACATTTCCAAAAAGGAAATGACAGTCGGATCAATTTAAATTGACGTGATGTTTATTGCCTTGGAATATTTATGAAACTCTACTCACAGATCAAGTATATAAAGTGAAATATATCACAGCATGTCTTGCAAATTAAACAGTGAGTGAAATACCAAAAACCTTAAAGGCCAGGACAGTTTAGTCAGTATTCAAAACAAGAAATCTGAGAAACACTGTTCAATACTTTGATGGTCAACACACAGGTCATCATTGAGGAAAAGATTCGGATTCACTTAGCAGATCCAATATTTCATATTGATGTAATAAAATGCTATAAAACTCCAACCCTAGCAAGTATTTGGGGTTTTGTATGCCTTATTTTAAAGTCTTACCCACCCAAAAATAACATCCAAAACGCAGAACTTAACATCAGTAACATCTTCCTTCACAGGTACATCTGTAATTTTCTAACTAATGCCCGCTTTGTGTCGTATTTTGAGTGTTGAGCTGCTCGTACTGTTCACACATCCCTCGAAAAAGGCTGCACATCAATACCAGCAGCTGTCAAAGTAAAAACAAAAATTGCATGATGGTTGAGTAAACAGCCAGCTAGTTTATTGGAATGGTTTTTAGGTCAGAAACATAGTGTTAAGAGCGCTCAAGAAAGCAGTAAAACACAAGACAAAACAAATTGAACTTGCACGTACTTGCATTTTCCTCCAGAGTTTCCGGTTTGGAAGATTGTCTTTAAAAATGACAGGAGTGGTCTTAATGGTGGGATTTTTCTCTTCCTGATAACTCTCGTCCTCTATGTTTTCATACACTCCCTCACTCTACACCTCTGAAGTAAGTAAGCAGACTTTCAGAAGTGTCGAAATATAGGACAGGTGTGTCTGTCAATGCCTGGTTGAAACAACCCCCTGCGTCAAGTGTTTTTGACGGATGCAAGCCGCGTGAACAGATGTGCTTTTTAATGTGGCAAAGATGTGGTCTACTGCTTGATGCACTGATACATCACGTGATGTTTGAACTTGGCGTGAGAGCGAAAGCGCGGAAGGAGCTGTAATTTCACGCAATTATTTGTCACAGGTGAGTGTCTCTAGAAAGTGGGAGAAGAAAGTGTCCTCGACCAAATTGGTGTCAGGTATTCATTTGACTCTGCAGCACACTTTACTCTGAAGTGCATTTGTGACGAATAGCAGAGTGCAGCATTTGGAATCCATCAATGATTTCCTACTACGGATACTTTTCTCTTTCGGGTTTAAACCCTGCTCACATAAGGCAACTTGTCTGTGTATAAAGTGTGTGTGTGTGTGAGAGAGAGTGTGTTATAGAGAGGGGACGGGGTGGTTCTCGTCAATGCAAATCATTCCCTGCCTGCAATCTAGCTCCAGCTGGCGTGATGCTCTGGCATATTGGCAAGTGAGGCGGGCGGGTCGATAAGGATTTTAACCGCATCTTAAAATGGGTAATGGTGGACCTTTATGTGTGTCATTGTCACTTACCCAAAAGTCACGGCTCCTAAGCGCCACCATCCATCACCTGCCTGCCTGCCACATGCCTCTTTCTGCCTAACTGATTCACTTAAGCTCTGTTTGTTTGTTTGCTCTCAAAGTCACTTTCATTTATGATCGAGCTGGGCATGGGCTACGATTGCATGCAGGGCTGTACAGAGACAGACAGACAGAGATGGTATGCTTGCTCTAAAATTGCTCACCCACACTAAAGCCTGTCATATTGGATATTACGCTTATATGAAGTGATTTTTGCTCCTTTTCCTCACAACAAAAAGGTGAGGCACTGTCTTGTCTGTGCAGATAGCTGGCTTCTATCTCAATATGCACAATGTCTCCTTTTCATAAGTGACAGCCTGCAGTGAATTTAAGTTTATGAGGAAAGCCTCAACCAGAATGCTTCCTTAAATAAAACAATTTTAACATGCAAAACTCATTTAATAAGTAACATCTACCAGTGAGTCACAGTAACTCGCTGTTTTGCTGTGGGCAGTTTTCCTCAGAAATATTTTAAGACACTTTAATGATCTGTGCTTTGGAAAAATGAGGAGGTATGTCTAAGTTAAAACTGTAGGGAGACGGCTTTGGGAATTAATTCATGCTGTTGATCACTGATAAAAAAAAGCTGCTGTTTGAGTACTTAGCCCTCTGGGTGAGGCACAGCATGCATTGTCAATGCCATACGGCTGCCCTTCAAAGACTGTAGAGTGTGTCTCACCTTCACAACAGCAATATCAGTCACAAATATCTCTATATTTTCACTGCCTAATGGTTTTGAGCTTTCAGAGTGGCAATGACAAAGAAATGCAGCTTTTAATGTGGGAAATTTTGCTTCAATGTGACACAAATAGTCCGTTAATAAGCCGTGTAAAGATTCTCACTTTTGTTCGATGTGCGTAGGGTTAATGGACCATTTTACAGTACATTTGTGATAAACACGACAATAGAAAGTACTACATGAATACTGGAAGACCCACCTTTCAAAACTGACAGACATTTAGTACATTTACTGTATTTTTTGTACCAGTGTGCTAATATGGGAAAAGTAGTCAGCAGAGGCCATTCTGAGCTTTGCTGTGACGGCGAGCATTGCTCTCGCGGAGTTACAGCTGATGTCATAAATATGTTTTTCACAGGTAAGGCGGCTGTAATGGGACTGTTATGGTGACAGAGTAGCCTATAAACTCGTATAAACACTGAAGATATTTGTTTGGGTCACAGATAACACTGAATTTGAGTTTACATGCACGGCTGGGATATGTGTGTGTGCTGTTAGCATTAGCGATTAGCACTAACAGTTTGGGGGCTATAAGTATTACCGGTTAGCATTGGTGATTGGCATTAGTAATTCATGTTAGCTGTTAGAATTAGCGATTTTCAGGCTATTAGAGGTATTAATTAGCATTAATGTTAATTTGGAGTCAGTAAAGCCCGATAAAATGTGTGGTTAACCCCAGCAGTTTGTTTGGTGCTGTTTTATAGCTCATTACTGTGATTGTGCTAAACAGACACATAGTTAGCTAGCAGGGTTAGACCATTGATGTATTATAAGAACTGGATCCAAAGATGGCGCCTATTCAGTCCAATGAGAGTTGCTCGCCAGGCACATACGCCAAAGACGCTTCTAGCTTCTGGGTTTACTTCCGGGGTATGCAGCCCACTGAATATGCGCAGTAAGTGTTCATCCCATCATGCCCCTGGCCCACCCGGCTGCTCGTACACAGCGGTGACATCATTCAGGAAAAAAAAGACTTTTCTGGGATTTGCAAATGTTTTATGAAGATTAAACCTCCGTGGCTTAAAAATATACAATACAAAGAGTAATAATTGACCATGTTTATAGCTGGAGGTGTCCTGTCAACAGTTTCAGATTACTTTTTTACAAATGTGGTCTATGGGGAAAATACTTTTTGGGCCGCAGGGGGATTTTTTGTTGCAATACTGTGAGTGGCCACTGGGAAACATTGGCAGCAAGGCTGAGCGGTGGCGCCGTATCCAGGTCTTATAATACATCCATGGGTTCGACCCCTAGGCCTGTAGGGAGTTAGCCACGTATGCTGGAATGCAAGGCTTCCTGTATTACTCACCCAGCAGAAATTAGCTGGTAGCAGGCTCGCTAGAGCGTCCGGGCCAGCCAGCGAATGCTGTTAACGGTGTAATAACCTCACTAACCTTGTTTTTGCTGTATATATTTAATGTGATTTTTGTACTTAAAGAGAACCTTATTTAGTTTAGGTGCAGCGCACGCATGTGAATGTAGGTTAAGGTGATTACAACCTCACATCCGGTCACATTCTAGATAGCAGAGCTGATGCATGTCAACACCAAATGACGATATGAACGGTGTTGCTGACTATTGTCATAAATATGTTTTGCACAGGTAACCCCTGTTATTAAATGTGTTACATCAGTCTAGTTCATTATGAGCCTGTAAGACCTAATTATTCTTACTGGACATAATTTGCCTAGAGGTAAAGCTTTTTTTGGAGGTAAGTACCAGCCAGGAATGAGAAGAAGTCCACACATGTTTGGCAGCTGTGCACCGACATTCAGGAAACCAAAGGCCTCTACTGAAAATAGTTAGCATGAAATATCTTCATTAAAGCTTCATTCCCAGTGTACCAGGAAGATGTTGGCAGAGCTGTTTCATCTTCGTGTATATTTACAAAGCTTTGGCAAGCATTCCACTCATTTTTGTGGCTAACTGGCGAACATGTTGAGTTTCCCTGAGCAACTGTGAGAAGCTACAGAGAATGGTTGGCAGACTTAAGTCGGGGAAGAAATGCTCGTTAAGCCGAACTATGTTGTCATGGTTAATTAAATACCCGCTCCATATTTGAAGTTTGTTTTTCTTCGCTGCTCCCTGTCTGACCCTCTGTGTCATGAAGACGCCATGGGAATGAGAGGTGGACACGCAGGGTCACTGCTGCCTTTCTCTTTAGTTTGACTGATGCATGTGATTAACTGGCATTACTTTCAGACTTTTCAGGTCTGAAGGTAATCGGCAGCAAAGGGGTGGGGTTGAAAACAAAGTTCTGGCTTTCATCCCCGCTCCGAATATTGTGATCGAAAGCTGAAAGGCCTGCTTTGAACAAGCACACTGATATAGAAACACAGAAGGCCTCCGCAAACTCCAAACCACCCAATGATTTTCAGGATATTAACAGCTAGGCAAACACTGTCTAATTCAATTGTTTGTGAGCCGGTGTGAAGTGGAGGTAAAGAAAGGAAAACAAGAGGAAAACAGAGGCATCACACTCGAATGGTGGTGGAGGACGCAGTCACCTCGCGTCCAACCTGCTGGAGGAAAGGACTTCATTGAGTATTTTGTTTTCATCTAAGGCAGGACACAGTAAGAATCACTTGCCGAACGTGTGTGTGTGCACGTGAATGCTTGTGTGTCTCTTGAGTAAGAAAGAAATAGCAAGAATACCTACGTGTGCGTGTGTGTGTACTTGTTACAAGGCACTCTCATTTACATATAGAGCACTGGGCCCTCAGGAGGTAAGTGGACTTTAACAGTGAGATAGCTCTGCTATTTATTGCTTTTCATGCTGCAGTGAATACCTGAGAGCCGCAACTTCTCAAACGTGGCAGTGGAATCCATATACAAATGACCAACAGCCATCACTGTTCTCTAGTAAGTGCCTCTCCACTCAGAAAGAGAAAGCCAGGAGGCTGTTAGACAAACAATTCACCAATATCTATAAGCTCTTTGTCTGTTACTACACAGGGAACGGGATGCATAATACTATGCGGTGACATGTTGAAATGACAAGCTGCAAAGTTTAGCCCAAGGTTTTTCTCAAAGTTAATGAAAACTTCTAAATATGACAATCTATTTGATTTGATTTTTATTCCCCCAAACTATTGACAGAGCAGCCCACCCACACAATAAACCAATGTCAAATTGTCAGTCTGTCAACAAAAAAAGTCAGTTTGCATTTTCAGAGAATGATGATACAATCCATCAATGTCAGGCTAATCTGAATTGGAAATTATATTACAAACCCCAGAATAAACTTGTGTTTTTGTCTAGTCCAGTCAGCAGCATGGAAGATTTATAGCTATGTCATTATTCTAAACATAATCTTAGTTCTGCTGTGTGATTTAGCAGTGATTTATAGTCATTCTATTTACTTGTAAACCATGGCAGGGACTGGCAGAAAAGGACAGCCTAATATGCTAACAGCCACTGCACTGCTGATATGAAAATACAGCTGGGCGAGGAAGCTTTGTGCTATGCAACGATGTCATCTCACTCTGCAGCTGCAGCCCTGTCATCAGCGCTGAGCGTGGCAACGCTGACTACATGGAAACATTTACATCATCCCAGAGAAAACCATGATGCCATTGGTTTAATCACCTCTCTCATGTCTTCATCATTCATACTATCATCAGCATTTTTAAAATCATAATTAGTTTGCTCTTTCGTCCTTATCAGCATTATCGTAATCACAACATATTTTCCATATGTAGACTCCTGAACTGCGCGGAACAGTAGTAGTGGTAGTAGGTCTCTACAGGTCCAACAGGGACCAGAGGAAAATCTTCCCAAAGGCGATGTGCAAAAATTACCTTTCAAAATGAAGAGACTCGATCCGAAAGGAACTCGAGGACAGTCAGAACTAGTCCGAAAACAGACCCAAAATGTGGTCAACTTGAACAGAGCCAAAATGATGTGCCAACAATCAGTGAGCAGTTGTGGTTTAAAAAAGTAGGACAGTTTTTATTTTTTCCCCTGCACTTGATACTTCACACTCTCTGTCTTGCCTAATTGGTAATAAAAAGCAGTTGTGAAATAATGTTAGTGATGCTGACTCACAAACTCTTAGTCCAGTCATGTCTGAAATTTGAGTCGCTAATTAGCATTATTAGCATTAGCTAAGCCTTTTAAACCCTTTGGAACTTGTCTCTGTGTTAATCATTTTGCTAACATTTTGTTAATTAGCTGTAGGCCTACACTGTTTTATAATGTTTTTCATTTTAATTTTTTTCCCTGCTAACAAATAAAGAGTAAAGAATAAAGATACATCTATTATTTTGCAGAGGAGTTAGCTAGCTAGGAAATAATNCTAAAGTTACCGTTACATCTCCTCTCGACGTTCCTGCTCAACATTCAACTCCTGAAAAGACGTCTGCAGGTGCCTCCGCGACTGTTTCGCTGTGACTGACATCTGTCAATCATGACGTCACACCCCGTTTTTATAGCATCAAATAACTAATTAAAACCAAACTTATCAGAAAAATGAAGACTTGAACAAACATCAGCGTGATAAGAACTACCTAAAATGACAGAAACCATCTTTGGGAAAAATTTATTTAATGTGTACTTTGATTTTTTAGTTTGGCCCATGTCCCATCTGCTAACATGGAGGGGGCGGGACTTATGACCTATACTGGGACCAGCCACCAGGGGGCGATCAAGATGTTTTGGCTTCACTTTTGGGGAGCCCTCATGTCGTCCATCTTTATATACAGTCTATGTGTTATCCCTGTGCTGCCCTCCTCGTATGTTATTCCCTCTGCTGCTGCTTAAGTCAAAACAAACACTCCCCCTTGTGGCCTGGAGCACTTCTGTTGTATCAACTGTCTTTACAGAGAATTGTTTTTTTAACATGTTTTCCTTTGTTGTGTGTGTTTTTCATTTGCATTTTTCAGACTTGCACTGGGTTACTTAATTTTTTTACCTAATGTTTTTTCTGTCGCGTTACATTTCTTTTGTTTGTTTTTTAAGCGCTTCTAGATTTGGAGTGCTTTTTGTGTTTTGTCTTTCAAGGTCGCCGTATATTTCTCCTCAGCCATGTTTACTCTGGGAGTTTGCACAACCTCTCTTGTAGTACGGTGCATCATGCAAAAGGCAAAGAAGTCAGCAGATCATTACTTTCATAACAGCAGCAGATAGATGGAAATGACCCTGGAGCCTGAAGCCCTATTGAGTAAAGCCTTGAGGGCCTCTCTTCTTATTAAGTCCGGGCTTTGGGGAACCATGGTGGCTATTGACTATGGTGGAGTCACTCACCCAGATTAGCCTTTAGCCTTGGAAGAATACACCCTGCACCTTTGACTAGTTATTGCTTCCTGCTTTACAGATCATACATCTATGGTATTGATTGGCCTTGCCCGCTCCAGAGCTCTAATTGTGGTGCGGGCCTCGCATTTCACCGACAGTAATAGGTTACACAGAAGAATAAAGATGCAGTCGCTAGATATTGATCATGAGGAATCCACACCTCCAGCAAAATTAACGAGACAATGCATATGGATCAATACTGCTTTCCCCTCACTTGGCAAAAGATTCTTTTTTCCCCCTTCTTCCTCCTCCATGCCGCCGCCTGTAATCCAAGCAAAAGTGCTGATTTGGGCTCATCTTTTCAAAAGCATCTCATTAAAGTTCATCATGCAGTATCAATTGTAAAACCGCCAGGAATCTTATTATGGATTAGGGGGGAAAGCTCGCCTCAACTGTTTAACTGTAACCGAGACGAGTGCTTTCATAAAGAATGTGTTGTAGTGTAAACGAATAGGCCCAATATGGGAAGACAGAATCGCACCACATCCTGTCCTCATTCACAGAAGAAGTCAGAAATAGAATGATGTATATGGGATTGTTCGTTCAGGATTACAGAAGATTAATGACCTAATAACTCTGTGTATATTGTGACTATCGCAGCCATTGAACCCAGAAAAACTCATCCCATTTGTGAAAACATGAGCCCAACCGACATGGATGTTACAGCAGACCAAAATCGATTCTTGATTCCCATAATTAGCACGCCTGAGAGACTGACTGAAGCAATATGAGTGTGGTTTTGGTCGTGTGTGCGTATGTGTGTGTCTGTGGAGATCATTATGAAGGGGATTCTTCGAAGCCACAGGGCAGCAAAGTACTCACACATGTAATTACTCACTCTCGACGCAGGGCCCTCCCATGGCGAGACCCAGCGTAGGGGTGTCGGGTGTCAAGCATCCCGCTGCCTGTTTTCTGTCTGCATGCTTACCAACAGAAAGGAATCGTTTCATCAGTGTCTCCTTTAATCTCACACACACACACACACACACACAGTAGTTGACCACTTCACTCGTCAGTCCTTTCTAACCCTTAAGTGTGCTGGTTTCTCTTACTGTAAGGGGGAGGTGACAGAAGGTGAACTTTCCACAGTAGCTAATTAAGGCAGTAAGGAGTATGAAATAGCATTTTATTTTATCTGTTTAGAGTTCTTCCCCTTGAGGGAACAAACAGCAAAACATATTCAAGGTTGGGACACAAAGTCTAATAAAAAATGTACAACTTTGTATATCACCTGAAGTACTTTCAAACTGAAGTGAGAATCTTAAAGTTGGGTTTTAGCAAGTGTTCTGCATCTTTATAGAATGTGAGAACAAGTAATATACCATTGTAGAAATACATTTTATTAATAAATTTCAGCAATTTTGTTTGTTTTCTGTACATTTATATAATACATTTGGTTATCAATATGTTATTTTGTTATTGTGCATATGGGTTGTGACTTGTTGTGATCTTGGAGTGCTGCGATTAGTGGATTCATTTGCGTGGGCGAAGTAAATCTATGCAACTTTTTTTGCGCTGGCCAATAGCGGTATTGACTGACCCTTGAAGGAACGGAGAGCTGGAGAGTGGAGGAAGCTATCGTAGCTTATTGCACTTTTATTTAACCTCCTCAGTCACAGTCTGCTGCAGTTGTGAGACAGGAGTCAATGGTGCAGATACATCTTTTGAATAAACTGTGTGAACTCATTGATTCTAGGGTGTAAAATATAACTTCAACCTTCAGCAAAATAAATATAAAATAAAATGAATAAAAATGAATATATGAAGACACAACCTGTACAGTTCTTTTGTGGCCTTGGATGTTTGAGGTAGTCTTTGTGTTCCTTGGACTAAGAACACCAAAGATTCAGGGTATATGGCAAGTACAATAGTTTTGCTACAGTAAATAAAAACACAAATACTGACAAATATTACATAAAACTACAACTCACTTTCCTCTGAATCCTCTTTCATCTTCTCTTTGCCTCTTTTAAAAAGCTCTGCCATATCTATGTATCCAAGAACAGGCTGTGATTGGCCACAATTACAGAAACAAGGCTATTTTTGCCTGGCGTCTAATTAACACAGGTGTGTGTTGCAACTACTTTGACTCTGGCTCTTCTGTTGGCTACTCTCACTGCAGAAAACTTGCATTAATTGTGCTAAATTGCTGCCAGTGATTGGTTGAACTTGCACTGATTATTGTGGCTGTACAATTGCAAATGCCCGAGGGGGACAAAGTATTACTGTTTGAATGATGTTGACTGATATTTCATTAGATTTAAATTCTGGTGTGGCTGCCAATAATATTCAGTCTGGAACAGAATCCCTGAGGTACCTTACTCAAGAGAAAAAACTGACATATGGGGAATCAACTTGAAGTAATTAATGAGGAGGTTCACTTTGTTCAGACTGGAGCATCTTTTCAGAACAAGCTTTTTATATTTATTTTCTCTTGCTCAGGTGTGGTTAATGACTAAGTGCCCTTAATTTGAGCAGTGACAGGAGTGGTTATGAGTAAACAGGGGACATTAGTATGGAGATAAGAAGCCTTAACTCTCAAGAGCAAAAACGCTAAAGTGGGAAACATCATTTCCTGCATTCTGTAACGCATTCACACACATATTTTCTAGTCAGTGATTTGTTTATGTATTTGCTTGGTGAGATATGTTATATAACACCTTTTTTTTATAATCTCACCTGCACACACAAGCAATTTGCATCTCTATGTTTTTTGAACTTTTTTTAAAATCTCATCTCCTGTGTTTTATCATTAAAAATTCATTCATTCAGTAACACGAAGAGCAGAAAATAACCATATTCACCACTATTTTTATCACTGTACATTCTGGGGTTTTTTTTATTTTTTTTTTTATCACAAGCTCATCTAATGACTGAGTTGCTTAAACAGTTTAAGCTGAAGTTGGTTGTCTGGCGAAAGCTGTGTGTAAATATGCCCTGTCCTGTTTTTATCCATCATCTCTAACAGGTAATTAAAATTTGGTTCCAGCAGCGTGCATGAGCAGTAAAATTAAAGCTTTGGCCCCATGTTTCATTGCTCCCCGCTTCAACTGTTTTTACTGCCCTCCTGGGCGCTTAATGTGAAGACGAAAAATGGTCACCAACAAGGTGGTGTTATCGATGGTGCTGACATTTGCGGTCACACCTTTCAAGTACTTGGCAATATCAGTTTTCTGTCTGCTGAGGCTCGCCTCCCCCTCTCCCTCACTGTCTCTCTTGCTTTATCTCTCACATACAGTATAAGCACGCAGTCTCCTCTCTGATTCACTCCATCTCTCTTGCTTTCTATATGTCTCTGACAGTGAACAGTAATCCTAAACTCCCTGTCTGCCTGCCATTATTTACTTCTCTTCCCGCATGCATTTTGATGTATGTCTGCAAAGAGAGAGGGCCAGCTCTATTAATTAGGGGCAGGCAGCGTTAAAAAGGATCCACAGGGAGAGATGGCGGTACTTGCTGCTCTCAACCTGCCCACCTTGTCCTCCCACAGTGCTGGTGATTAATGATGTCAGCCATATCAGGGGGGCCCTTATCAGACATGGACTCTCCCACCAAACAAAGCCAGGGTTAGAAGCTCGCTGTTTAACTGATGAAGTGGGACCGATGGCAAGGGGAAGCCGAGAGCTGCCGTGAATGCTAATGACCTCTGCCGTCGATTGTTAGGTGAGCGCCTGGGAACATTAACCACTCGCCTCCCCAGTTTGAAGTGGGCAGTAATCGTGATGTGTATGATCACGTCACATACCCAGGGGTGGAAGAAGTATTCACATCCTTTACTTATGTAAATGCAGTAATACAATAATGTAAAGATACTCCATTCAGGTAAAGGTCCTGTATTCAGAATCTTACTTAGGTAGAAGTATACAAGTATAATCAGCAAAATCTACTTAAAGTAAAAGTCCTGGCTCCTTTCAAGGTGTAATTTCTATTATAGGAATATTATCACTAATGCATTAATGTGTAAGCAGAATTTTTGTTGCAGTTGGTCGAGGTGTTGATTTTAACTGCTGTATGTTGGACGGTTTAATCTGCAGAAATCCTAAAATCCTGAAAAAATCCATATACGAATACTGATTATTATAATAATATTATCATAATATTCTTATTGCACTACAGTAAGAATATGCTTGAATCAACTTGTTTAACAGTGTTCTAAAAATGAATGTTTGTATCTTGAAACAAGAAAGAAGGCAAATTGAATAAAATGGGTTAGATTTTTAGGAAATTCTTGAAACCGGTGTTAAGTTAGGCATCTGATTTTGATTTAGTTTCTGTCTTTTGACAAAACTGTACGTTAGTTTTCGTCAAATTTTAGTCATTTGATTTTTGTTCCTTTTAGTCTAAAGACATTTTAGTGTAGTTTTTGTCAGTGAAATTTTAGTCTAGTTTTTGTCATGCATTTAAAATTTTTAGAGTCACCATCAGCTTACCTTGTGTGAACGTTGTGTGTTCTCGCCTGCATGTTATCGCTGCGTGTCCCAGCTGTGTTGTTGCTGCGTTTTGTTTCATTTTCTGTGGGATCGTACGTGAATTTAGTCCATTAATCAGTTACTTTTTTCTTCCAAGAACACACTAGCATCACATTAACCAATATTACTGGCAGAGACATAACGTCACTGAATACAAGATGCTGCTAATAAGTGCAACAGGTCAATCAGACAAATCAGCTTCTGAAGAGGGGATGTTTTGGGGGGACAGCAGATGCTATTTTAATCAGGGGGATACAATGCGTGCTTTCACAGATGCATGAGGGTTGTTAAATATGACCTTACATTAAAACAGTAACTGGTTCATTTGTCCGTTAATTCATCTTTTAAGTTATCGTTTAGGGTTTTTTCTTTGATGAAAAATGTAATACATTGTGTCAATAGTTACTTTTATTTAGTTTTACTCAAATTTATCTTGTACAATATTTTTTGTGAGATTTTTCACTTGTTATAAGAAAATATAACTTAAACTTAAAGTTAAAGGACTAAATTACACACTAAATGACTTGATAAGAGGAGATTTCATGTTTTAGACACTGATAATATGTTTGTATGAAAAATAACTTGCAAATAAATATAAATAACTAGTAGCTCCAGTTCACTGAGTAAGAAGTAGAGTATTTCTTCTAAAATGTAGTGGAGTGGAAGTACATATAAAAAATGGAGACACTCAAGTAAAGTACCATTACCTCAAAACTGTACTTCAGTACCCTACTGAAGGAAATGCACTCAGTTACATTTCACCACTGGTAAGACAGCTTAATGGATGGTTACATGCTGAGGCACAAGTGTGGATTTTCACATTAGGCAGCAAGGTTATACCGTTTAATAGGATGCTTTGAATTAACGATCTTATCAGATCTGATGGAAGCACATAGATCAATAAAACAATCTCTGAGTCCAATCAAACTCTAATCTTTGTCAAGTTATGCGAGTTATCTCCTGGTTATGAGATATCTGCTCTGATACACTTGCTTTCAACTTTATCATCTACGTGCATCGCATATTTTGAAAAGGAGCTCGGTGAGACCTTGCATGTGCGATATATCAGCGCTATCTGTCCTCAGCTGAGAGAGAGGGGGACAGAGAGAAAAAGAAAGATTGGATCTCGTCTTTCTGACGATCTGCCACTACAAAGGCGATATCTCTCCTCCGTCCTCAGATTGCTATCTCTCATGGGACCGAAATAGAATACTGTACGAGACATAAGACACTTGTGTTTCATCAAGCTGTGGAGAACGTCTAATGAAGCAGCACGCAATAAAGATTATTCCAGGAGAAAACATGCTCTCGAAATGCATTAAATCCCATTACCCCCAATCTAAGTGTGGCTTTGATAGTGTTCATTTCTGTGGGTGTGTGCGGGGAGAGCTGGCCAGTAAACAAATACTGTACATGTGAAAGGCTATTTCAGCAATTATCATCTTATTCACCATTTGATTTAGAATAAGAGTGATATAATCTACTATATAGTATACGATTTGCAGGAACAACAAAATCCATTTCACAAGATCAAACAAACCTACATGTGAAAATCATTTGAATAAAGTCCTTAGAGAGCAACGAGTAAACACTACCTACAGGAATAGATTCTTTTCATGTTGAAGAAGGAGGCGCATACTGTGCTGTGTACATCTCGTGTGTTCACGGCACAAAGGAACGTATACACACAGAGATGGTTAATTTGTTTCTGTTTGTTCGCTGCACCTTATTTGCTGGAGGCAAATGTCAAGAAATCATACAAGCCTGGAAATGAATGCTTAATGACTGCCATTTATTAGCTATTCTTCTATTGTCATGGGAAATGTGTAAGTATAGGGATGTTTCATAGAATGCACAAATTATATAGAGCATAAGGTGACCCACCACTCATTAGAAGCAGGGACAGAAATGGAAGCCTGTGTGTGAGTTGATTGTTTCTATGTAATTGTGTTTATTTTCTAGCCACACTATGGCACTAGGCATGACAATGTTGCTTGGTTCGTCCACCACTTTCATCTGGGCTGAAATGTCTCAACAACAGTTGGATGTATTTTGTCAAGACAGTCATGGTCCCCGGAGGATGAATCCTAATGACTGACCTTTAATCTAGAGCCACCAAAGTGTTATCCAATATCTAATATAATATCTTTACATCTACTAGATCGATCAGCCCAAAATTTAGCACAGACATTCATGGTCCCCAGAGGATGAATTCCAGTGACTCTATACCCTTACTTATCTGAAGCACCAACATGAAGTTGACAATTGTGTTTTTTAGTGAAATATCTCAACAACTATTGGATGGATTACCATGAAATTTGGTAAAGACATTCATGTTCCCCTCAGGATGAAATGTAATAACCTTGGTTATCCCTTAAAGCAACTCTGGAACTTTTCATTTTGTGTTGATTTTGGCGGTCCTTATGGACAAAGGCGGTAGTGTTTCACCTAACGTTAGGTTACATGTTCCCTCCACTTCACTCCCCCGCTGTAAGGAGACTACTTCTCCGGGAAGAGAGTGGGCAGCAGCTCCGGAGACGGACCTTCAGTTAGCGGCTGAAGCAACTGGAATTCATACAGAGCAAACCCCAGCACCGTTCATCTGATATTGCGGAAAACCCCGACCCAGTGGCAGGCACTAAGAATAACTATTAGAAACTAATAGAAATAGTAAGTGTTCTTGCTGTTGGTCTTGTTTGCTATATAGGTCATATAGAGGCATCGGTATTAAATTGAGACTGTTTCATATGACAAGTTACCTGCAAAATTAATGATATTCCTATCAGCCTCAGTTGTACTTCTTGTTTAGTACTAATTAGCATGTTAGCATGCTAAGACCCTAAACTAAGATGGCTAGAGTGCTTAACATTATACCTGCTAAACATCAACATGTTGGTATAGTCATTGTGAGTATGTAAGCATGCTGTCGTTAGCATTTAGCCCAAAGCACAGCTGTGCTTAAGTGCAGCTTCACAGAGCTGCTACGGCTGTAGCCTCTTGTTTCCACACTGCTGCTTCTGTCTTTCTCTTCCTTGTGCAACTATAGGGATGTTTAATGGACTGCACAAATCACTGTGTACAGTTTGACCAAACGCCTGTGAGAAGCGGGCAGAAATGAAAATGTGTGCGCTAGTGAGATTGTTTCTATGTACAGTAATTGTGTTCTTTCACATTACTTTCTCTGGCTTTCTTGCACTGTGTGAAACCAAAAGTGTAAATGTGTTTCTCATTGTGTGTTCTATGTTGATCCCATTTGCCATGTGACTCAATATTGGCTGCCAGCAGAGTGCCTATGGGATGCATGTGAATCCAGTTTTACCCACCGAGGAATCCCTCTCCCCTCATTTACTATGAAATTTAAAAAGAATACAAGACGTCTTCCGCCAAGTGTGGCTCCTACTTCCCTTTCAGCATCTTCTCTCCATTGCTCTCATCCATCCTGTGTGCCGGAGAGGTCCGCGGGACTCATTAGCGCCCGCCTCTGTGTTTCATGCCGTGTTTCCCCAAAGGCATTACTAGCACCATTAGCCCAGGCAGCAGTGAGATTTCAAACTGCCTGGGCAGACTGATGCCTTCCAAACCAAAGTGTGCTCCTTTCTTTAATTAGCATTTTTCAAACATCAATATATTTTCCTCTGGCCTCCCAGGACCAAAACTCTGCCGAATTAATTATTAACAGCCTTGCTGTCTTCCACTTTCATTTTCTCCCACCTCCTCTTCTTCCTTTGAAAGTAGTCATGGTTTCCAAGTTTCTGCCTCTAGTTGGATGTGAATGCAGGATGGTCATTCAGCGACAGCTCTCCCCCTCAGGTATGCTTTAATAGCACACATTCTGTGTATAAAATGATCAATTTGGGTCCAAATCAAGAACGCAAGCTGCATTACAGTTCATGAATGCTGGTGTGCGTGAGGCTTTGCTGCCTACAGGCCAGTTTGTAATTATGTTTACATTTCATTCTTTAATTTATTGTCTCCTGTCAGATTCTGGTATTCATTGTGCCGTTCTCTAAGTACGGCAGGAACACAATCACCTGCTGAAAATGGGATGACTCCTCTTCAGAATTCCCCCAGGTGGAGAACAGAGGGTAATATCTCTTTCTATCTGTCATAAAAAGGAAGAAATAGTGAGGCCACAGACTTGAGACGGCAGGGGATTGGATTGGAGGCACAATATGGTTGAAGAGATAAAGTTAAAAAGGAGCGAGATAACCCTTTTCCTCTTTTGGCCTCGGCCAGCCTCTGTGACAGAGCACGGTGGGAATAACCACTCTAACTTGAGCTCAGACACAGTACCTCCTTAGTGAATCCAACAAATGCACATGCGTTTCAATGCGTTCAGCCAAAGGTACCAATGAGAGGTCATCTGCTGGGCATCTACTGTATATTGCTAAATAAGACTGTCTTGGTTCATTGTGAAATAAATGGTTCTGAAGTTGGGGAATAACATATCTGACGGTGTTAATATGTTTATGGCTGATTCAGAAAACTGTTGATGAGCTCTTCAAAAATACCCCAAACCATTTTCTCAACTTTGCTGAGGAGGAGGAGGAGGAGGAGGATTTTGAGGGTGGTTAAATTGAAGCTTATTAAGGGAAAACTAGGGTTTATTACAAGTGGGTGTTATTTTGGTAGCTCCAGCCTTTCGTTCTATTGGTTATAATAACAATGTACTTAGGATGACAATCCTTAAAAAAAGGTCCAAAGGGGTAACTAAGACAAGTGTTCAGATGATCATTCAGGGTCTAAACAAACTCCAGGTTAGCCAAATTTAGTTGGCAGAGAAAAGGAGGACAAACAGCAAAAATGACCACCCAAACTCCATCAAACATCCATCACAGCTTGCAGCACAAATTGCTCGTACAATTTTGAACATCCGCCCTTATCGTAGTTGTGCAATGAGGAATTATTAGCGACATAATTGGCACATTCCCTCTCAGTTTTACCTCCAAATAAAATGGTACCTTATCAAGTACAACTATTGTTTACAACTTGTTGCGTCCGACTGCTTGTGTTTGTTGCCCCATTGGACCTATTTTTAACAATGTCACAGTCTGAAAGAGATCTCAGCAATTACTGTCCAATACAATTCCAGTATAGTATAATTTTCAGACCTATGAAAATAAAATCCAAGTTGTAATAAATTGTAGGTTTTCTGTGCTGGAATTTATAAATATTTGCAGTAAAAAAAAATCCTCATCACCTCAAATTGTTTCAAGCCAATTACAGTCGAATTTAGTAGCAGAAGATTTCCTTCCAAAACATCAGTGCAATCTTAAGAAAACCATATGCTTGCAACAAAGAAGCTCACTTCAGGGAAACTGAATGAGATGAGAGATAATTGGATAATAAATTACCCAAGAAATCTGGTAAGTGCTTTGTTTCCTGGCTAAAATATCAAGCTTTAACAATTCAATTTTTAACAAAACATTTAAATAGAGCTAAAGTAGGTCTTTCTACAAAGAAAGTGTTGGGATGCCTTTCCTTCCTCTAAAATAGGATGTCCTAACTTCAATATCTTCATCAATCAAAAACAAAATGCCATAATGCTCATGTAACACTGTATACTAGAGAGTCTCAGATTGTTAACTTACATCCTGGTAGCCAGTGAAAGATTTGGTACAGGAAAGATCCCAATTAGACAATCAGTGTTTTAATAAAACTGCTGGCATTTTCTGTTTGATGTAATGCAATACCAGCTAAGTATTTAGTCTAAAGGTTCTGCACAGAGAGAAAACTGTCTTAATATTACTAAAATGACAATCTCAAAAAACTCATTGTAAAAGGGGAGGAAGATGACAAATCACCCAAGCAGCAACAGCAACCTGAAGTGGCAAAATCTGCACAAAGGGGAAATACTGACTTTGTTTGGGAAATGTGCATTTGGGTGAAGGTGCATATGAGCTAATCTAGCAGATCCTAGGGGGAGGCTGAGTGCTGCTGGTATCACAGTAGATCAAATAGAAGGTGACAGCAGTTTTATTAAAACACGTGACCAGAAAAAAGAAAGTGTTGCACAACTGATCATACGAAAGTGGCAGATCCTCCTTTGAAGGCATATGATTTAAAATATATTGTTGAAAACATACACAGTTATACACATTTTGATGTCAAGTTGATAGTAGTCATATTAAAGGGGCGCTCCACTGATTTTACACAGCAAGAACAGTATATGGTTTGTGCCTGTGAAGACATTTGTGTGATGTCCTCTGTGGTTCTGGAGGAGCTTTATCAAGTCTGAGAAAACGCTGTAACCCTGATGATGTCATAGTGATGTCACCAGGGTTATCTAAAAACTGGAGGTGTAGAGTTTGAAAGACATGGGTGTTTACAAGCCACAGAGGGTTTAATGAAAGATGCTATCAAGTTGCATCGTGGGAAATGGAGGAATCAGGGTTTTTTGAAGGTTGACCCATACTAGGGACTAAAAGTCTGGATGTCTTGGCTTCTACTGCTTCGATTTTGACCATTATTTTTTCAGTCTGTCTGTCACAAGTCCCCCAACTTTATGGAGGTGAAATACTAAATCACTGGAGGACTCCTTTAAACTCCATCACGTATACTATCTGTTGATGAAGCTCACATGATATGATTGAAAACTCCAGAACAGCTACTGAATGGACCTAGTGGTCAGATTGTGTTCTCAACTGCTGTTTCCAAGGTCAAGAAAGAATTTCAAACCATAATTATATTGAATTCTGTGTAAACTTTGAAAACACTGGAGATTCTCCCTTAGTAATTGTATTGAGTTATAATATTCTTTTCTTATTACCTCCTCACATCAATAAATAAATAAAATTCTCCTGCGCTCTGTCTGATGAGGTTTAATTGATGTTGTTTTGCCTTCCAGAGAGCAGCCCTGCCTCTATGAAATGTTTGTATAATTAAGACTCCAATCTGTCAACTTTCTCCAGTCCCATATGTTTGAAGTGAAGCAGCCTCATCTTGCAACACTGGTCTGGTCTCTTCGATTTGATCCAGATTACTGTGTAGCGGTGTAGTGCTGGGTATACGCAGGTATACCTACTTATTTTTCAGTCGGCATTGCGTATACCCACCTCTAAATCCCCTCTGATGCACATCATTCAGTAGTGCCTTATTATCTGAGGTAAACCAACAGGGCAGGTAGGGCAGGTAGCGCCCACAGGCGATATTTTTTGGATGGCGAAGGCATGACCCACCCTACTCTGCCTCTGATTGGCTAGTACTCGTTGCCTTCGCTGGTTGGGTTGGTTAGGTTTAGGCATGAGGAGTGATGATTGGTTAGAGTTAGGGTAAGAATATCAATCAGAGGCAGAGTGGGGCGGGTCATGCCTTCGCCATCCTAGGGGAAAAATAAAATCTGCACCTCTGCTGTGGCTAATGTTAATTTCACAATGATCCTTACTCCCTGAAGTCAAGCAGCAGAAGTGACAATGTGCAAATACTACTGGCCCATTTTTGGGTGAACTAAATATGCAAGAGTAGTCCTACATGTCACTGTTTATAACACAGGGTGTTTATCCTTTGCTGGACAGGCCGCTTTAAAAAAAAATTGGGGGCATAAATTAAGAGTATACCCACTTCTCCAGGCACCAGTACACCACTGGTTACGCCCTCAGGAAACGCTGTTGCTGTGAACCAACACAGGTCGTACAAACTTGCCTCAACGCCCACAAAGATATAAAGTCATAATTGGATCACTGTCTAAGTATCGAGTGTAACAGACACCTCATGAAATTAATGTGATACAAGCAAGCAGGATAGAGTAACCTCCACAATATCAGACAATATGCCTTTTCTTTAGCAGGTGGGGAAACAGATGCTACAGAAGCACAAAAGCAGACAAACAAAGAGGAAACAGGAGAAATATCTTAGAAATTTATTTAATCAAAGCCTTTAGTATCAACCAGAAACTAATCGTATTTTATCTGCCTGTGAACCTATAATACCGCATATCAACATAATTATGCCAAAGGTGTTGCTCTGAGCGATCAAATTTAAACTCTTTGATATGTCAATGTGTTAAATTATAAATCACTTCTGTCCTCTAAGCGTCCTTACTTTTTATTGTTCATCTATGTTCAAAGCACACACACACGCACTCTCTCTCTCCTTTACGCGCACACTTTGCCTTAGATTATCTTGAGTGATAATATCCTATTTGAAGCACTTAGAGCTGCTTTGTGAACAAAGACACAGGCATGGGCTAACTGGTTTTATTGCATGTCTTGATGTGCTGCTTGCACTTGGAAGATTTAAAATGCCTACATAAAAATAAATCAAACACTGAAGTAAAGTGAAATACAATGCACGTTGTTGTATGTTTTCTTTTTATGTATGCACTTAATGTGTAATAATTAAAGCAGCTCTATGGAACTCTTCATTTTGTGTTGATTTTGGTGGTCCCTGTGGACAAAGGCGGTAGTGTTTCACCTAACATTAGGTTACATGTTCCCTACGCTTCACTCCACACTGCAAGGAGACTACTTCTCTGGGAGGAGAGCAGACGGCAGCTCCTGAGACGGACCTTCAGTTAGCGGTTGAGGCAACTGGAATTCAGCCAGAGCAAACCCCAGCGCTGTTTTGTCTGATACCGCAGAAAAATCTGACCTGGTGGCAGGCATTAAGAATAACTATTAGAAACTAATAGAAATAGCCAATCTTCTTGCTGTTGATCTTGTTTGCTTATGCAGGTCATATAGAGGCATCAGTGTTAAACTGAGACTGTTTCATAACAACTTAAAAACTCCATGGAGTACTTTTAAATGAATGAAAATGAATTAATGAATAAAACATATGTTAAAGAACAATAGCTTTTTGAGTTTAATAACTGAACAAATTGCTGTCATTGGGACATGAATTTTCACATTGAGAATGACTTTCCACCTCCTCACTTTGTTTTCTGTGTTGTGATTTGATTTTAATGTGACATGGAAGATTCACATCACATTATTGCCTTTTCGACCAAAAAGTTCAAGGAACTATGGAACCAGAGGAACTAATATCAGGAAATAAACTAGGACTAAAAGTCAGTTTTGCAGTTCCTGTGACAATTCTGCAATTCAACCCATGGCGAATGACAAAATGGCAGCATTTAAAACACATTTTTCACACATAAGAAAACAACAACACAGAGTCATCCTGTTGTTCTCTGTATTTACTGCTGTGTGACTCTGATGTTTATATTTGATGTAATGACTGCATGAAAAGCAGACATGCAGAGATGGAAAAGGAGAGGAAACTTCAGCACACCTCTCTCTGCAGGGACAGTCTTTTGAGTATTTGATGGTTATTTGCTTCAGCTTTAGAACGTAACCGCCATGAAACTGCTTTGTTCTCTCTACCGTTCTGTCATTCACTCTCTAGCTCGCTCGACCACCACCCTTCCGTCTCTCTCATTCACTCTCGAGCTCGCTCGTGCTCTCAGCTTGTTCTCACTCTGTCTCTCTCTTTCTGTCGCCCTTTTTCTTTGAAACAAGTCGGGAAGATGACAGCAAAGCCTAACTTTGTTTTTAATGTCAATAAACAACAAGAAATGCCTGGCCCACATCCTAATATAAATACTAGAGCACTTCCTTGTGTCTGTTTGACCAATCAGTGACGGTCAGCCCTGCAAACTCCACCCCTAAAGTTCCTGAACCATTGGAAAGTACTACCCCCCAAGGCAGGGACTTTTTTGCCCCTTGGAACAGGAACTAAATTTTGTCCTCCGTTCCACCGGTTGAAACGCAGTTAGTTCCTGAGTTCCTCAAAAGGTTCATGGTCCCCTAGGAAAGATCCTGCGGTGGAAACACTCTAAATGAAAAACAATTCATTCAATTATTAAAGAAAAAATCTAAATAATTGTCAATTAACATTTTTTTTCATTTAATTATCACACATTAAATGCATACATAAAAGGGATGTTTATATTTGTATTGTATGTATTTCTTTGTTTGATTTGTTTTTATGTAGGCATTTTAAATATTCCACAGAAGTGAGTCTCATATGTCTAATTGCGAAAGGATACATTATGCTCTAACCTGGTATGAGGTATTTTTTCCTGGGAATGAGACAATCTTTGATCTCTGCCTGGCTGGCTGGGGAACTGAAGCTTCACATACAAGGCGACTTTCTTGCATGTTTGCTTGATTTTGCCCAACAATACCACCCGGATACATTTTTGAAATGCTAGTTTGAATAAATTTAACAGTAAAATGTTTCATACTGTAAGTTCTTCGACCAGCTGTGACTTGAAGTATTAGCATATGTATTGGATGGGAATAGGCTGGAAGAGAATGCGGCTTTGTGCGGACTCTTATGCCTTCAGCCTCAAAGCTCCGCAGAGCTTTGTCATTCAAATCATCCAGAGGGAGCAAAATGTGAAATAATCTGAAAGTGGGAGAGGAAATACTTGCTAATTTAAATTTAGTTAAAAGTGACCTTTAGTGAAACAGTAGCCTGCAAGGAACATGAGTGTTGCTGTTCATACCCCCATAAAAGAGTGTCTTTTTTGTGGTTTGTTAGCCTTAATGCAATGTATGTAAACGTTTTATTTGACTGAATCTCACTATTTATCTTCCTGAGAGTGTTTTCTGGCACAATTTGAAGTCTGATTTAATCTCAGAGAGACACAAAAATGCTTGTTTTGTATCCCTCTATACTTTACTCCAACAAATATAAACATCCTGACCAAATGGGAGTGCATCATCCGCGGCCGCTTTAACACACACAAATTGTCTTGATTCAAAATCCCTGAAAATAAGATGATACAGAAACATTTGTGATGGGCTTTCCATCATCTCCCTGCACATATAACCATCTGTAAATCCACTGTGTTCTCCGTGCTGTGCTCTTTTTCACAGGTGCTCTGGCTGTCATGTGAGTCCTTTTGACATTTGCCTTGCATTGGGTAGCCATCTGTGAATGTGATGGGCTTTTTTTTTTTTTTTTTTGTGCTGTACTTCTCATATGAAGCACGTGCAGTGGCTTGGGTGAGAGTTGTTTACCATGCAGCCCCATATCCTTTTTCCCTCTTCCCTCTCTGCCTGTGTTTTTGTGCCTCTCCGCTCTTGTTCGATCTTTCATGTGATAGGAAAACACCCACGCCTCACACTGATGTTTTAGTGTGAAAAAGCACTCTGGTAATCAATACTGTAAGCCATCATTCCTTTTGGACTCTTCAAAGTCATGTTTAATTTCCNATATACGTACATGCATAATTAGTTTGGCCTCATATTGAGACCATTAATGCTCAATTGTTTGGCAAAATTTGAGATGCAGGCAGTGATTTGGAGGTCTGGGACCAAGCTACGCTTAATATGCCATTAACGTCTGATAGGGATGGTGAGGGTTGTTGATGGTTGCTTTTTAATTCAGCCTGTCTTGAAAAAACAAAGCCCAGGGCCTGTCCGTGAACTATTAATAGTCAATGAAAATATGCTGTTCTAGGAAGAAGCAGATCTCATTGAGGAGATTGGCAGGAACACAGGAATGCAATCAAGTTCCTAAATAATGTGAGCTTGTCTGGCATCATTACATGCATTACAATGCTATTATAAGAAGCTGGTGACTGATGAAGCAACTCTGTCTCCTAAAAATTGCGTTTCAATTCTACCGAATGGTTTTGCCAAATACGCTTTGGAGGAAATGTATTTGTTATGTGGACTTTGCTCACTGGCAACATT
>NTHP01000313.1:340815-372295 GCA_003416845.1 Oplegnathus fasciatus | reverse complement strand
GGGGGGGGGGGGGGGGGTATCCGGTGTGACCACCATTTGCCTCATGCAGTGCAACACATCTCCCTCGTGTAGAGTTGATCGGGTTGTTGATGGTGGCCTGTGGAATGTCGGACCACTCCTCTTCAGTGGCTGTGGGAAGTTGCTGGATATTGGCAGGAATTGGCAGGAATGCTGTCGTACATGTCCAGGTGGCTGGTCTCAGACGATCTTGCAGGTGAAGAAGCCCGATGTGGTCTGGTGTGGTCTCACGTGGTCTGCGGTTGTGAGGCCGGTTGGATGTACTGCCAAATTCTCGGAAATGACATTGGAGACGGCTTATGGTAGTGAAATGAACACTCAATTAACGGCCAACAGCTCTGGTGGACATTCCTGCAGTCAGCATACCAATTTGCACGCCCCCTCAAAACTTGCAACATCTGTTGCATTGTGTCGTGTAATAAAACTGCACATTTTAGAGTGGCCTTTTATTGTGGCCAACCCAAGGCACACCTGTGTACTAATCATACCATTTAATCAGCATCCTGATATGCCACACCTGTCAGGTGGATTATCTTGGCAAAGGAGAAGTGCTCACTAACACAGATTTAAATACATTTGTGAACAGAATTTGAGAGAAAAAGGCTGTGTGCATAGAAAAAGTCTTCTATCTTTTATTTCAACTCATGAAAAATGGGAGCGAAAAACAAAAGTGTTTATATTTTTTGTTCAGTGTAAGATGGTGTTCTCCAATAAAAACCTAATATGTTAATGGATTAATAATTTTCACATAGCCACCAAATCCATTTTATAGACTGGATAGAAGAGCTCTCACAGTCTCGTTATATGACATGTTTGCTTTTTTTAAATTTTACCTATTAGACTATTCTCCCTTTAGCAAGAAAACAAATAAAATGTTCATAACCCTTCGCCTTTTCTGAACTCTCTTTCCCCCTAATAATTTCCGTACGGTCCCTTGGCATATATAATAAAACTTGAATTATCCCAGTGAAAAAACTGACAATTGCAGTTTGATTTCAGACAAGATAATAAAGAGTCAAATATAAAAGAAGTAGATTATATAAATCCTGAATCAATTCCACTAATCAGATTTGATTAAACTTACAAATTACACAATGCGCCAACTTTGATATGTGCCTTAACTGGCGGCTTATGTTATCATATACACAAATATGGATTACTCTTGAGCATATGCGAAAATCAATCTATGGTGTTTCTCACAGACCATCCTGCCTCTGCTGCCTTGTGGCTGGCTGAGGCTGCGGCTCTTTGGACAGGAAGCACGACTGTCGACTGTGATGGCCGCTGGCACAAAACACTGCCTAAAGTGATTCGTGTTGCATTTTGGAGGCAGGAGCTGAAGGTGCTCCTCAGCTGCATCGGTCGACCATAGAGACAATGTGAGGTGTTGTATGGGATACAGATGTGTAAGTCCTCATCCTCCTCTCTGTTGATGCCTCCAGGCTATCCTGTCTCATCCCAACTGCAGATCAACAGAGGGGCCCCACTTTCTTTTTTCTTTCTTTCCGGCAGCTTTAGAATCCTGCCTGACTGTGCCGTCCCGGCACACTACCTCAAAGAGAGGTGTGCAATTACTGATTCTCACATGAAGCCAGTCACCATGGATGCACGCTCTAACACGTAGTCTGTTGCACATGTTAAAAACCTGAGCCTGCTCAACATGTTAGCTCTTGTGCAGCTTCTTCTGAGTGGCTTCATGAGATCAGTCCTCAAAGCAGGACGCTTTTATAGGAGATTTTGAATGGAGATGATTGTGTCATGTACATGCAAATGCAGTAGCCCTCTTAATAATCTATGAGTGACAAAAGAGGATTTGCAGTGCGTATTTTTAGAAGCTTTAAGGCTAGAGGGTAATTTAAATTAAACTCAACTACCGTGCCAAGTGTGTTTAGGGGATTGATAAAATTGACACACTGTAAAAGGCCACAAACAGAACATTTACACTGTATTTACACAGAAAGTAAGCAAAAGCCAGGCAGACTTTGAAGCAAATTTGTAGACAATTATCTGTGCTTTATGATCATTTTACATGCCAAATGCTAAATCTATGTATGAGCTATGTAACAGACACACAGAGTCGATTTGATACCTATAGTCTCTTCAGATATTAGATATTTGATATTTACCAAACATAAAATGTCTGAATAGTCCTTTAAGAAGTTGTCTATATAATAAATGACTGCTTTGATCTGAATTTGATGTTGCAAAGTACCTCTATTTACCACTTCAACTGAGCCATTTCATTAATGATCTCCCCACATTCCATATTGATTTTCCAATCCAAGCCCTCGTTGCCTTTATCTGTCAGATGGGTCAAACACAGTAGCATCTGTAAATGCAACATGGTTCATGCTGCCATAAAGGTCTAACATGACAAGTCCCACCAACCTTACATGGTTACATGATCTCAGGTGTTCCATCTGCATAGGTGAGCCAATAACACCATGGAGGCCTATTTGATTATACTGAAACCAGAATCAGACCTTCAGGCACAGAGGCACTCATTCAATTGCCACTGTCTCTGGGCTCTGACCCCAGATCAGCTTTAATAACAGGCAATGTGTGAGTTTTGAAGTGCCGAGGCTCAGGTGAGCTGATCCTGGACCAGCGCTTGCGGCAGTGGCTCTGTAATGAGGCGCGGTGGGAGGCGAGTGATGGGGAGTTTCCATGGTGAAGGGCCCCGCTGAGGTTACAGAAGCAGCGAACGGCTGGTAATCAAGAAGTACAGCCAGAGGCAGTGTCATGCTCGCTGGATTGCTCAATCTCCTCACGTTATCTCCTCATAATGCTGCTCCACCTCTCCGCTCAGACACTCACTACTTTGCGACACACAAGGGAGGATGTCGGGAAATCTGGAAAACGGCTTTCAGAAGAATCTCCTTATCAACTCTTGTCTTTGAAAAATTGAAATGTTTGTGTAGGTGACAAGGAAGTTTAAGGGACAAGTGTATGTCCAAAACTTTTTCCAATTTTTAAAACTTTGAGTAAAATTTGATTAATAAGTAATACATAAATCCTGACACATGAATTTGAGTAGCACTGAATTTGAAAAAAACACCCCTCAAGTTTTAGCTCAGTAAATGTCTGTTTTGAGCATTATGATTTTAAGATTCCAATGAATACTTTTAGATTAACGATGCCGATGAACTCACAAATAATTATCACCTTGCTCTGCAGTTCCCTTCAGCTCTGTGGAGCATTTTAGCCTCTTTTATTGTTTGGTTTTACAACCTGCGACTCTGATGTTTTAGTTTGTTCTCACTGCTTTCATCGACCTCGTCTCCAGGCAAAGCAGGCAGCCATTTGCAGCACAAAAAAAAATGCTTTAATAAACCACTGTATGCTACTTGCCAAACACTAAACAGCAGACAGACAAAGTTAGTGACTAGTTAATGAACACAGCGAAGCTTTTAGCAGCTAAACAAGAGACATATTTTCCTGAGGAGTTGATGGAGACCAAAACAGAGCTAAATGGAGAGTGAATATTGGACTTACATTTGCAGGTAGCCAGAAACGTGACCACAAATGATTCCTAATGTTGCTCTTTGTCTGCTGGATGTGTAAATAAGAAACTCTTTGATAACGGGTTTGAGAAATTAGCTTAATAAGGCGCTGATATGTCAATTTTGTGTTTACAACTAGTTGCGATGCCCTTAGTGGCCAAAAAAAACGATTAATGCAAGTATCATGACAGCCTGCTGCATCACTGCCTTTTACTAAATGAATTTATGTTTCAGTTTATGTTTCAATTTATGTTCATAGCCTATACCTTTGTTAGGATGATGGAAATCTGAGTTTGTGTCGAGATAACGTAATATTTAATGACAGACAATCTTTTCCAGGTGCTGTGGGTTGGTATAAGGTATTTATAATTGTTATGGGTATAGACTTATGGGTGTAAAGTTTACTGAGTTTTATAAGAAGTGGAGGAAGATTTAAAAAATGCATACAACTGCATGGCCAGGACCTAATGGTGAATTATCAGCCTACACTCAAAGGTAGAGTGAAGTGAAACATGCTTTGCATACTTTATATGTTTACTGTATGTGTGCCTTAGTGACAATGTGTATTTTTATCTCAGTGTGTATGTGCCATTGACAGTTGTGACTTATTCAATATTGGGACCGAGCCTCAAATAAAAAATCTCCAGATAGAAAAAGTCATCTTTACAGACATGTCTTTGTACTGTAGACTCACCGAGAACTCTAATGGTCTGTCCATTCTTTTAAACCGCAATCAATTGCTATTGAAAAGCCTGGAAACTGTTCAATGCTAAATGTATTTTGGTGTTATTTTTATTCAGCCGAGTCTTCTTGATCTCGGCTTCAAACCACCACATTTCTCCTCAGGGAGCTTACAATGACTCACATTCGGGCCAGGAAACCAGGAGCGATTGAGCAGTTTCAATCACACGCATGAAGACTTTTAAAAAACCAAGATCAATCAATATCTACCTCTTAAAGTTAACTCACAAAATTTACTTTAATCGAAACTGTCATTCACCCTCAGACTCTAAGTAACCATCTCTGTTGCTCATCAGTGCTTGAATGCCAATGACCTGAAATCACCGACTTCAAACAGGCTGGAAGATAAACCTATAAAGCTAAAGACGGTCTTTGTGTGTCCCGAGAACGCCTCGTGCTCCACATTTCTGTGACCTAATTTCCCTTTTCACATTGTCAATAACTAAATTGTGCTACTGCATCAAAATGAACAGAATGCTTTAATAACTATTTCTTAGTAAGAAAGAGGAAAATCCCCCACTACTTTGGAAACGCTCCATATACTGAAAAGAATATATGCGAGCAAATGAGGAGAGGAAAATGTAAAAGCACAGTCAAACCCTGAGCAGGAATCGCTTTGCTGGCAGGTCCATTTGCCCGTTGGTGGTCCACAAATCTTCAGAGGTATCATAATTTTTCCAAACACTACACATAACACAGTGCAGTTTTCACTAAAGCATGAACAAAAGTCATTATGGCAGTTAAGGGAAGAGCAGTGGATTCACCGTAACCTTTTATCCACTTTTGCATCTTCAGAGCACGATGTGAGCAAAGCTAACATTTTCGTGATAGAAACCAAGACTTTCCCGTCGGCAAATTAAAGAGGTTACTAAAATCAACAAGTCCTCATACCTATTCCAAAATGACCCATATGAGTGTTTCACCCCCCACCAGGAGACCAAAGATAGCAGTATTATTTTTCCTATTTAGACAACTTAAAGTTCTTGGTAAAGATTAGGGGAAGGTCATGACTACGGCAAATAAATTACGCTTAAAGCAGTGGTTTCTAAAGTGGATGTCGGGGGTATGCTGGGGTGTCTTAAAGGTGCCACAAGAAATGTTCATTTCCATTTTTATTGTACATTTTTAAGAACATTTCACCTCATTAAAAAAAGGCAGCATTTACTTACATTAGCTGCATTTATATGTTACATTTTTAAACAGAAATAAGAAATGAACATCGAAATCATCATGTTGAATACCCTGTTAAATGTGCACTTTTGCCATATTTAATATCAGTGACATGACAGCTAGGATGCTCTGAGTTTTTCAGGTGTACAGCAGTCAGAAATACATACAGAAATAGCAACTGTGAAAGCCACATTTTTATACGTTTTTATGTAGCGATCAAGCACCCACCACTAACATGAAAAAAAATTTCACATTAGTCCAGTGATCAACAGGTGGCGGTAACACAACAAGAAACACAACAATGTGCCAACAAAAGGCAGGGAAGAACAAGAGTGCTAGCAAGTAAACATGGACGTCAACAGGTTTCAAAATGTAAAAAAAAAAAATCGGCAAATGCTTTATGAGGAAGGAAATACATTTAACACATTTTTTAGACTTTTTTTTACCGTAACTAGTAGCCCATTGGTTCACATTGTTCCCTCACTGTCTGATGTCCTGCATCACCATCCTGTTACAAAACAAAATACCTCACATGAAGGAGATACAAATTTATGGGACCTTTTAAGTTTAGACAATTGACTATACTGGTCATGGTTAAGTGAAGATCATCTTCAGGGTGTTGACTGTTATTTGGAGACATAACAAGAATTCTTGTCTCTTATGCAAAGTCAGGTGTTCATGTTACAGTATATACTTTTGATGAAGAATAGAATTCCTGTTCTTTGTTTGTTTCCTGTTTGTTTTTGGGGCTTCCGTGTCTGAAGATGAAGCTTGACAATGCAGCTAACACTATGCAAACCTGGTTGTCCAGAGCTTTCCAGTAGCGCATGAACGCACCATACACAGACAGACACATAGAAGCCTGCATTCATTTCCCCTCTTTCCTATTGTTTCCTGCCTAACTCTGTTCAGGAGTTAATGTATTGTTTCCTTAATCCTCATAAGTGTGTTATAAAATCCTGCTTGAGCTCCTTCCTTTCAGGTGTTGTCCTGCACAAAAAAGGAGCCAAAAACATACATCAAGTCCGCCATTTCTTTTTCTCAATTTCTCCTAGTGACGGATATGTCTTGGAAAACAGATATGAGGTTGTAGCCAAAAACAGAATGGCTTCCCAGCAGCGGGGCCTATACATCATTGTAAATAATTCACAGAAGTAAGGCTAGCTTCCTGGGGCCAGCACACGCCCAGGCCAACATGTGCTTCATCTTGCTCACTGTGAAATTCCCCAAAGGCACAGCGTTGACCCAGGGCACCCAACTTGGGGACTTGTTCCAACAGGAGAACATTACTCCTCATCCTACAAATGTAGTTTTTATTAGGTGCCAAAAGTGACAGCAAAATTGGATTTTGTACTTTACTTGTTCTTTATCTGGTGTAAATTCCAAAGTGTCAGTTCATTGAGAAGTTTAGATTACTTTAGTGTCCAAGTCAAAATAAATCTTCAACTTGTGCAATATCTACATTGGCTTGGATGGAACTGTAGGCTAAAAATACACTGGAAGTGAATAAGTGGAATAGATGTTACACTACATACAGTTTATCTTTTCCACATATATTCCACTAGCCCAAGGCTGAAGTAAGGAACCTGTACTATGGCTTATGTATGGTGGCCCGGAGGAGCAAAGCACAACAACATTGGACAAAAAATATTGACAAAATAAAAAAAAAACATAATGGAATTTCACAAAATACATCAACAAAACAGGAAACACAATAACATAAAAAAAAGACAACATTTTAAAAAACACAAACAAATCAGCGACACACTGATACAACTTAAAACATATTAATGGAAAAGTTTGACGTTTTGGGAAATGTGCTTATTCGCTGTCTTGCTGACAGTCAGATGACAAGATCGATAACATTCTCATGTCTGTCTGTTCAATATGAAGCTACAGCTAACTGCTGGATATCTTCGCTTAGCTAAAAGACTGGAAACAGGGAGAAACAACGAGCCTGGCTCTGACCATAGTTGGCTGGCAGATGTTTTTTTTAACCTATGGACAAAGCCAGACTAACTGTTTTCCCCTGTTTCCAATTTTTGTGCTAAGCTAACTTCACCATTCTCATGTCTGCCCATTAAACACAAGGTCTCTGCCAGCAGTCAGCTAACTTAGCTTAGCACAAAGACTGGGAACAGGGAGATACAGATAGCCTGGCTCAGTCCAAAGGTGACAAAATTGTCCTACCAGCACCCCTAAAGCTTGTTGGCTGGCAACCAGAGATTCCAGGAAGTTACGGGTACCGGGCAAGAAATAGTCCGGCACATAAACCTTTCCTTTAAAGTGTTTTGTGAAATGCCGTTGTGTTTTCTGTTTTGTAGATGTGCTTGACGTTCTGTTTTGCCCCTCAGGGTCTCCGTACTTATGGCACATACACATGCACATCACTAAAGCTAAGACGTAAAAGGAGATAGAAGAAGCAAAACTACACAACAGGAATGTAGTAAAAGAGTAAAAGACAAAAGAAGAGTGACTGCACTGGGATCGGCTTTTATTGGTGAGGCAGGACCTTTTTCCAATTGCATTACCACGAGGAAGGAGGCGCCGCAGGGGACCATTTTGGGGACAGTTTCTGTGGTGGAGAATCATTTTTAATTCAGGTGCTCTAACTTATTTTATCAGCTCTCAGGACTGCTGCTGAGTAAACACTTTTAAAATTGAAGGTGAGAAAGCCTCTCTGGTTTTGAACATAAAAAATGCATCAGCCGTGTGAATGTAGAACAGTATATCATTCCTGAAAACACTGCAGCCTCCATTTCAGCTCGCTACACTGCTCACCAGTTGTTGGATGCAGTAAACCAGGTTCAATCTGTTTTCATAGTGCATCAAATTTATGATTGAGAGCTTCTGCATATATAAAAGAAAAATAACCATGTATATCTTAGCAATTTATGATGTTAGTTACCTCTCAATATGCAAGGTGAGGTAAAATACTTATGTTCTTGCTTTCTGGTGCGTCCCTTTGCAGCAGATTCAATCCTTTTCACAGATATAAACTGCTTGGCTCCTATTGATTTTTCAAATAGCAACCTGTGCTGTGGCCTTGCACCAAAGCCCACACACTGTTTGAATGATGACACCCTTAATACATCAACATGCCCAAGTCAACCGACCTGATACCAACAATAGTGGGCCTGCTCAGCCGTGTAATGGTGCCTTTTGTGTTTCAGTCTAAACATCGCAGACTGATTGCTGACGCACGCAGGGAGGGTGATGTCAAACGGTCCTTTGTTGAATCATACTTGTCTGATACTTGTCTCCGTTTCATAAATGTGTCTCTGGTTTGGCTGAAGTCGGGACAAGTCAATGTGTTTGGACAGATCAACCCATCACTGTTGCCTGACCCAGACTCAGCTCCCATTACACATCTTCTCCAATCTGACACCGCGAGTCAGCATTACAGAGTCAGGCTTTCGTACGTTACGTAAATAGTTATGATGTGGCCAGAAGCATCAGATTTCTCTGGTTTCAAAATCAATCCTGCTTTGAAATATAGGATTACATATTTGTTTGTCTTCAGCACTACTAAAGAATTTGGAATTGATGATTTTTTTTTATGGAAATCTTTTTGAATCTTAATTTTAGTCTAAGACCCATTTTGATGTAAGTTCCTTCCTAAAATCGAATGATACTTAAACTGTCTGAACATTAGTGCCCGACATCTATAGTTAACCTGAAGCTACACTCACCTTTCCTTAAATATCTACAACATATAGTTCAATCCACCAAAGCCAAGAACTTGCTATCTTTTTCAGCTTGGCTTTCAGCTGACTTTCAGCTGACACATCAGCGTGGTGGTGATCCATGGCAGTGATAGCTTTTGGCTGTTTTGACATGGGGGACCAAGATTGTTTTGTGTGCGAGGGTGTGAGGGCCAGTCGGTCATTGGAGCTGGGAGGATTTATCACTGCATGCTGGGTATTGATTTATACCCGAGCACAGGTCTGTTACCCCCCCCACACCTCCTCCTCTCTCCTCGCCTGAGCCTGTGGCCTCTGCGTGCTTGATTCCTCTGAGTGGTATTGGCTCCATAGGAGCCTCTAATCCCTCTCACTGATATACAGTAACCCTCCCTTGTTGTAAAACATTGATTGCTCTGTAATAACAAGTACAGATTGTGTACAGTCCCATGGCGAATTAGTAGAAATCACCTATAGTTTTTTTTTTTTTCTTAATAAAAAAAAGGATTGTGAGATTTTCGCCAGGCATCATAGCTACAGAGTAAGAACTTCTGGGGTTGTATTTTTCACATCAAGTCAAGTGAGGCTTATTTGTACAGCTCAATGTCAAATACAGTGTCTCAATGGCTCTCGTCAGTTCCTGAGTCAGCCGAAGATCATCTCTAAGAAAACAAGGATAAACACCTCTGGAGAAACTCAGACAGGAGCTTGATTTCCTTTTCTTAAACAGACACTGTTCAATGAACCACAAAGCATTCAGACAGTAAATACCTGTGCCAAGGCTGTGCGATTCTTACATTTTCTAACGGTATAAAGTGTGTAAAAACAGTTTAACCAGTATGTAAACTACATCAATAGTAAGATTAACAGTAAGATATTAGGTAATGATCATAAAAATAAAGAGACAGTTCACAGATGTGGTTATGAAGTGCAAAGAGATGTGTTGTTTATCTGTTTATCTATTTGGTAATAATGTTCGCTATAATAAATACTCACAGATTTTCCATCTAAAAGCACATTAATACATTAATACAGCCATTAGTAGAGATTAAAAGAAATTTTACAACCATTTATCAAGTCTGCAGTATATAGACAAGGCAATTTTCTTTGTATAGCACCTTTCAACAACAAGGCAGCTCAAAGTGCTTTACATAAGTCATTAAAGACATTAAGACAAGATATAAAAGAAACACAGGACAATATAATAATTTAAAATGAGGAAAATAAAACAAAAGATAACAATAAACTCAATCTGAATAAGACAGTTTAAACAGGAGAGTAAAAATTGCAGTGTAGCTACAGCGCAGTGCAAGATATGAATAAATAGTCCCAAATGTAATTTAATAAAAGGCAGAGGCAAACAAAAAGTCTTAAGAGATTTAGAAGAACTGAGAGTGGGAGCAGACGTCAAGTTTTGTGACCTTGTTGAAGATATGTGGTGCACAGACACTGAATGCTGCTTCTCCACGTTTAGTTTTGACTCTGGGGACAGTAAGCAGACCTGTCCCAGACCATCTGAGAGGTCTGGAAGATTCGCAATGGAACAGCAGATCAAAAAATGTATGTATATGGCCCTAAATCATTCAGTGCTTTATAACAACAGTAGTATTTTAAAATCAATTCTTTGACAAACAGGAAGCCAGTGTAAGGATCTGAGAACTGGATTGATGTGATCCACTTCTCTGGTCTTAGCGAGGTCTCTAGCAGCAGCTGTCTGGTCGACTTTTTAGAGAGACTTGTGAAGACAGTGTTACAGTAGCCGATCCTACTGAAGATATGCACATTTTCTAAATCCTGCTGAGACATTAGTCCTTTAATTCTTGATATATTCTTAGGGTGATATAGTCAGTTAAGATTTTGTAATTGTCTTAATGTGGTTGTTAAAATTTAGATCTCTGGCCTGATTTGTGGTCTTTAACTTTAGTTACTGGAGCTGAGCGCTGACTTTTAATCGTTCTTCTTTGGCTCCAGATACATTTATTTCAGTTTTTATGTGTTGTTACAGTAATAGGTCTGTGCAGTCAAGATGCTCTGCGGCTCTTTTCCATAGGGTAAGTGGTCAAATGGTCCAAAGGAGGGGTCTTTCTGATGAATGAAAGAGCCAGCTAACAAGGCAACAAAAGAAAAAAACATTCCCGGATTGTGGCGTCACCATGGCCTGGTGCTCTAAGACACATCTTCTGTTTGATTCTGGCATGTTGCATGACATCCGTCTCGCTCTTTCCCCACATTTCCTGTCAATATCTGTTGTCACCTGTCAAATAAAGACGCCACAAAATTCAATTTTAAAAAACCCTGGGTAAACAACTAAAAGTAATCACTTGGTCCTTGGCCCCGTGGCTTTGCTTTCTATTACATTTCCTAGGACTCTATTCACACATTTTTGTGATATCCTGCTAACTGATTAACTAACAGGCAAACAAAGAAGCAGGACTGAAGACGGAGTGTCCTTGTTTTTAAAAGAAATTATTTCAGGAAATGCTGAAACCATCATTAAGGTCGACGGAGCGCAGGTATAAAAGAGTGAAGCATCTCATCCTGGACTGACCTGAATGTGACAGCTGATGCCCGCAGCATTGTGGAAATACACCAGTGGGAAAATGAATTTCTACTCATTACATTTCATGACACTTCATGCATTTCCCACCAATATGGTACATTGCCACAAACAATGCTCATTGGCCGTGTTGATGTCATATAATTACCAACACCTGCCATTTGATTACTTCCACCTGTTGCTTGCTTAATGAGATGGTTGTGTGGTGACAGCATCGATTATGATTACTTGGGCTCTCTGTTCGCAGCGGTGGATTCTTCTCCATTCTGCGGTGTCTCAGCCATTTAGGTAACCTGTCTCCTCTGCTAACTCTGACCCTGGAGTTAAAGCCATCGATATTTTCATTTTTCATGTCCAATAAATGTGTCAGACATTTAGCGGGTGAATGGCTGGCCGTCCATGACCCCTATCTGCCGTCATGAAAAGTGCCCACAGCATCTCATTCGTCCTGTCTCGTCTAATCAGAGCAGTGAGGCTGCACTGTGACATTACTTATGTTTTAAGTAGGCCAGAGTGAGCGCACCGTGTCTTTTCAAGATTTTTAAAGAGAATTTTAAAAAGGTAAATATAAGGTGTTTATTCCCATGACATGGTGTTCCTCGATATCTGACATCAGGTGGTATTTCAATAATCCTCAGTAGATTAAAGTTTGCAGACAGTAAGGCACAGCCTGCAATATCTCATTCTCTTTGCTCTGATAACGCAGAATATCACAATCTGGCTGCAAATCTAAATATTGACAGGACACGTAGCTCCCAGCTGAAAACAAGGCTGACAGGCCCAACATATATCCTCCAGCCCTTGGTCTGCTGCCTGCCACGGACCAAAGCTCTGTTAAGTCACCTGTCAGATGAAATTACTCCAGTGTCAGTCGCCCGGTGAGGTGACGGCAGGGATCCTGGGCCGTGCAGGCGCAGAGGCCCCACATGTACCCACAGTGTGTTACGGGAACGTCGGGGGGGGCCAGAGCACAGGGACACATGCTGTTAGGTCTCGCAGAGACACTTATACAGATCCACCCTCACCCTCATATTATGGCCATAATCCAGAATGACACTTTAAAAAGAACACACTGGCTTCATTAGTGTGCTGACAATGCAGCCCTATGGAGTGTTAATGGTGAGCTCTCATAGGCTTGGCAGTGAGGAAAAGAACTTTAATCAGTGTCTCACAGGTACTGCAGTTGCCAGGGATACTACACTAAAGAAAGCATACAAAAGGACTAATGGTGTCCTGTTGCGCTTGTTGGCTTCTGGAGGACATTTTAGTTCCAACATTCAGATTTATGGAGTCTAGAGCTGCAAAAGAAATTAGAAACACTACAAGCCGCATTGGAAATTATATACAGTGATGCACTGGCATGAAGATACATTCAAATACAGTTATGTCACATATACTGTAAAATAATAGTTTGTTAGTAAACTTTCTTGCCAACTGTTCTGCATTTCATTTACTTGCATTGCTGCACTTCAGTAAAAGGTTAATTAACTGCCTTCTCTCTACTGCTTTATATTTCTATATTATATCTATTTATTCTATTTTTAGACAACCATGGATCAGTAGAATAATGACTTAAAAAACCCTGTTAGGCTGCAGCAGACAGTATCTAAAAAGCCAAGATAATTAGGGCTACAACTAATGATTCTTTTCACGATCTATTACTGTAATCTGTCGTTTGTTTTCTTGATTAATCAATGAATTGTTTTGTCTTCAAAATATTAGAAAGTAGGTGAAATGATCCATCATGTTTACTAATATAAAATAACCTCCATTGCAAGTAAAAGTTCAAAATTCAAGTAAAAGTACACAAGTATTATCAGCAGAAAAGCCTCTTTAATATTAATTGTTATGTATATTATGCTATTGTTTTATTATTGCTGATCCCACAATGTGTAAGCAGCATTTCAATATTGCAGCTGGTTGGGATGGAGCACGTCTGGACAACTTTATATACTGTTGGGTAGTTCTACCGCTGACGCTGATGTGTCAGCTGAATCTATAACAACGTACAGGTATCATACTTTAGAAGCTGATCGTATGATTTGTATATAAAGTCGTAATCAGCAAAGCAACTTATGACTTAAGCTCTCAAATAAATGTAGTGGACTAAAAAGTACAATATTCGCCTCTTACGTGTGGTGCAGTTGAAGTCTAAACTAGCATAAACTGGAGATACTCAAGTAAAGTACAAGATTGTCAGAATTTATACTTACGTACTTNTAGTTGCCAATTTATTTTCTGTTAAATGACTAATTGATTAATCAGGTAATTGCTCTAGAGATAACATGCATAGCACATCTGTGATACTTCTGACACGTTATCATCATCTCTTCCCTGAGAGCCTGAAATAAAACACTCCCTTCTGTGCTTAATTCCATCAAAGCAAAGCCCTTTTGACAATTTATTTGTTGAATTTTATGTTCAAATCACATCACCTGCACTTCCACAGAACACAGAAAATCAATTGTTTCACATTTTTGATCACTGTGTTCAATCAGTTCACTGTGCTCCCACGCAGGTACATAAACACTGCAAATATGAAGTTATCACAGATTTCTTTTCTTTTTTTCATTTCTGCAATTCTGCCCCTCTGGTCTTCCCATCAAGTAAAACCGCTTCGTGCTGGTGTTTATTTGGGAGGTCTAATCCACACTGGCAATAAACGACCAACCTCACTGTGCTGGCCTGCTTGTTTTTGTCATGACATCCTCACTGACTGCACCACCTGGTATGAGATGATGAAACTGCGTCTGCAGATGATCACGTAGTCTTTCAGGGGTAGCCTAAACATTTGAATTTCAAGTTGTTTTTCTCCCTTTACCAAACATTTTTTGTTCATCGGCTCAACTTTTATTCAAAACACAGTATGCTGCTTTAACACTAAATGCAATCATTTTGAAAGCGTTACTTACTAAAGATTATTGCCTTTTAATCAATAATCACAAATGATCTATGATTCATGATCTAAAATCCAAATTGAGTTCAGATTTTGCAGAGTTCAAATATTCTTTTCATTTAAGGAAACATTTGAATAAATGTGGGTCTGTAGCTGTTACAGATTCCATTTAATCAGCTTCTAAAAGGAGCGTGCTGAACCTCAGGTCCTCATCTGGACCTTTTCTAAGATAGGAATTATCTTTTATTGGATGTTGATGATGTTAGCTGTCCAGGGGCCAGGGAGAGAGAGAGAGAGAGAGAGAGAGAGAGAGAGAGAGAGAGAAAAGAGACACTGTGAGAGAAAGTAAAGCACAGAGAAAATGAAAAGAATTAAAATGAGAAAGGGCAAAATGAAGAGTATTAAAAACAGAGCGAGAGAGTCTGAGTGGACGAGCAGCCATCTGCAATCACCACAGATATCTAGCTTTAAGGCCCACAGAGGTTCTTTGTCCTCGCCTGGACTTCTGTCTCTCAAAATGATCGGCGTAACCTCGTCCAGGGTCGTTGCTGCCCGGCATTAGTCAGCACTTCTTTTTCCACTGCAGTTATTGCCTCCACATTGCTGATGGCTGTCTCACGTCCAAACTCTCAAAAGCATCCAAACCACTCTCTTCAGACAGGCCCGGACAAGCACATGATTGAGTAATTGGGGGCTTCATTTACTCAAAAGCAGCAGGGTTTGGTGGTGGTGGGGAAGTAATTTCCTCATTGGCTTTACCTCTTGATGAACTCTTTAAGCCATCAGCCTCTTTTAGTCAGAAAGAGGGTGGAGGCGTACGTTCTGTCTGTGTAACCACATTATACACTGTGTGTGCTTTTATCAAGCAAATTATGCAGCAAAATAACACTTCATCCAAATTAAAATTCATAAACCTTTAACTGAATTAATGGTGAATTGTGTTTGTTATCAGTTCCACAGCTTACTTGTAAATGATTAGCACACCTTCAGTACTGAAATGAAATGACAGATTAGATCTGATACGTAAGGAAGTCTTCTTAAGTTGCATATAATTGATGCAAAAGCTCTGTTAATATAGACAAAAATTCATGTAACAGATGGTTTCTGAGCCATACTTGATTAACAAAACAACATAAATGACAGATTGAAATCAGTGGTTGGGATAAGGGTTAACAGGGACTGTACTGTATAAACTTTTTTGCAACAAAAATTGATTTGCATGGATGCAAAAATCTAAATTAGTTTTTTGCGCTGTGTTTCAAGCAATATGTTGGCCATCTGTGCATTACTAATGTTCCTGATGTAAACATGACATTTTTATTTATTTGGTAAAGTTAATACATGGGAGGTTTATTACAGACACACACGTATGCTGTTTTTTTGTAATTATAAATGGCAGAAAGGGTTTTTCAATCACTTTTTAATAGTAAGGTCTAATATACTGTATAAATACGGTTGGAGGCAGTGGTGATGCCTTGTAAGATTTAATTGTAAAAGAGTGAACTAGTTGCATCACAAAGTTGGCGTTTGTGTGCACGACGGGTAGTAAAGGTGAGCTTTGGCCATCCTGGGGAGGGCGTTGCTTTTTTATGAAAGATGTTATTTAACACTATACAATAAAGAGGCAAGAAGTGTAGTATGAATGTCTTAAAACCTATATAATGACGTGTGTTCACAGTGTCTGTAATGCCAGCGTGATTTGATCACTGTCATTAAAAATGCAGTTTGAAATACAGTTGCATCTTAATACTATATTATATGTTTTTCTTCTGTAGTTTCTTCTTAGTTTTATTTTGAAGTTATTTTCTTCTTCTGCTCAGACACGTTCTATTAAAAAAATACGTTATATTTTTTGCTGTGTAAATCAGTCGAAATCTAGGTGTGGCAGTCATAATTCGCTGATTTCAAAGAAGACATTTATGTTTCAAGGCTGTATATTTGTCTCTGACTGGTGATCGCGGTGGTGACTATCATTATCTGTTGGTTTGTTCTTGTTTTGACTAAGACAGAAACATGTTGATTAGAAGATACTATGGCGTCAAAAGTTTTAGGGGGGCAAAGGATTATATTTGAGATTAGAAGAAGCGCTCACAATGTCGTGTATTGTTTTTTTCAATCTCCAAAAATACTCATCTTTCATGAGTACAGACAAGTACTTTCTCTGTGATCCGTCAGAAGTTCAGAATTTGTCTCCCTTTCAAAATATGTGTAGCCTGTGAACATGTAAAATGTCAGTTTAAGTTATTTCACAAGCAATACCAAGCACTATGATGTGCAGTCTCTGCTCAGCACCCTTTAAAGCAAAGACAGAATCTTACAAACCTTAAAACCCAAAGAGGACGCCAATAGGCTTTCTGATGGATAGAAGTATAATTGAATACATAAAGAATTTATATTGTGAGTAAAATGATTTACATTGACTGTAAAAACAGCATTTAATTCATCCCTGCGCCTCCGCTAAATTAAAAATACATTTCATTTTCTGTCCAATTTTACAGGCCCGAACACTTCTTCCAGTTTACAGCACACACATTGTTTCCGTGCACTTTTCCTCATCACTTAGGATAAAGAGGAGGGTGTGTCCAAACTGTCTGGGAGCTGTTAGCTCCTACATCACGTAGGAGTTGCTGTCATTTGGAGTTACATTTACATCGCTCAACAGAAAGGTGCTTCGCTGTTTTACAATCCACTTGGCTTCGCTGTGCTTTGTCAGAGCTGTAAAGAAGTCCGGTCTTCCCTCCCACTTTACATCTTGATTTAAAATTTTGTCTTTAGAAACAAGTCGGCTCTTCATTTTGTTAATTTGGTGATAGATCTCACTTCCTGCAGTTGCTTCACAGTAAAAGCCTTAGGAGCGGTGCCTCCTGGCCTCATGCCTTTTGCTACGTTTCATTGGACAACATTACTGTTTGTCATTTACTAGTCATTTTATGTTATATTAGTGAGCCTTTTCTCTTCATAACAAGCATAGAAATATAGTAAAGTAAATGGCAATATGTAGTCTTTTGTTGTGTCTTCATTTTCAGGTTGATAAAAACACATTTATGTATTATATTATAATATTATATATATATGACTATGGGTAATATTTGCTTCTTGGTCTCTAGTGAACACTTCGACCAGATAATGCTTTTGCCCTTTCAAGGTAGTTTAAAGACACCTAGCAACTAATAGCTGTATTTTATCACAAAGAGGTGGAAAATGAAAAAAAAAGAAAGAAAAAAGTGCCGTCCCAAACCTTTTTATCCTCCTCTTTCTCCAAGGTTGACACTGTAATGTAATGATGATGTAATCCTCCCACACTGGCTTTATTATGGCCGTTTGCCCTCATTTAATATTATAAATTCCATATGAACCAATATAATTTCTTGCTTCTTCTTATTATATATATTATATATTCATTATCGTCAGTTAGAGATGCAACATAATGTGGTAACACTATGCTGGTTAGCATCTTGTGTGGCTGTGAGACCTCTGAGTGGAACAAAAAACAAGGCTTCAAAACAACAACAAATGATGCAGTCGTAATGTATTTAAATCAACTCATTCTCCAGAGGAAAACATCAATATTGGACGACCGTGCAAACCCAGGATTTCATTCAATGCCAACATTTAGCTAAACGCCTTACAGCAGGGAAATGGGAAAAAAAGAGTTGTTCATCGAGCCAATTCAGGAAGCGTCTCAGAGCGCTCTTCTCTTGTTTTGGCTTTTCCATTATCTCCATTATCTCCTCTGAAAGATCTGCAATATCTTGAAATTCATCCAGTTCTTCAGTCTGATCAATGTTTTGCCATGGTTGGTACAGATTTCGCAATTCCCGCAGATGTTCTACCGCCTGCACTGTTTCTTCCATCTGCGGCGGCAGTGTGCATATGTCTTCCTGGTCATCACTCCACATTTTTTCCTCTCTGTTCTCCAGCTCTTGTTGGCCTCTCTCTGTCTCTTCTCTCATCTCCCTCTCTGCTTTCCCTAAATCGACTTTAGGGAGGTGAATCTCCACGTTGGAGTGCCCAGCGGGTCTTATCTTCTTTCGAGCCGGTCTCACTTCTTCTGTGGGGACGGCGCAAATTTTAGCCGGGCGTCTGGTCTTGGCCGCTAAGTTTCTGCTCAAACGACGACAGTCTCCCACATGAACCTTCTGGTTGTGGAAGATGTCGTGCTGGAACAGATTCATTTTCCTGGTGGACTTGTTTGAAAGACTCTCCTGGATTGTCTTCCTGGCTGAGCGGCATTTCTCTTCCTCCTAGATTGTCAAAGCAAAAGCAGCAGCTCTTGTTATAAGACTGCTAAATACCAAACTGCAGCATAATATCAAATTAAGTATAATTGCTAATAATATTCTAATTATAAATCAAGTTATCCTTGTCTATTGACTCACTAGCTTCAATTTACCTGCTCACCAAAAGCTCTTTAACTGAAGTTTAAGAGGAATTGAAGGAAGGTTCATGAATTTTCCCTATTTTTCTTAAAAGTACAACAGTAACGAAGTAAAGAAACAAATAAACTCAAGGTTTCAGTAATGACTTGAATGTAGCCATTGTTAATTATTTTAGCATATTTTTCAAGTTGGACAGTGCTTGGTTTAACCCTATAGTATCTTCTAATGTTTCTGTCTTGAAACTAGAACAAACCAATAGATAATGTTGTTCTTACACACGTCTTAAACAGTCTGTAGTTTCGCTGATGGCTCAGTTAAATCTAATGATGCCGATAATGTAGATTCCATACCCATGGATCCGGGATTAACTTGAAATCTGATTTGGTTTCTCCCACTTTCATCGAGAACCTTTTCAGCCTGGAAATCCACTGCGACTGATAGTCACTACTGTCACATACAATCAATGAGCCTCAGTGTTACACTGGGTGACATGTTCCTTCACTAGCATTCATTTCATTTCGGACATTACTAACTTGTTAGTGGTGAAAACTCCATCATTATCCCTTAATACTGTTTTTCTCCTTCTAGTTTCTCACTGCTTAACTCACTTTGCTAAATTTGAGATCGTGTATGTGATGTATTCGATTTACCTTCTCATAGAAGATGGTGGACGCTCTGCTCTTGAAGTCCATCCCTGTCTCTTTTCTCTCCAAATGTTTCCAAACACTCAGAGCAAATACTTCTGTGATACTTCTGTATCGCCACTGTGCTCCGACAGTATGAAGAATATAGTAATCTACCTGACACTCAGCAGTAAAGCTGACCTCCGTGTGTGGAACCTTAACATGTCACAGGCATCATTTGCATAATTCCACTGCATATTCTCTCATTCTCACATTACAGACCTGTGTGAACACCACCGCCACGGTAAAGCTAAATACATGTCATTATATAGGTTTTTTAATGCGTTCATACTTGTTTACGTCTTGCCTCTATACTGTGTAGTGGTTAATAACATTGGATTTTGTCAGCCAGGTTCTTAACTGAGCTGTAAAGTAACCTATTAGCCAACACGTGCTGGTTAACTTTTACAGTTACAACAGTTGGCAGTTATTTCATTTCACCAAAAAGCAGTGCCCTCCACACAAAACGCCATCTTTGTGATGTGACTATTTCATTTTTTTTCTCTTTACAATAAATGTTACAAGGGAAGAATGAAATAAAATGGAAATCCTTTGTACTTCTTCCACCACTGCCTGCCCATATTTATACTGTTTTTTAAACTTTACTATCATAAAGTGATTGCAAATGTGTTTATACTGTGATATGTATGTATTATTTTTGCCGAACAAATAAAAATGTTATGTTTACATTGTGAACATTAGTAAAGAACAGCCAACATATTGCTTGAAATACAATGTAAATAGCTAATTTTGATCTTTTCATCTGTGTAAATCCCTTTCAATCACACGCACGAAGTTGCAAAACAGCTAATGCAATCACCTTATCCTAATACTGATTTAAATCTGTCACTGCAATGTCAGTTATATTCAGGGGTTAAATTGGGATTTGTTATGTAGGGGGGCTCTGTGGTGGTGACAGAAAAAAGGGAAACCCTGTTAAAGTTCTGATGTTCGCGAGTTCTTACATCACCTTTATGTTCTCTACAGCTACGAAGAAAATGTGTTTTAGTCATTGTTTGAATTATTAAGACCGAGAAAAGTGTAAAAAATATATACGTTATGAAGATTTGCGAAGTTAAGCGTGCCCTGATGACACTGGGAATGAAAAATGGCCCTGGACTTTTTGACTCAGACTGGCCCACCAAAACCCCCTCAGCTATACACCACCACCCACACAACCCACACCCCACTTTATGTAAACAAGATTATTGAAATGACCAACATAATCTGCCTGCAGGGCTCGGGAAGGGGTGGGACCCAGGTAATGTTAGACTGGACCGGACCGAAAGTGACTGACTGAGAGAGGCTGACAGATGTAATACCCAACCGCAGCGGGCCAGGAAAAGCACTCGCCCGGGCCAGTCAGCCACACAGTACGTATATTTTGCATTGCATCGGCCCCAATTGTGAAGTGGATAACCGGGAAAACTCCTGGTTGCTCGTGATGGCCAGGCTGAGCGTAGGCCTATGTGCCAGGTTCGTAGTAAGTTCATAGTAATTTTGGAAACAGTGGGTCCTTGATTTCAGACATCTGTTGGCAGAAATGACGACTGTTTTATCTCAAAGAGGGCAGGGCTTCACTAACGGTCAACTGAGCACAGCTGTGAAAGGCTTTATTAGCTTTAGCCTTTAGCCATTTCTACACACAGGAGACAAAGACACAGGTGTAACGCACCTAATAAGACGTTAATAAGAAGCTGCAGTAGTGAGTAAATACAAGCGACAAATCTTGATGTTCCAGGTTGAAAGGTCAAAGGTATGCAGCGCACGTCAGCAGGTGTAATCACATCAGCTCAACATTATTGTCTGCACCTTCGAGCATCGAAGCGTCGCAGTTTCAGTAAGGTTTACAACAATGTTACTCGAGGGAGGGCTGATACTTTTATGATAGACATCAACATTTCTCCACGTACCTTTCACAATAAATCACACACCCTCCGCTGACAGCTAATTAAAGAACAACACAACTTTTTTAAACACCTCATAATTTCCTACTTTACACATTTGGTACTCATTTGGAATATGCCATCAAAACAGCCTTACCAATTAGTTTTTAATTGCACCTGAGAGGATCAATGGAAGACTATGCAGGGTAAGCTGTCTCCTTTTTTTACTGGTAATAAGACTGCTGTTCTTGATATATGTTTCAGGGAGAGCTGCCAGCCTTCTGCAAAGTCACTTTAATGATTCTCTTACAGTAGGTGGCAGGCACTGCGGAAAAACCAAACCACAGCAAAATCAGTTTATACCTACAAGGTCACACAGCGAGGAACCTCACTGTTCTTTATTGATAAATATTGCCTTCATTCCTTGGCTCCTTTTTCCTCACTCGCTTATGATGCCATTTTCTTCCCCTCACTCATTTTTTTCTGTTTCTTTCAGACGAAGTGAAAGCCTTGGCTTTAGAGGTGCATGGGGGCAGTTGATGTCTGACCAAAGGTGGATTTTTTGCACCGAGGGAGACAAAGATGCAAGCCCACACGGTTACATTGTGAACCAGAGGACTGTGTAATTTCTATCATTCACTGCTCTTTTTTCCCCTCCTCTCCTCAATCCATCCCTTGCCCTGTGCCCCTCCCACACACTGGTAGGAAATGTAGCCTCAAACCGTCACCACCCACAGCAGGAGCTCAGAGATCACAGTCTGCCACGAAAATACTCCCCCATACAATGATTCCAATTCCGTCACTTCCATGTGGTCGCACATGCATCGGGTTGGATCTGTGCATCATGCACGGCGAGGTGTTTCATGTCAGCGTCGCTGCAAATCCCAATGCTCCAAAGCCTTGCGGTATGGAAATGATTCACCATTAAACACCCTTACATTTACATGCACACACAAGCATACACATGCCACAACACATGTACACATGCCACTTTGTAGAAAGGGATATGAGAGGCAATGTCACAGTCGTCCTCGACAGGCTCATGGCTCTTCCTTTCAAGACGTCTTGCGGGACGTCGCTGAAGGGCCACAATGGGTTTTGAAACAAAGAGGCATCAGTATAAACAAAGGCGCTATAACAGCTCAACTCTACTGAAAGAATGCACAGCGCTGCGTGGAAGACTTTGGGATTACAATCACATGTGATCTATGATTCATGAATGGTGTTGATAAATTTATGGATGTCTGCTGGAGCCGTTTTCTCTGCAGCAGCAGCGGCAGCAGCAGATGTGCGTAATATGAAGCAGTCGTCCCTGTGGAGTTTTCTCCTTTTGGATTTATCCTGCTTCTCTCCAGTGTTGGTATTACAGAGAGTCCTTTATGTAGCATCACAGTTCACAGTAGTGGTTTATTACTCAACAGCAAAGTGAATAGCCAGTGTTAGAACTGGTAGCTAGCTCCTGTTGGCTTAAGCAACCACAGATGAAGACTGTCTTTTTGCTCGGCAGTTACATCTTTTGAACGCTGAATTAACTGGCTAACATTAGCTGCTGCCATTAACACCATGTCTTCACTTTGATGCTGGGTGATAAACTGAGCTCATAACTCCGCCTAGCCAGGTAGCCAGCTACGTATAGGTAGTGTGCAGTTTGTGCAGCTTTGTTAAGTGTCTGTGCACTGTGTTTATTTGCAGCAGCAGCGAGATAGTCGAGTAATAATTACTTTGACATTGTTCTAGCTAAGAGGTGCTCAGAGCTAAGGTCTAGTCCACAACGCAAACTGCGTTTTAGGTCACTGAAAACTGACCTTTTTGAAAACTCCTTCCAGGGTGAAGATGTTCAGAAAATCCATTTTCAGTGTTGACGTGTAAAAACGGGTCAGACGGAGCGTTTGAGAAACGATGAAGTCATCGCCTCAATTCACGCGTGCTCACTGCTGTTGCTTTGTGTAGCAAAGAGCATGCTCCTGAAACAACAACGGCAAGGGTGGAGTACTGGTTCGCTTACGTTTGGTTAGCACTGCTAGGTCTAATTACAAGTTGGCAAATAACTACAAATAAATAAATAATTAGCTACTCTTTTTAAGTTACGACCGACAAAGGAAGATAAGCTCACTACGCATGCTCAGAATATTCTTCTGTGGTATTTGACGTATCGTTGACATAGACTTTATTGTCACCTGCTGACCCGGCATGCTTGTTTTTGTTTTTTGTTTTTTTATTCAGTTTATTTCTCAGGGACAGTGCATATTAATAACCATTTCTGTAAATATGCCAGAATTAGCCAATAGGCTGGTTTTGCAGGTGTAAAGTAGGCAGCCTAAAGCAAACCTAAACCTATTAAAACAATAATCATCATAATGTAAGGCACATCAATTACAGTAAAAGCAGAACACAGACATGGGCAGCAATAAAAGCAGGACAAATTATGGTTGAGAAAACAGACATGAGCAAAGACAGACGCAGAGACAGATATGAGCAACAGGACAATGGTAGCACTAAGGTAAGTAAAACAACATGGCAGTTTAGCAGCATATAAGTTGTGTATTGACAGAAAGCATCCAAACTGGTGCTGACAGACTTGGTGGCTTGTAAGCCATGTTCTTAACTGCCCAGAAAAGGACCTGTAAGTGGTGAGTTCCCTGATGTGGACTGGTGCAGCATTCCATTCATGTGCTGCTTTAATTGAAAAGGCAGATTGGCTGAAAGCAGATTTTCTTAGTGGGATAATGCAGTTTCCTCTTGTGACTCCTCTCGTAATCTGATTTGTTTTTACTAACAGACAAACTGAGTGGGGGAGGAGCCATGTCATGAATAATTTTATATGAATAATTTATGTTTGAGCGTTTTAAAAACTCCCTGCGTACGTGTGGACGAGGCCTAAATCTGGTAGCAGTTGTTGAGCTTGCTTGCTCAGGAGGCAGGGGGCATGTGATTGGCTGGAAGGTGAGAGAGCAGTGACAACACCACTGTCATGAAAAGCAGACTTTTGAAAAAGGCCATTTTGACGAAAATTTCTATTATGAAATAAAAAAATGAACTCCTATAAAACTAAAATAAGAATGATGAAATACCATTTAATAATGCATTTTTATCATTTCTTAAATTATTTCACAAATGAGGGTTTTTTTTTCTATATTTTACACAATTGTGTATTTCCTAATTTCTTATTTATCTATTTAACATTGAATACTTGTCTCCATAGTTAGGCACATACAAATCAATACTTGATGTATTTTTTAAATGTTAGTATCTTGACATCAATGTGCTCTCATGACCGTAAATCTCCCTAAAGGAAATGAGCTACAGTACATGAATTGCATTTCAGATGTGAAAAGTAACTGAGCCCATTCATCTCTTAAATGTGCTACTCTTAAACTACACTACATATAACATGGCCCAACAATCAATATGAAATGCACATAAAATGTATTGATTACTCATACAGAATGTGGTATAAAAAGAAAGCCGTCTCTTTTACAAGCAGTGGCTTATAATGGCCTCCCCTGCCAGCCATTTCAAATGACTTATATCGGGCTTCATATTCAAAAATCAACATTAGCACAGCAGATGTTAGCAGTCTGCACTGAACAGCATAGACAACGATAGAGTCACAGTGAGCTCTGCACCAGCATGACACCAGTGTCGAAAGCAATGCGAAAATAAATACAAATCTTTTCCTATTAGTTAGCAAAGTATTAACTTATGTAAAATACACTGTATACTCATACTACAAGATATATTTTCACTGATTCAGGCAACATGAAACAACAAAACATGAAACAAAACCACACATCTCGATAGTCTCCTGACAGCCTTGTTTATTTCAATTTCCAATGAGAAAATCCACCCGTCTTTCCTACATCATGTAAAGTCCCAGGAGTGTTATCTGATACGCTCCTCACTTGAATATGCAAAAAAGGGGTATTTGTTTGAAGAGGCTCGCTAATGCTGCTGACACTCCCGTGTGTGTGTGTGTGCGCCCGTGGCAGCCAGTGTCCATGGGAATAAGGATGAAGTAGGTGGATTAACATGTTTGGACAGGGAGACTGATTGTTTGAACAGTGTCGCAGAGTGAATGACTGACTGACTAAAGAACAACATTGACTCTTATGTAGAGTGAGAGAGATTGCCCTGGGCTCTAGCCTCAACAGTGTGTGTGTATGTGTGTGCGTGGTTGTAGCCAAACTTGTATATAAATTCCTTGGTTTGAAGAGTGGACAGCATAACGCTCACTTATCTGCAACTGCCTCTGTGTGTACGTCCAGTTGCATCATGTAGTGAAACAGCTTGAAGCAGCAACATATAAATGAAACATGACACCACAGGGCTATCTTTTAAACAGTGGGAGTATTACTACGGTTTAGTTTGCAAGCTTGTTTTGTCTTTTGATGCAAGCTGCATACATAATACAGAAGTATCTTCCTTATGGAATTAGCATATTACAGCATTACATAAACAGTATCAAAGAGATAAGTGTGTCAGGGCACGTTGCAGGGTTCGACCAGCTCCAGGCTGTAGGTGTACACGTTTGAAGAGCTGAACCCGTATTCCTTAAAATCCACACATACAAGCATCCAGAAACTGGGCTCACCTTTATCAGACTGCTAAAAGTTAAATTTCAGACTTAAACTTGTGAATAAAAGCTAAAATATTGCATTTCTTGCGGCTTAAAAATGCCTATAAATTTAAGAGCATTTCAGAGGTCTCTTAGGTAAGGAAGATTTAAAACGCCGGAATGAAAAACAAATCAAACAAATAAAGTGAACTACAACACACATTGATATTTGTATTTCATTTTATACTGTAAAACTTGAATTAATATTAATATAAATTTATAGCCCGGGCTTTTATTTGCTTCAATCAACCTGCCTTTTTTGGGACAGGCCTTTAATTCCTTTTGCACAAAACTCTTACCCAGCAAAGATGGGAAATACTATCAAATTGATTATTTAAACCAGTATGAATATTACGTATAAAAATTAAATCTTCATTTGATGAGCAAAGTTAGCAGACAGTGAGCAGTGGACTATATTATATATATAATATTCACAGCTTGGATTCATTTTTATGATTTTTTGATTCTTTTGATCGGTGGACCCTTATGGAGTAAAAGAATATAAATAATCGAGAAATGGACACACATTCGGACTTAATGACCGCTTCAAAAGTAGGTTGTTTTTTTTTGTCTCTCTTGTTTACCGTGCCCATAAATCTGAATGAATTATACTTTGGTGCTCATGGTTTCTGTAAAATGAACTGAACTATTGAATTGTGGAGAATCTAACCGATCTAATGATGTGGAGCATGTCCATATTGACAGAAGTTTAAACTGCTAGATCTAAGCAGAACTAGCTCAAGCGGGCGACCCGGTGGGCTTTAAGAGGTACATCCAAAGAACTTCTATAAAAACCAGATAAGTCATCTAATTGAGACCCGTGTTTATTTGTCAAAACGTGTGGCCACACCTGGCCATTGAAATGCAATACATCTCTTCACTTTGCTTTCTGTGTTGTCATTTGATTTTAATGTGGCATGGAAAATCCATGTCACAATAAAAAACAATTAATTCACTTATCAAAAACAAAAAGCTAAATAATTGTGCTTTAATGTCTGTTTTTTCTTTAATAGTGGAACAGTAAATGCATACATAAAAAGGGAATACATGTCGCAGTATTATATTCTATTTCATTTTCTTTCTGTGTTTGAGTTATTTCAATTTAGGCCTTTTAAATCTTCCATACTTGGTTGGTTTGGGGTAGATTCTAGATGGCAGCAGTACAGAAACAGAAGTGAGTACACCTTCTGAGGCATGTTTTGGAGTGAATAATATACAAAATATAATTGGAAAGTAATAATATGTTAGATGAGGTAATATGTATAATTCAGAATAGGGTTGTTTTAGCCTATTACTTGGATTTGTTTGAACATTTGACAGGATGCTAAACCACTTTCTCTCTACATGCTGTAGGGGTGCAAACAAGAAGAATAAAGCTGGCACAGATTTTGCTGGAATCCGTTGCATCTTGTGTATCATTGTGGTACTAAATTATCCTTATTATATGTTTTCTCTGATGTACATGTAGCACATCTACCAGCAGTAGAGTGTCTTTCCTGCTCTAGTTTGCTCTTCCTTTTGCTTCCATTTCAGCCAATTTACTATGATTTAATCCATATTTATACATTCATCTAGTTTAAATATATAAGAAAACAATAATAAGGATTTTGTAAGGATTTTTTTTAAGAATGAACAATATGGTAGTAGATGTATGATAAATTATTGTGTCTGGTGGCTGTTTCTGCTCAGACAACTAGTCATTACACAACAATCTAATACACAACAATCTAATATATTTAAATGGAATACAGAATACAATACAAAATCTAAAATACAAATATGGATTAAATGATAGGAAACTGGCTGGAAATGGAAATGAAAGGAAAACCAAACTGGAGCAAGAAATAAATTCTGCTGCTGGTCTGTGAAGGACATCAGAGAAAACATTACAAGAATTTAGTAGCGTACTGGCTAGTGTAGACAGGGAAGATGCATGGAACGAGCAAAATCAATGCCAGTTTTATTCTTGCTGTTTGCGTCTCTAAATAATGCCAAAAAAGAAAGAAAAGGAGATATTTTACACTCATTCTAAAAAAGTTTCAGATGTGTGCGCTCAACTCTGTTTCTGTATTGTATGATCTTCTCTTAACCAACTTCAGAGACCTCTGGAGCTCTCTTAACTTTAAGAGTAGTACAAAATCAAACTTACTGGAATTTGATAAATATGGCCCAAATCATTAAAGGGGAATTCCACAGATTTTACACATCAAAGTCTCTTACAGGTCTTGGGGAGTACTACTGCATGTAAGTTGCATAAAGCCTTGTGGCTGCACAGGGAGCTGTGTGTAGTCTGATAAATTGCCTCAGGTGATGTCACTTGAGGCAACGTCAGCTGGGTCTGAAGTTGTTAGTTACTTGGAGTAAGGAGTAAGAAAGAAGTGAGCTTACCACACCGCTGTAGCCCTCTCCTCATCTCTGCTTGAGGCTACATCAGGCCACTGCTACCATAACACACCCGAATTTCCAACTGCACTGTCGGTGGTCAAGTTGCATTGTGGGTAATGTAGGGTCACTATTTTGACAAAGAAGAACAATGCATGGACTAAAAAAGGCAATATCTCTGGTTCTGCTGCATCGATTTTAGGACCTATTTTTTATGGAAGTACTCTTTTAACTGACCTGCCTGCCGAGCAAGCACGCATCCGTACATCCATCGTCCGTGGACACAACTGCCTACAAAGTTGTCAGATTTCCCCTGAAGACACACTGTCTCTGCACTATTCAAGGGCTTTGAGTTTCCGATCACACATGTGGATTCTCGTGTCCGTGCACAGCATCCCTATGGTTACACTCACAACATTTTAAAACTCAGCTGGAAAATTCCAAAAATAAAAAATAAAATAATCACAACAAATTATGATGAATTACAGCAAGAGCTATGGGACCGGAGATATTTGGCCAACATGGATACCGCTGAAAACTACAGTGTCCAAGCTGTATCTTAAGCTGTGCCAATCCCGCTCCTTTGACCTCATTTGAGGAGCTTTAACTGTGTTTGGCCGTGCTCAGACAGCAGACAGCAGGAGGTCCACTCCTGGCACAGTAGGCCACACGACCAGATGGAGAACTAGATAATTATAGTTCTGTTCAATGGGATCACTGACCACTTCAAGTCATTTTTGGCCTGATTGTACTTTTGAATCGATTTGAAAACTTACACGGCCATTTTATATGCTAAACAAGGCAGAAAAAATATTATATAAAGCATCTGGAATCTGTGTGACTTTGTGTGGCTGCCAGTATACAATAAAGGTATTGTTCGGTTTATTTTTTCAAATCATTAAAAGTTGACTTCTCTGATAAAAGTTTTTAGCCAACAGTAATGCAAAGCGGGATCATTCTGTGCAGGCCTTGGCTGAGAGCTGTGATCACATATGTCTGGAACATCAGCGGATGAGGACTTCCAGCCAGTCTTTTCAGATGTTGGAAACATTCTCTGTCCTAATTGGGGGATGAGGTTCTCCATCATTTTTTAATCATAACTTATTGCTATTTCCTGTGAATCATATTTGTGGCCAATTGTAGTCAAACCGTGGATGAGATATTGTATTGCAGTCCAGGAGCAGAGTCACAGGCAGTGTGCGAGTGTGTTAGCTTGTGTGTCCAGCTTTGCTCGTGACTTAATTTGTATCTATTATCACCACTTTTTCTAAGCCGTGACCAAAATGGCAGGGGGACAAATTTCTTCGAAGGCCATTAAGCACAATCTAATGAGTGTTGATGCATTTTTAAGAGACACCCTTGGCCGGAAATGCAGCGCTGCCTTCCTCATAAGTCCAATTTAATCTTTTTCTCATTATGAATTATGGTACAGTGCTTGAGGTGTGTGTGTGCGTACGTACGTGTGTGAATGAGAGAAAGGCCAGAAAGCAGATGCTGCCGTCTTCACATCTTTCCAACCAGCAGGTCCATCAGGTTACCACATATGCAGACAAATACACACACACACACCATATTCCTTTCTCAGTCAAGCTGGCTACACTTGTGGTGTAACACAAAGCTACTGTCTGTATATGCTTGGATTCATACCAGAGGTGAGTATGGCTAAACCAGAAGTTCTTACTGTGTGTTCAGACAGAACGCAAACTAATTGCTTAAAAAGTCAATGGAAAGCCGCTATTATACGCCAATTTGCCCCTGGCAGCGTGAATTGACACGTCTGCACAAACTGAAAATGTTTCAACTTGAGCAAAACATTTGCGCGTAACCCGGGGCTTTATGATTCTGCTTCATTAACGTACAAAAAAAAAAAAGAAGAAAAAGGAGAGAGACTGGAGAAAGAACTGGAGTTTGTGGTGAGGTTTTGTATTCAGTCAGAGGCTGAGCTCTCCTCACACATTGAGAGTGACCCACAGGGTGTTGGTGTGTGTGAAAGAGGAGGACAACATCTGATAACACACACAAACCTCTTTTTGGATGATCCATTTTCCATTAAGAGTCCAGCTTCAAAAGTATTCCCTGGCTCCAGGCCTCTGCCATATAACCAAGTAATAGAGACTCCAAGTTTCCTTCCAAAAATCCCTCAGGAAACTTATTTCTGATACAAATAGCATCATTTCATATTCTGGAATGTTTTGTGCATGTTCAGTTTACTAAGCTTTGGTATTTAAATGATATCTCTGACGTATATTACTGCAGTAATAATCAATGTCAGGATAACATCCATTTCCACTTTGCTAGAAGTGTCACGTTGGTATCATTTAGCAGCACAAATAATGAAGGTTTTGGGAAAGCTACTCTCAAATTTATATCTAGTAGGACATATAAGATATGTCCATCTGTTAACAGAGGTGAAACCATAGGGTATACGTGGTTTGGACATCCTATGTCATCCTATGTAATAGTGAATTGTTTTAACTGAATTTGTGAACCCTTGAAGTTTTTGAAATTGCAACTTTACATTGTGAAAAATAAAAATTTCAAGGAGGAGAATTCCAACCACAAAAATTCAGATGATTTTTTAAGGTAAAAGTTTAACATGGTGATAGTGATTAACTTTCACAATTAGAAATGAAGCTGCTTGTGAAGACACAAATCTCTATCTTTATTTACTTCCCTTTGTGTGCAGTGGGAGGAGGTACAGCTCTCCTGGCCATGTTCTTTTGAAACAGAATTCACTGCTGTCAAATCGCGCATGATTTTCAAGGTGTCAGGCTTTAATGTTGGATCATGAGGCAAAAATAACGTCAGTCGAGCTTTATCCTGCGCTGGCCAACAGATCTGATGAAACCTGATGAAAAGACGATAAACCTCGCTGAATGTCGAAATTAAAACTATTCATTAAAACTGCCGACACCTCCGTGGCTGTCACAGATAGACTGTTTACATTTTGGCAAATCTGCATCAAAG
>NTHP01000313.1:326504-339737 GCA_003416845.1 Oplegnathus fasciatus | reverse complement strand
TGTGTTTCCATTGACTGACTTATTATGACTGTAAGAAAAAGTGTTGTGATGTTTGTGGCAAGTCGTGTCAATCGGTGACAGGAGAAAAAAAACATTATCACTGTAAAAAATTCAGATGTTCTTACACGCACACACACACACACACATTCACACACATATTTGTCCATTTCTTCAGGTAGGACTACTTCTGCTTGAAACACATCATCATTTCAAAATGTAAATGCCACACAGACCACTTGATTGATTGTTTAATTGACTGGCTGATTGACCGATTCGCCTTAAATGTGCACTGACCCGCATTTGCCATCTAAACATCAATAAATCATTACTGCATCAATTTTGAGACATTAGTATAATTGCTGTAATCAGATGAGACCACTGACGAGAGGATTGGCAGCCAGCTTTACAGCATTTCACTTTGTGTGAAAAAGCACTTCCAACCTGCTTATCCTCTTAAGCGAAATGCAAAACAAACATGTGGAGCGCTGCCAGGTAGAGGGGCACAATTAGCAGCATCCATGTGGCAGGAAGCAACAGGGTTTACGGGAAATCTACTTCTAATTGAATAAGAATTATCACTACAGTAACAGTAAGACTGGTGTGAGATTGGGGCCATTTTGTTGGTTTTCCATTGAGTTGTTTATTTAGAAGTGTAAACCAGTGTGTAACAGAATATATGCAGCATTTGGGAAAAATTCGATTTCCCTTTTGCAAGTCATAACAGGCTCATTTTTCTTTGCTCATTGACCATAAAGTCATGATGCATGACTCTCAAATTTTGGACAAACTTCTGATTGATTTTGTTGCGGAGTTTCCCGGCTCCAGCAGCATTAACCAAAGGAAGTTGCACACTGGACAGCTGCTTGGCTTACATCAAGCAAAAGGCAATGAGCCGTGCCTTCCGTGAGGGAGAGGCCTGAAGCTAATTCATGCAAATCAAGAAATCTGAAATTCATAAGTCATACCTGATAATTGGCCGAACGCTGTGCCTCTCCGCCAATTAGTCATTTTTGTAGAGCGAAAAGGGTCACCCAAGGAGAATCGGCGGCGAGACACACACACACACACACAGGTTTACCTCAGGGCCGACTCATACTGATACTGGCTGATACTCATTTCCAACTCTGCTTTGTTTGAGAGAAGAAATCAATACTTCATTGTGGAATACAATAAAGGAGGAAAACAAAACAAAAAAAAAACACTAGGAAGATATTTTTCTCAAAACAGCATAATAAAACACACAGTGTGTCAGCTGCCTGGTAATTAAAGCACTTAATATGTGTAAACATTTGTCAGAGGGACCCTCATTTCAGAATGTCTTTTTATATGTCTAATTAAATACAAAATGAATTGTTTAGCATATATAAGGTAGCTATATTCTCATACATAACCACAGAGTTTGAGATGCAGTGTAGATGCATGTTTGTCTTTTTCTCAACTGATCATCAAAATAAAGGCCTGTTTTATTGTCATGTTCACAGAAGTATTTTGTGCAAATCATTTTTAACAGGATCAGAAAACATTTAAGCAGTTGTCTGTATTAAAACACATGTCAGACATTTTGAGAGTGTTAGCAGATTCTAACCCTGTTCAAATTTTTATTGGTTAGACAGTCTTTTTATGACCCCTTTTTCCATCTGGATCCCAGTTTGTGCCGTTAGGAATACAAATAACAAGAGCCAAATTTAGATTGACATCGGTCATGATGACATCTTAAAGCCTGCCCCATTCATGACTAATTTTAAAACATCCTACGTCTCATATTTATTCCTCTGCCTTTGAAGCTGCTCAGCAGGTCTTTGGAAATAGACCTATACTGAGTGTTTGTGCATTGTAGGCATGGCAACATGGGACATTGGTTATCTTTTGTGTTTTATGTATGTACTTTATAAATAAATCAGCTGTCACTACTTGGACTGAAGACAGCCATTGTTGGAAAGTAACTAAGTATATTTACTCTGCTGTATTTCTACTCCACTACATTTCAGAGGAAAATATTGTACTTTATTCACCACTGCATTTACCCGACAGCTTTAGTTAATAGGGACTTTAAGATTTTACATTAAAGTGGCTATAATCGATAGTTTTACAATGACAATGAGAAAGCAATGAGAAAGGGGTGAACAACAAGAGTGCATACAGACAACAAACACATAAGACACATAAGTTCAACTTGCTCAGCGGTGGCTCCTGCAGCAACACTCACTGTTCCTTTACGCTGAAAAACCCTATGGCTGCTTCATCCCTCTTGTCCAGGTGTGTGAATGTGGTGTGTGCTGATAAAATCATGATAACTAGATTTATCAAAGCAAAATCGATGTATTTTTGTCGATGAAAGGACAACCGAGTGCAACAGTGTCACGTCAACAAAATGAACCCAAATCTGGACAGAAAGAGGGAATAAAAAGCTCTTGAAAGTGATCAATTCTATGGGGTGATTTTTGTTCTGCTGCACACGGCGCTTCCATCTTTCAGATGTAGATTGTGGCGCTGTAAACAATATTTGGCCCACAACCCAGGCTATACAATGTCCCGAAACACTTTAATATACTAAGTCAATATTTCATAAGCTTTCATGCCAAAATATTCTTATTTTATCAGATGACTAGAATATAATATCTCCGCCCAACTGTGCTTTCTCTGGATGCCAACAGTGCCACGCGCAGGTACAGCTGGAATAAAACGGCTTTGGGCGAAATCCTGGGTTTGCAGAATTGTTGACGGTTACCTCTGGTGAGTAAATTGATTTACATGTAACATATTTAAATGAACTTAAATGTGACCTGTTTTAAGGATAATATCTGGCTCTCTGACTCACCTTGCCCAAAATGCACCGTTCATAAAGGGTCCAGAAGGAATGAGGGATGATGGCAGAGTGTGTCTTGTGTATAAATTTTCATTTTCATTTGTTCATGAAGTCTGACATGCAGAGGAGGTAAAAAATAATTGTGCATTTTAGCTTGTAAAAAAAAACCAAAAAAAAAACAACCCAAGAACTGTGATTTGTCATCAATCATATTTGCAACAGTTTCAAAGATGGAGACTTTTCATCTATATTTCTCTCAAAAACTGGAGATGAAAGACCAGACTTTTCATGTCAGGTTGTACTGAAGCATCAAAGAGGTATTTCATAGCAGGACGCCTCTCTCTCTCTTTCTCTTTTTCCCTCCCTCCCTCCATCACTCTGTTGGCTGTCTGTCAGCATTTTTCCCTTTTAACTAGCCTTTCCACTCCTGTGTTGTCATATGGGTTTTAGAATAAATGAAAGCAGGAGCTCTACAGATGGAATATGTGACACACAGAGTATAGATCTGACATGTTGACCAAGAGGAAATCAACAGATTTGTTGCTAACATCCTGCTTTGTTAAATCCTTTATAGTGGCAACATTTGAGGGTTAACTAGGGCAGTTTTGAACCAAACCAACACTGCACCATTTAAAGCCTCATTATCAGCCCGAGGCCAGACTTTTGTCCTTTTGGAGCTCAGCCACTGAGACCAATTCCATTGTCACGTCCACATCCAATCAACAAACACATCTTCAAGCAGCCAATATCAACATGATATGTTCTGGACTTGATGCAGTAGCATCCATTGTGATACTGTGATTTAATACAATGTGATGCGACAGTAAAGGCTTGCATTGTAATTGTTATGAAGAGAAAAAAACGACTGCTACCTTACGTGCTTCAATAAATTATGAACCAAACCCCATGTTGCTGTAGAATGAAGTGACACAAATTCCATGTGGCCTGCGTTGAGGATTTTGTAGGACAAATGCATTGATCAACATATTTCCGGAGGAGCGCACTAAGCGTAAAGACCCTGTCCCTGAATCTCTGACAGCTCTGACGTCTCTTTCAGCCGGCACACTAGCGGCCAGCATGGCGCTGTGTGCGGATGTCTTTTAGTTGAGTGACAGGCCAGGGACATGTAACGTTTGTGTGTGTGTGTGTGTGGGTGAGCCTTCACACTCATGATGAGGGGAAGGGGGAGACAAGAACAGCCAACCGAGGGAGATAAGAAAAAATGAGAGAAATACACAATAAAAAAATATTTGCTAAAACTGAAAGATACATGTCATATCTGGGTTTAGGCAATGAATCTGGAATTTCGTTTTCTATGATTTGCTCCCAACCTCAGGTTAAGGTTTTTAAAGTTTTCCAGAATATTCCCATCTAAACACTGCTGTACAAGTGGAATTAACAAAAAGAATAAGTCCTCCAAATTAAAAAACCAAATACACTGTTTGTCCATGCCCTCTAGAACGACAGTGTTTCCTGATCTAGCGTCCCTATCAGCATGACGACGTCATCTACCTGTGCCCTTCAAAACCGCTACAAATCACTGTTGAAACATAAATCTGTTTATGTTGAGGAAATATCGTGGTTTGGGTTAAAAGGACTACTTCACTAAGTTTAGGGGAGCTTCATCATCATGGTGGCGATAACAAAAACTTGGTCAAGGTTATCCAATAATTGTGGTCTTGCTTTAAAAAAACAATGCTGACTGTCATTTGGAAACAGGATGCAGCTGTCTCCCGTGCTAACAGTCCGATGTGTCATTGACAACCATCCATGCTCCTGTCATAATTACTTCGACTGCTAGAGGGCTTTGTCACTTGAAAGTAAATATATGTCATTTTGGGGCACTTGCTGAGACGACTGATGCTGTCGTCTACTCTTGGGAGGACTGTCTCGAACAGAAACACCTGGTGCAGCTACTTCTGTGTTTGATTATGGCTCCTGTCACTGTCACAGATTCTGTAATGTTTTGGTGATTTTTTTTTTTTGCACATTTTGGGAAATACACTTAGATAAGAAAATTGATACCACTCTCATGTCTGTACACTAAAACCACAACTTGTCTTGTGAGTGAGCCAGGCTAGTCGTTTCCTCCTGCTTTCAGTTTTTATGCTAAGCTGAGCTAATTGTCTCCTGGCTTTCATACTTACTGGACGTATATGAGAGCAGCATAAATGTTCTCATAGCAAGAAATCAAATAAACGTATTTTCCAAATTCTGATCTTAACCACAATTGACATATTGTACATTTCCTGTGCTATTACATCATACGTGAGTATACATTTACGCTAAACAGTCCAGCAGGAGCAGCTGTGTCCAATATTACAACTGTATCCTGTCCAAACATGAAACAGAGCTCACTCCCATAAATTCCAGCATTATCAAAACTGTAATACTGCCAAACACCCTTAATCCATTTTATTCTTAAGATATAGCTTCATCTCGTGTCATTTTTTACAACCCAATACAAAGTACCTGTTCAGCGACCAACCCCAATTTCTGACACAATTACCCCCTTGGACCCTGCATGCCTCTGGTCCCGTCTTCAGAATTGCGTGAACCCTTCAGGCCAGACAGCATCAATAAGTGTCTGACAGGCCTTGGAGGAGCCCCATTCCCAGACAGTAGTGGCAAGATAAAAGACAAATGAAGAATAATTGACTCACAGCTCTCGGCCAAAGGGATTAGTATGACTGAACTCTTGGGATCTCTTCCACTTTCTCTCTCTCAATCTCTGTCTGTCTCGCTCCCTCCTCATCTGTCTCCCTGTCTCGTTCGCTGCTCTGCTTCTCGTGGCACCACAAGCACCACCCCAGAACCGCACTGTCCATTAATACCCAACAGAAAGGAAAAACTTATTAAAGACATCAATAAACGTCATTAGAATCCGAAGGGAAGTAAGTGACCTCATTTGAAATGGCAACTCAGAGTTTGCCGAGGGACTGAACTGTGCCTCTGCTAATATTGAATCTGGTTTTTTTTTTTGTTCTCCTCTCTCCTTCATAGGCATCACACACATTTCAAAAAGTGATGCAGGGAAAATGAGAATATGAAGACAGACACATTTGACACAAACAAATATAATTCAAGGTACTCGAAGTTTCTCTTGTAAACACATTGTTATGCAGAACACCGTGATACTTTTGTCTGCGTTTGAAGCAGCTCATTATTTTCAAGGGTTTATGGAATCCAACAATCTCACCAGTCAGTCAGATCAATGATACGTCTATTATTCGCAGAATCTGCTGTGTCATATTAAGATGTTTTTGTTCCTGTCGTGGAAGGACTTTGTTACATAAGAAGGCAACTGCGATCGGTGTGTTACCCGAGAAGACTGTGAACTTTTTCGTAACCCTGATGAGTTGTTAATATTTCTTCATGCAGCACAGCAGTCGGCACTGAGGGTAATTGGGGAAGAAGAGTTAAAGAAAAGAGATAGGATGTATTGTATTGCTGGAATGGGAACTTGTGTGCCCTGAATTTGAAACCATTTCTAGTAATGAATACACGTGTCAATTTTGTGATAAGCATGTGCACACTCACCTCCATTGGCTGCATTAACCTAGTGGGCCTCGGGGCAAAAAGTTAGCTTAACTTACATGAAGACTGGAAATAGAGGGAAACAGCTAGCATTTTGGCATTGGTATAAAGGTAACAAAATCCACCTACCAGCACCTCTTAAGCTCACTAATTAACACATTTGCTAAGCTAAGCTGAGCTAACTTTCTGCTGTTGATAGGTTTACATTTAACATACAGATATGACAGTGGTATCAATCTTGTCATCTTACTCTCTTCTAAAGAAAACAAATAAGCATATTTTTCCAAAATGTAAAACTATTCCTTTAATTATGGGCCTTTTTCACTATTGAAACTTAACAACCATTAACTGGTTTGAAAAATAGCTTACTACTGGAAACACTTCCCAGTAATAAAAGTAATAAAAACTGAAAATAAGTACACGACCTGGCAATGAGGCTAAACTAGTAGTGTACTCCCCAATACTGTGCAAACAATATACAGGTTATAGAGACATGCATCGCAAGGCAGCAAATATGGCACATCCTGCTTTATTGAGGCCGTGATGCCTCTGCTGCTTGGATTTAGTATCATCTCCCGAGCAGTGCCAAAATCCTGTTCCCGGAATGCATGCCCCAAAACAGGCCGAGAACAGTGGAAGCAGAAGCAGAACCTGTGACCGATGGCTACATGTTACAATACGGGCTGTTAAGTTCCTACAGAGGACAAGGCCTTTTATGTAATAATGAAGGACCTGCCTTGGCTGTCGTGATATTTTCTTTAATAGAATGTAACACTGGATGTACACTTGCCATACGTCTCCAGACCTTTGTTAGGGTGTGATGAATCCCTTGTTTACTGTGTTGTAGCATTCTTCAGGGGGGCAGATGGTGGCAGTGACTTCTTGAGCTCCACCTCCCTCACTATCACTATGGCACCCTATTTCCATCCATCTATCCATGCACTGGTCTATGGTCCATTCACCCGACCACCCGCCTATCCATCCAACTACAAACCATTATGGAACATTATCATTTAGTCTGTCTAGCTAAACGCTGCCAGTGGCCTCACATTGCCCAGTATCCTCCCCTGATCTCCCTTGCTCCCACTACTAAAGACCTGGAACACCAAGTCCTCTCTCCTGGGTCCATGTAGGCCATCTGTGCTCCAGACAGGATGGAAAAGCAGTGTTGAGCTGCTGCCTGCATGCAGGATGTCCAGGGCGACACAGATCAATGTGAGGGGTGTGGATGAGTGAGTAAAATCAGCATTGATTGCCAGGAGGCGGCACGCTGCCAAGAGGGGCCAAGGCTTCACAACACCCACGGAGGGCCTCGGGGGGTGATGATTGCCAGAGCCGGGAGATTCATGTTTGTGTGTGTGTGAGAAATACTTGTATGTTTTTGATTTCTTTATGCATTTATATGTTACCTCACCAGGTTATATTAAAATGGAATCAATTGAATGCATGCGAAATTCTCATTAATGCTACACAAATTCAAACATTCCTCACAAGTTGTTAGTCTGTGGTGGCCAATAAACGAGTAGCACTTACAAGGATTACAATGGTTTTTCAATACGTGTATTCATTAAAAAAAATCCTGTCATAACAGCCTAACGATACATTCTATAGCCCCTGTGTGCTCCTCTAGATTGGCATATCTCATTATTTCTCCCCCCTGCTGATTCTCAGGACATCACTGCAGCTTACAAAGGATTTGAAACCCAAGGAAGGCAGAAATTGAGCAGAAGATCTGACCCTCAGCAGCTGTTTGAATAGCACCAAGTTCAGCTGGAATATGAAGACACTTGATTGATAAATTGATTTAGTAATCTGAAGAATTCTAAAGATCACTATTCCCTATATTATGTGTTCACTAAGCTGCAATTTGTGCAATTCTGTGTAATAAAAGAGATATCCAGTCATTTTAAGATACTGTTTGATGGATAATCCCCAGTCGCAGCTTGTACCGAGAGGTGGCCAATTTAACATCTGATGTACAGTCGTGATGTGTACCAAAACTGTACCACTGATGGAATGGAGGGTGCACTGATAACTAGGCTCCAGCTGTCTTAAAGACACTGCAGGCCCATACATCAAAGTTAAAGTTTTAAAAAAAAAAAAAACATCCTTAAATATTGTTCAAATTCAAACTTTATCAGGACTATGTAGGTGTGGTTTGATTACATATTTGACAGTGGTCTGGCGGCGTGAGCAAACACCCATCAACTGTCACCAGATTCTGATTCAAATATTGTTAAATTCTGATTGGTGCACTTAGAGGAACACAGACAAAACGCACAAAATATAAAAATGAAATTACCTCAATTGAAATACCCAAACATTCTAACTTTAGCAGAAAATTGTGTGTTCATGTGGGACCCCCATTGCTCATTGTAAGAAGCTGAATGGGGAAATAGTGCCTTAACTACCAGCTGTTAGCATTTATTTGATATCTAACCATGACACCTATTGACCTTAACCAAGTAGTTTTTGTTGAAAAAGCCTCAACACCACTCTATTCACCACATTAATTAAACATGAAAAAATGTCAGAATTTGTCAGGCTTTAGCTGAATTGTCCTTTATCAACATACAGTTTGGCAAATGATTTGCTATATATTAACTATCATCAACAGTTAAGATTAACTGACTATTGATTAATCCAAACCAAAGATAACTTCATTAACTACTAAAGATGTTTGACTTACAGTAAATCCCAGAGCAACATTGTCCGATGTCTCATGAGTTATTGTGACGTGACATGATTTGAATACAGCGATTTAATTGTCCACAGTGAAGTTCCACAGAAAATTAAAACACTGTTAATGACTTCCTCACTTGACTTGAATAGCCACACTGTAACAGAAGAAAACACTACATGAATTTAATGATGTGAAAAATCCCCAAATAGTCAGATGAAAAAGTCAGATGAGCCTTTCCAATTCTTTCTCCTCTGAAGTTACTGTCACTAATAATCAGAGAATGTTGCACCCATCTGAAAGTCGTGGTTTTCCAAATGACAGACAAGAAGCAACGCATAATAACGTAATAAGTCCCCAACATAAGGTGTTCCAAGGTGGCACAATACGTAACGCTTTGATTTGATAGTGAATTTCTCTTCTTCTTTTCATGTTGAAAGAATTGTAGCTTAATTTAAATGCTAATTTGGGATATTTTGCACAGCGATGTGGCGGCAGACTTTTTTCAGTAAACTAATTATACAAATGAGATGCACTCCTCATCCAGCTTTGAGTCACTGGAGAAAAGGTGGGTCAGTTTGACTTCACACTCATTTCACAGAGGTCCCCAGAATAACCTGGAGCGATGACGTTTGTAACCCCGTCTCTAAGCTCAAAGAGCATTTATTTCCTCTGGCTTTTCCTTTTTCCTATCTTTGAGGACTGGCACAGCCTTTGCAGCTCACTTCCTCGACAACCCGGGATGGAAAAGTGCAGCGTGAAAGCTGAGAGATTTCTGCAAAATTGGCTACATTATGTTTCTACATACAGAATAACTAGAAATGCTATGAAAAGACAATATAACAACTCGGCTGTGTTAAAATAGTAGCACCCCGGCTTCTTTGACTCCTGAGAATTATCCTCCAATTGCCCTTTTTAGGCTTTTATTACTCTGAGCAGTCACGCTGTGTATCAGTGCTGCTGTCGTGAAACATTCTGAGCACATCAACCATGGAGCATGAATACTTTATAAAGGCAATAAAACATGCATTTATGGTCGCTGCAATTATGGCGAGTCATTCCCCCATGCAGTCCCTCCGTTAAATTTCTTATAATTATCACCATGTCGACAAATTTGTGCTTTATTATAGATGAAGAGTGATCGTCAGCTGTGGTGTTTTTATTGAAAATTTAAATGTTGCCAAGCGCAGTGTCATGAGGAGAGAAGAAGAGGAGGAAGACTGGTCAGATGTTTGTGTGCAGCATGTGGATCACAGCGAGGGAAGGAAGCTGCTGTGCTATGGCTGTCAGCAGCCACACATGACATTCAGATGATTTAGAAATATATTGATGCAGACACACACACAACACAAGTTTGAGCTGGAAAATTCCTCTGGTGAAATGCTTTTTAGACATGGAAAATGTAATTTGTACATTCTGATATTTACAGTAAATTATACTGATAAATATATTTCGCTTATCCACATCTTATAATATCAAAACTCAGACTTACAGATGCAGTGGAAGTGAATGGGACCTTAAAACACCTTTGCATTAAACTTTAATACAACATGGAATATAACCCAAAAAAAAGTACATGTACTGTATTGTACATACATCATAATGACCATATGTACTCTAGATCAGTGTGCAATAGTCATCATGTTGAAATGTGAATGGAGTTTGTACTGTATACAGATGCTGTGTTATAAACACAATGGGAGTGAATGGGCCTCCATAGACTTTCATGCTATTTATAATAATTCCTAAACTGTACATGTCATCATAATGAAGTTATGTACAGTATATCAGTGTGTAAAACAGAGCATTTTGATATTTGTACTGTATAGAGGTGCTGTGTTACAAATACAATGGGAGTGAATGGGCCTCCATAGGCATTAATGCATTATATAACTTGTTATAATTCATAAACTGCACATATCATCATAATGGGCTTATGCACACTTAATCAGTGTGCAATAATGCAATTTTTTAAATTTGAAAGGAGTCTGTACTGTGTATAGTAATTAAGATATAAATGCAATGGATGTCTATGGGGACTACCTTTAAGTAGTACCTTTAAGTGTAACCATTATCAATAAGAAAAGTCAACATCTTCAACATATGACATATCAGTGTTCTTGGTAGCATTAAAGCTGTAGCAGGAAGATACAAATCAAAGGTGTTTATTAGAAGTCACGTTTTTAGGAATAGCATAAAATGATGCATGTATAACATACAGTATGAACAGTATATGTAGCATAAACAGCTTTCGAATTACAGGTGTGCAGACACAATCATTTAGAATAACAAACAAACATTTTACAGCTCTTCTGTGGTTCAACAAGAGAACAGTGTTGAACTCAGAACAGTATTTGCTTTATGAAAGTCTCATTATAAACACTGACATTCAGTAAACATACAGCTTTAAAATGTAAAATGCCCTAATGTCACTTGGCTTAGTATTGAGGATTAAATGAGTTTGAAATGCAATTACAAGGATATCAATCAGACTTATACAACCTTAATTCACAATATCTTCTTTATCCATCAGATATTTATTCAAGGATACCTTCCAATAATGCATACTAAAAACCATATTATAGTGCTAATGTTGAGTTCTGTGGACAAGATACTTGAGGTGAGCTCAGCCTGACCCAAACCTCAAAGGCAGTTTTATCAGCACTAGATACTGTATATACTAGATATTGTATATAATATATAGATAGAAGACATTCAGGAGAACCTCTTGTGGCTGTACAATTGGTGCTCAAGAGAGGAGTGCTTTTGTGAAGAAAAAAAATCACCCATTTAAAGTTTATACAAGTTAATAAACCTGCAAGAGAATGATTTAATTAATGTGTTGATTAATTTGAAAAACTGTGACATGATGCTTTCTGTGCTGCATAGACCTGATGAGAAATTATAGGCACATAATAAGTACATACTAATGGGACTGTAAATGAAAGAGCCTTGGTTTCTCAAAGGGGAAGTGAGAGCTACATGAATGGATACAGAAAATAGTGCAGTGACAGGATGTCTTCCTGGGTGACCTTGTTCTCAGAGACCTGTTCAAAGCGTCCCCGTGAAGAAAACAACAATTATTGTCATGGGTGGGCGATGAGAGGCAAAGCACCTGGAGAAAATTGCAAATGAAAGGAATAAAAAACTCATTATTATGCCAAGTTTGCTGTAAGAAAAAAAAGTGTTTTGTGATGCTGAGCTTAAAGCAACCCAGTTTACTGCATACCAAGATGATCACACTTGGATAACTGGACATCTGGCCTTAAGAGTTAAGCCCTCTTCAGGCATGGAATCTGAATTCACATGACAGAACCATTATGGATAGAGTTGCAATGCTCACATGATATTTGGCATTTGACAGAATAGCAGAGACTTGGAAAGAAGTGGCCTTCATGAAGAAATTGTTTTCGGTTCTCTAACAAGCTGCATCAGTGACGGAAATTAAAACTTATTTTGCAGCCTTAATTAATGACCATTGTGAGCGTGAGGGACGGTAACACTCAAAATGGTCATTAACATTTATTAGGGCTTCACTACAGCAGACATTTTGTCATCATATTCATCATTTATTAGATGGAAAACAGAATTTATACAGTCTTACAGTAAAACATGAATCGCTTGTGACTCTCGAATTTCTATTTGCTTACATGCTGCATGCTGATTTTTGCTGGATATTCATACTATAATCAAGAAAAATCAATGCAAATTCATTTTTATAGACTGATCTGACACAAGAACAATCTCCTAGACAACCACACATAATTGGCTCACTGAAATTATTTTGTGGCTAAGAATTATATGTCAAATTTATCACAATTTATCGCTATTGATTTTATGTGATCCTGTCATAAACTAAGCCTTACACACTTCTGCAGTTATACACAAAACAAGAAAAAAAGAGAAAAAGCAAAACAAAAACAGGCACAGCAAGATGCCTTTACTTAAATATATGAGCAGTTGCTAGCTCGTAAGCACGTGGGAAGCACGTGCACTTCGAGCCGGGGAGGAGGGGCCAACTTTGAATGTTGTGTTTACAAACCGCAACCGACAAATCCTACTCGTATTACCTTTAATGTGACAATGTTTTGATTGAGACTTGTGCCGTGGTGGAACTGTCACAGAAATGTTACTAAGGTACAAATTTTAAAGAAAAATAACTTATTCAAACATGGGCCTGTCATGTAAGATTGCCAGCATATTTCTGAAA